>JAXRKP010001180.1:57500-140000 GCA_037039925.1 Doris montereyensis
GCGATTATTTTGTCGTCATCTCGGAAGACTTGTCACTGTCCAATCTTATCTACAGCCATTCCTTGCTCATGGTTTGGTATGCAGCCAGGCAGTGGGACGGTGATTTTGGAACATTGTGGGCACACAAGACGCCGTGGGTTCTTTTTTTTTTTA
This sequence comes from Doris montereyensis, assembly GCA_037039925.1. NCBI lineage: Eukaryota > Metazoa > Mollusca > Gastropoda > Nudibranchia > Dorididae > Doris > Doris montereyensis. The sequence continues at coordinate 57,654 of JAXRKP010001180.1, forward strand.
ATCACAGCCCACGCTGCTTAGTATGACAAGGCTTATATTATTATGATTATTACTATTGTTGTCTCGTGGTTATCTGCCCTGCCTTGTAAACATCTGATACTGATGCTTTATGGATCATGGCCATTTTCTACGTTCTACATGTGCGGTGGTCGGAGGGTGAATAAGGAGTTTTATAAGAGATACCAGCAATAGGAAGGACACGTAAAAGAGTGAAAGGAAAGAAATACGTATTAGTGCCTGTCTACCTACCAGCCGCCTCCACAAATCTCCAACATAGAGAAATCGTGTTTGACTTCAATCTACAAATCTCCAACATAGAGAAAATCGTGTTTGACTTCAATCTACAAATCTCCAACATAGAGAAATCGTGTTTGACTTCAATCTACAAATCTCCAACATAGAGAAATCATGTTTGACTTCACTCCACAAATCTCCAACATAGAGAAATCATGTTTGACTTCATTCCACAAATCTCCAACATAGAGAAATCGTGTTTGATTTCATTCCACAAATCTCCAACATGGGAAATCGTGCCTGACTTCACTCCACAAATCTCCAACATAGAGAAATCGTGTTTGACTTCATTCCACAAATCTCCAACATAGAGAAATCGTGTTTGATTTCATTCCACAAATCTCCAACATAGAGAAATCGTGCCTGACTTCATTCCACAAATCTCCAACATAGAGAAATCGTGTTGATTTCATTCCACAAATCTCCAACATAGAGAAATCGTGTTTGATTTCATTCCACAAATCTCCAACATAGAGAAATCATGCCTGACTTCATTCCACAAATCTCCAACATAGAGAAATCGTGCCTGACTTCATTCCACAAATCTCCAACATAGAGAAATCGTGTTTGACTTCATTCCACAAATCTCCAACATAGAGAAATCGTGTTTGATTTCACTCCACAAATCTCCAACATAGAGAAATCGTGTTTGACTTCAATCCACAAATCTCCAACATAGAGAAATCGTGCCTGATTTCATTCCACAAATCTCCAACATAGAGAAATCGTGTTTGACTTCAATCCACAAATCTCCAACATAGAGAAATCGTGTTTGACTTCACTCCACAAATCTCCAACATAGAGAAATCGTGTTTGACTTCATTCCACAAATCTCCAACATAGAGAAATCGTGTTTTGATTTCACTCCACAAATCTCCAACATAGAGAAATCTTGTTTGACTTCACACAAATCTCCAACATAGAGAAATCTGATTTGACTTCACTCCACAAATATCCAACTAGAGAAATTTAATTTGACTTCACTCCACAAATCTCCAAACTAGAGAAATCTTTATTTGACTTCACTCAACAAATCTCCAGCTTGGAGAAATCTGATTTGACTTCACTCCACAAATCCCAACTAGAGAAATCTGATTTGACTTCACTCCACAAATCTCCAACCTAGAGAAATATAATTTGACTTCACTCAACAAATCTCCAGCTTAGAGAAATCTAATTTGACTTCACTTCACAAATTTCCACCTAGAGAAATCTGATTTGACTTCACTCCACAAATCTCCAACCTAGAGAAATATAATTTGACTTCACTTCACAAATCTCGGACCTAGAGAAATCTTATTTGACTTCACTCCACAAATCTCCACCTAGAGAAATTTAATTTGGCTTCACTCCACACATCTCCAACCTAGAGAAATCTGATTTGAACAAATCTCCACCTCCAGAAATCTCCATTTGACTTCACTCCAAAATTTTTAGCCTAGAGAAATTTAATTTGACTTCACAATCTCAAACCAAGAGAAATCTGATTTGACTTCCACTCCACAAATCTCCATCTAGAGAAATCTGATTTGACTTCACAAATCTCCACAAAGCCATCCTAGAGAAATCTAATTTGACTTCACTCCACAAATCTCCAGCCTAGAGAAATCTAATATAACAACATCTCCACCTACAAAAATCTGATTTGACTCCACTCAACAAATCTCCAACCTAAAGAAATCTTATTCTGACTTCCACACTCCACACGCTCCATCTCCAACCCAAGAAATCTAATTGACTCCACTCCACAAATCTCCAACCTAGAGAAATCTTATACGACTGCGCTCCACAAAACTCCAACCCAGAGAAATCTAATATGACTCCACTCCACAAATCTCCAACCTAGAGAAATCTAATATGACTCCACTCTACAAAACTCCAACCTAAAAAAATCTAATATGACTCCACTCCACAAAACTCCAACCTAGAGAAATCTAATATGACTCCACTCCACAAATCTCCAACTTAAAAAATCTAATATGACTCCACTCCACAAATCTCCAACCTAGAGAAATCTAATTTGACTTCACTCCACAAATCTCCAACTTAGAAACATCTGATTTGACTCCACTCTACAAATCTCCAACCTAAACAAATCTAATATGACTTCACTCCACAAAAACTCCAACCCAGAGAAATCTAATATGACTCCACTTTACAAAACTCCAACCTAAAGAAATCTAATATGACTCCACTCCACAAAAACTCCACCTAGAGAAATCTAATTTGACTCCACTCCACAAAACCCCAACCTAGAGAAATCTAATTTGACTCCACTTCACCCACTGTGGCTCCTTTGAATTATAACAGCAACAATAATGATTGTTTTGTTTTGTTTTAATACAAGCGGAATTGTTTTCGCAAAGGCGTGGAAAGAAGCAGTTTACAGAAAACAGAGCGAGACAGACAGACGAGTTATTTGTAGGCAATGAGCCCTGAAGACAGTAATAGAATACAGGCATAGATTTTACATAACATCTGTGTACATGTATTATAATAAAGAAATGGAAAAAAAAGGTGGGGAGGAATCTGCAATCACGTCGGGTTCAACGCCTCATTCTATCACGAAGTACTCCAGACACTAAGGTCTAGTCCTTCAACGTTGGTCCATTGTACTCCAGACACTCTTAAGGTCTAAATCTAGTCCTCACCATCCACCATCTATCATAACCTCAAATGGCTGCTTCTCTTTATGATAATGATGGCGGTGCCTGTTAGTAGTGTTAGGCTATTACAATGTACTCTTGGTTCAAATGAATGCCAGTTTGTGGACGTCAATGTCTGAACAGACATTGCTTCAAAAGTGTGTTTTCTTCTGTACTCCTAAAAGTTTTCTTACTGGGCTGTTTGCCGTGTTGATTTTCACACTAATATCAAATACTAATCTATTATATTAATACATATATGTGCTTTGTATACTTATCTTATATTCAATAATTGCGTGTTTTACATATCTTAGAACATAATCCTATAATGCATCCAGTGGGTTTTTTTATCATTGTAATCGTGCCACTGAGTATTACGATTTTTGAGTTGATATTGGGCACGTTAAAAACGTTATGGTTATTATCATTATTCATCATCATCAGTCAATAAAAAAGTTTGTTTCTTCTGCCACTGTCGTTCGTTAATTTCTAGTATACTATTAATTATCCTCATTCTCATCGTCACTAGCACTATTATCGTCATGATCACCATAAACCTATCTTGACCATCTTGATAATTTACAGATAAAAGCAACTGATTGATTGGTTGATTGATTGACTGAAATCTCCCATATCCACCATACGCGATGATCTCAGGCAGGGTGAACTAAGAGAAAAACGGCAAGATAAAAGATCGGTGAAGGAGTGAGAGGAAAAGAAGTGGGACGTACTAGTGGCGCCTGCCAACCACCCACGATAATAGCAACTCTAAGCCTCATTCACATTAGTACCATTATTGCCTTCTTGCCGTCCAACGGGGTCGCCGTTTGACGTGATCACGTGATCGTCACAACTTTTTTCACATATGCATCGACCTCTTTTTCGCTATCCGATTTGATTTGATTAAATTTGATTCAATCAAAATTAAATTTGATTAAATTTGATTTGATTTGGGTTTTTTTACCTACCAATAAACGGCATGAACTCGATAACCAACTAACAAATTCCATTCATCGAATCGCTGGTCCAGATGGACTGTCGCCCATCAGTCCTTATTAGTGTTCATTTATCGTTTTCGCAACTTCGTCATCCCTCATTTCTTTAATTTAAGGTAGTGTTAATTGCTACAGAGTGAGGATGTAGCAATTAACACCACGTTAATGGGTGGTTGGTTGTTGGTTGGAGGGTGTTACTGGTGAGCTCATGATCATAATGTGGTGTGTGGTTTGGTTATTGGTTGGAGGGTGTTACTGGTGAGCTCATGATCATAAAGTGGTGTGTGGTTTGGTTGTTGGTTGGAGGGTGTTACTGGTGGGATCATAATCATAATGTGGTGGGTGGTTGGTTGTTGGTTGTAGGGTGGTTTGGTTATTGGTTGGAGGGTGAGATCATGATCATAATGTGGTGTGTGGTTTGGTTATTGGTTGGAGGGTGTTACTGATGAGATCATGATCATGTGGTGTGTGGTTTGGTTATTGGTTGGAGGGTGTTACTGGTGGAATTGGTTTGAGGGTGTTACATAGTCATGATGGTGGGTGGTTGGTTGTTGGAGGGTGTTGCTGGTGGGAAAACGTTTGCTCGATAAAGCAAGTCATGTTCACGGAAGAGCACGGGTAGCGGTATAGATCTGGCTGGAAAACGTTTGCTCGAGAAAGCGAAGCATGCTCACGGAAGTGGAAGAGCTCGCGATCCACTCTGTATATATTCTCCAAACGCAGAAGAGCTACCAATCCACTCTGTAGCAATTAACGTGGTGTTAATTGCTACATCCTCACTCTGTAGCAATTACCGCTACCTTAAATTAATTGCATGGATTGATGGTATCCGTTATGAGATGTGGGAGGGGGGGGACTCTGTAGTCCAGAGGTAAGATGTCGGCCTCTTAAACCAAAAGGTCGTGGGTTCAAACCTCGGAACGATGGTTGAACAATTTCCTTCCAATTTATTTTCCGAGTAAAATTTATCTCCTGGTCCAGGTAGGTAGGACGCCGTCCTAGTCCCAAGATATTATTTTTAAAAGGCCCCGTGTGCAGAACCCAACTACGCACGTTAAAGATCCCTTGGCCGTTCACATGGCAGACTGGCAAAATTTAAAATCCTACCTGAGCGAGTGGGGTAGAATTTGCTCGAAAAACTCGGAAAAATAGGTTCAACCTTTGGCGGGGCTCGAACCCACTACCTTTTAGTTGAGAGACCGACAACTTGTCGCTGGACTGCTGAGTCCCTCGCAACCTTCGCATTGTGAAAAAAATATTGTGTGAATTATCTCTGGATTTACTAATAAGAAAGGATGATATACCAGTAGGTCCTGCCACCTGCTTGTTTGTTTGTTTGTTTTCCCTTATATTGTGAGAGGATCTCGAGGAAACCCTTTCCACAAAATGTGATCTCCGGGGGGATGAAGAAGCATCGGTAAGACGAGAGATGGGTGAAGTTTGTTTTGATTTGATTTGATTTACCGGACGATCTCGTGGTTTGTGGTAGGATTTTTAATTTTGCTTGGACTGCCCTGTAAACAGCCAATAGATCTTTAACGTGCACAGACTGTTGTGATTTGCACACGGAATCTCCTTTTATCGTCCGTCTCCGATAAGACTAAGTGTCGATCCACCTACCTGGACCAAGGGGGGGGGGGTGGTAGATTTTACTCAAAAAAAACTCCAACCCTTGGCGGGGTTCGAACCCACTACCTTTTGGTTGAAAGGCCGACATCTTGCCTCTGGACTACCGAGGCTCCGATGGGTGAAAGAGTGAAAGAAAAGTAGTACCTACCAGCAGCATCCACTGACCACCCACAAGAGGAAGCAGCAAGATGCTAATCTTTTAAGATTGAAATTTACCCCGTCTACCATGTGCGGTGATCTCTGGGTGAAGTGAGAGGAGACCGCAGGATGAAAGAAGATAAGTAAATGAATAAAAGTAAAGTAGGACATAGCGGTAGTTTACTGCCCACGCAGCAAGACGAAAACAATGCGAGTGAAAGGAAAGAAGTACCTACCAACAACGCCCACCAACCACCCATCTTGCCATCTGCCCAAACCCCTCAAATAAGAAATAGATGGAAGACAAAACAGAAGGCATGATATTGGTCGATTTTTTTAAAATGTTGGTTTATGCACCACATAGAGTGAGTTAGGAGGAAACAACAAATAATAACAAGTGAAAGATTGAAAGAAAAAAGGTAAGACCTACCATTAGCACCGCCAACCACCCACGACAAGGCATTGATTGAAATCTACCCAGTTCATTATATGCGGTAATCCCAAGATGAATTAAGAGGACACGGCAGGATAAAAGATGGGTGAAAGGAAAGAAAAAGAACCTGCCAGTAGCGCACGCCAGCTGTCCACAACAAGACAAGATGAAACAGACGAAAACGAAGACAAATGATTATGACCAGGTTGTGTGCACATATTGATGAAGACAAATGGTTATGACTAGGTTGTGTGCATATTGATGAAGACAAATGGTTATGACCAGGTTGTGTGCACATATTGATGGAGACAAATGATTAAGACTAGGTTGTGTGCATATTGATGGAGACAAATGATTAAGACTAGGTTGTGTGCATATTGATGGAGACAAATGATTATATCTAGGTTGTGTGCATATTGATGGAGACAAATGGTTAAGACTAGGTTGTGTGCATATTGATGGAGACAAATGATTATGACTAGGTTGTGTGCATATTGATGGAGACAAATGATTATGACTAGGTTGTGTGCATATTGTTGGAGACAAATGATTAAGACCAGATTGTATAAATATTGATGGAGACAAATGATTATGTCCAGATTGTGTGACTATTGATGAGACAAATGATTATGTCCAGGTTGTGTGACTATTGGAGACAAATGATTATGTCCAGGTTGTGTGACTATTGGAGACAAATGATTATGTCCAGGTTGTGTGACTATTGGAGACAAATGATTATGTCCAGGTTGTGTGACTATTGGAGACAAATGATTATGTCCAGGTTGTGTGCATATTGATGGAGACAAATGATTGTCCAGATTGTAAAAATATTGATGGAGACAAATGATTAAGACTAGGTTGTGTGCATATTGTGTGCATATTGATGGAGACAAATGATGACCAGGTTGTGTGCATATTGTTGGAGACAAATGATTATGACCAGGTTGTGTGTATATTGATGGAGACTAATGATTATGTCCAGGTTGTATAAATATTGATGGAGACTAATGATTATGTCCAGGTTGTATAAATATTGATGGAGACTAATGATTATGTCCAGGTTGTGTGCATATTGATAGAGACAAATGGTATAAATATTGATGGAGACAAATGATTATGTCCAGGTTGTATAAATATTGATGGAGACAAATGATTATGTCCAGGTTGTGTGACTATTGGAGACAAATGATTATGTCCAGGTTGTGTGACTATTGATGGAGACAAATGATTATGTCCAGGTTGTGTGCATATTGATGGAGACAAATGATTATGACCAGGTTGTGTGCATATTGATGGAGACAAATGATTATGACCAGGTTGTGTGCATATTGATGGAGGCAAATGATTAAGACTAGGTTGTGTGCATATTGATGGAGACAAATGATTATGACCAGGTTGTATAAATGTGATGGAGACAAAAGATTATGACCAGGTTGTGTGCATATTGATGTGCAGACAAATGATCATGATCCAGGTTGTATAAATGTGATGGAGACAAAAGTTGGTGCAGACAAATTGATTATGTTCAGGTTGTGTGCATATTGATGGAGACAAATGATTAAGACAATATTGATGGAGACAAATGATTAAGACTAGGTTGTGTGCATATTGGTGCAGACAAATGATCATGTCCAGGTTGTGTGATGGAGACAAAAGATTATGACCAGGTTGTGTGCAGAGACAAATGATCATGTCCAGGTTGTATGCATATTGGTTGCAGACAAATGATCATGTCCAGGTTGTATGCATATTGGTGCAGACAAATGATTATGTCCAGGTTGTGTGCATATTGGTGCAGACAAATGATCATGTCCAGGTTGTGTGCATATTGGTGCAGACAAATGATCATGTCCAGGTTGTGTGCATATTGGTGCAGACAAATGATCATGTCCAGGTTGTATGCATATTGGTGCAGACAAATGATCATGTCCAGGTTATGTGCATATTGGTGCAGACAAATGATCATGTCCAGGTTGTGTGCATATTGGTGGAGACAATTGCGAATGAACACATACACGGTCAAAATATATTAAGTCACACAAAAAAACGACATTCTTTTCAACTGCATTTATTTCATTTAGAAATGCATTTTTTGCTTTCTTCAGAACAGGCATCCATGTCATTTGATTCAATTCAATTTACGTTGGAAGTCGTGCCCTCGATACGATGTTGATGGTTTTGTTTTCATTTCTTTGTCTTTTTCACGGCCTTCTTCCCTGCGTCCTTTACCTGGAAAGAAAACACAAAACGAAAATAATAACATGTACGTCCTCACTGGGGAGAGAGTTCATGACATCCGAGCTAAGCTTACATGGGAGAGAAGGGCTTAGGTCTTTTCTTTCCGTCTGCATTATGATGTATTAGCTTCAGGCCGATAATGAAATCATTAAAACTCCTAATACTTCAGCCTATCAATCACTGACAAGCGCTGCCGTGTACTGAGGTTTCACATAGATAGCACGATCTAATTCTCCAAACAGCACATAACATGGCTGAATAATGTGTAAATATCAATCCCTGTCTTTTTAACTTAGACCCTTTTGTTGACTTCCTCAAGGATGGCATTTAGTTTCAAAGCAACAGTTCACCTAACACTAGAGAGAAACCAAACTTGACAAATCCGTCAGGTAAACAAAACGGGATCCGGGAGAGCCATATCAAATATCTTAAAGTGTTCATAACACGCAACGAAGAAGAAACATAGGCCTTGAAGCTTTAATTCCCGCATATTGAGATTCTTACTCCTCAACTTCCTCCGGCCTCTTTTTTAGCTCCACACGCACCTCCTGCTGTTTCCATATCATGGGTGAAGTCCTCGACACAAATCTTATTTTTTTTTATAATTGGAAAACAAAATGGGAAAAATTTCTGTCGGTGACCTTTTTTATGTCATCAAGAGTAAGTGAAGTGATAAGATATGGAGAGTAGTTTATTGCTTTCGATTATTTTCCAGACGAGCAACGCCAAACGGTGTAATCGATTACATATCAAGTGGTTTCGTGACGCTTATAATCAGATGGAACGTAAGACTATCTCACACGATATGTACATTTTATTGCAACTGTTCAAGCAGCAATAACAAAACAAGCAAATTGAAAATTCCCCTTATTTTCTCATTTGGGTTAACTTTTGCCAATGTATTCATAACAAAATAACGTGTTTGGGGAAAGAATGTCAATTAATTATAGAGCGAGAAAGCGGACACTGCTCGCCCTATTACCTCAATTGTAAGATCAAGGGTCAAAGACAATTCATGATTAAAAGACTTTCCTGGATGTTCACAGAAATCAATCTCGTCAATTTGGCGTTCGCGCCAGAAAATATTACCCTCTTGTATACTATGCAAGCTCACATGGACAATACCCTTAGACAACCTTTGCGAGATGGTTTCACACAACCCAACTTTCGTTTTATGTATCCAATGTGCTATGGTGAGAGATCTGGCCTGTCATGGATAAGTCAGAACAGCGACTTGGTTGAAAAATACATTTTTACCACACATCCACAACCAATATGATCTAAGGCTTGTTAGTAAGATTCTTTTTATTTTGATCGAACTGCCCTGTAAACAGCCAAGGGATTTTTAATGTACAGAGTTGTGATCTGCACATGGAACCTTTTATCGTCCCGTCTCCACACCTGGACCAAAGGAGATGCGGGGGGGTGGTGTTGCTCAAAAAGCTTTGCAATCTGCCGGGTCTTAAACCTATGACTTTTTGGTTGAGAGGCCGACACTGCGTCTGGACCACCAAGTCCCCATTTTCGACAAATTTTGTATCAGCAAAAGCGAATTTTTAATTGCAATTTACCCCTTACACCATTTCCGGTGATCTCGGTGTGAATTTAAAGGAATAAGTAAAAACTACCTGCTACAGCAGAATACTCCCCCCCCAAAAATAAAATAAATAAATCACATGTATACAACGGAAGGGTATGAAACTTACCACAGCGGCAGTTTTAGGTTTTCCTTCTCTTGCACTTTAGTGCTTTCTTTAGACGGTCCCTGAAAAATAAGACAAGTATTGCAATGAGTCTCGTTTGCCATCGAGGTGTCTGCTTTGAGGTGCAAAAACGAGGCACAACCTTTTCTTTCTATCACGAACTCGCATTGACAAGCGGAAGAGTTTGTGCCTGCGAGACGATTTTAACTTTTGTCCAAAATGTCATTGACACCCATTGGGCACAAGACGAGAAATTAATTTTGACAAGGCAAGTCCATTTGTCCAAAATGTCATTGACGCCCATTTGACGCAAGACGAGAAACTCATTTTGATAGTGCAAGTCCAGATTGTCACCTTTTTAAAATAAATATCCCAAAGGCAATTGACCTCGGAATTCGTGAGGTTAAAGCTAAAATTTGTCTTTAATTCCGTCTCGTCTGGGAGCTTCGACGACAACAATGGACAAGCGTGAAAGAAAGCTTTGCCATATAAAGAGTTGACGATACTGACAGGTAAAATGAAACCAGCTTTGTCACTTGTGGCATATGAGACGACGATGAAGGGTAAAATATAACAGGCTTTGGCATAATATGGGGCATGATAGAAATAAATCAATTGGCAACCATTGTCCTCTTGTGTTTGAGAGATCGAGTTATTGATTCATTAACAATTGTCCTTTTCATCGTATGCAGCGATCTCAGGGTGAATTAAGTGGACACGGTAAGATACAAAAAATAAGTGAAAGATGGAAAGGAAAGGTGTGACCTACCAGTACCTCCCATCAACCGCCCATATGGAGAGGTATGGTTGAAAAAAGGAGGGGGCATGGGTGTGGACTGGGAGGATTTGGGGAAAGAAGTGGAACAAAGGGCACCGATGACAAAAGAAGGGAAAAAGAGAATAGGGAGCAAATCGACCTAAGTAGGTCTAGTGACCTGTGCAGCCCTGGTCTCCCCGCATGAGTGAACGCATTCCGTTCTAATAGCAGACTTGCAGCCCGCTGCGGCCGTTAGAATTTCCACTCGAAGCGTTTTGAATCGACCCAAAGAACATGGGAGTGGCACGAGTGGTAATTACAGCCGGACATCACGTTAGAGCTGCTGGGAAGAATGAAAAAGGAGAAAAGTAGCGCAGAATGAGGGGTGGGCTGACGAACGTCTTCGACTTTCAAAAAAGATTAAAAATGAAAAAAAAAAGGGGGGTTGGATTGGATTTGTTGGTACTCCCAAACCTTGCATGTTCAGAGAAGTCATTTCGGGGTTGTAGTAGCAAGAGTTTTGAAGAGACACCGAAAGCCTTTCTAATAAGCGCCGTGAGCTCGTTGCTGTGCCCAGCATGTGTATACGACCAGACGTCCTCTTGTGTTGTCTGTCCGTGTACGACGGGACTACACTGGGAACCGAGTCTGGTCGACGCTGCCTGATGGGGGGGGGGGGGGGGAGGGGGGGGAGGGGAGGGGGCGAGGAAGAAGGGTTTGGAAGATGGGTAGGTTTGATATGCTTAGTTTTTTTATCGACTAGGTATCGGAGGAGGCGGGGGTAGATTTTGCTTGAAAAAACTCGAGAAAATGTTTCAACCGTTAGCGGGGTTCCAACCTACGATTTTATGGTTGAGAGGCCGACACCTTGCCTCTGGACTACCGAGTCCCTTTCCCCCCCCTCCCCTATGTCAGGTTATTAGGAATTTTGTCTATCGCTCGACTCCATCCAATGTTATAGAAATACTGATAACACTGAGCTGGCGGGTTTTTAGAGATTACAATCACTCAGCGTTGAAGTCCATTGCTTTTTTGTGTCAAGATTTTGCCTTCATCACAGCAGCTTTTCGAAGCTTTGATTATAACCAAAAAAAAATTGTACTTGTTTGTAAAAACGAAAAACAAATAGTAAAATAAAGAAAAAACCTCCATGCCTTTAAGTATTGGGTATGATTAAGGTCCCTGCGATAGTAAATATCAACTGTCGGCTCTTTGAAAGACAATGCAAGGGAGACAACTGAGAAAATAACGAATTCCAAACCCCCGCTGCTTACCTTTCTCTTCTTTTTCTTGGCTCTGAAAAAAAAACAAAGAAAAAACGTTCAGATATTTGTGATTGTAATAATGTGTCTGTTCTTAAATAATGATACCCATCATGGTCCGATAAGCATAATATGAACATTTCAACGCAGTTATTTCAAGGTAAATTGGATAAAATCGAATCATATCCAATATTTTCTCTTTACTCCAAGTCTTCAAATTATCTGTATCACAGACGGTATCTGAATAGAATTCGCTTCTGTTTAATTTGGAATGAAAGCATTTATCTTGTGAAAAATTAAAAAAAATTGTGACAAAATATGTATAATAACGAATGATTTTGAACTGCAAGTCAAGGTTCATCTGAATGAAAAGATCAGTCGGAGCATTAACGATGTATTCTTGCATTGCCCATTGAAGGTAAACATTAAAATAATTGTTTACTTACTTTTCTTCCTCCGAATCAGCATCCTGTAAGAGAAAACAAAACAAAAACCAGCATGGGTCACACAGCGCTTTTTAATATACAATTTCAACATAATATAAATAATGTGAGACCATTAATCATTGAAATTTACCAAGTACACCATAAGCGGTGACCTCCAGGTGAATTCAGAAAGCGAAAACGGCAAGATGAAAGATATAAAAGTAAAAAGAATGCAAGGAAAAGTAGGGCGTACCATAATCGCTCCGCCAACCACACACAGTGAGGCACAAAGCCTTCAAAATTTGAGCAATGATGGTAGCGTCGCAAATATCACACAAACAGGCGTAGTAAGTTTTTTGGCAGTGCACCGTCTTTTCATGATGCCGATGCCGAGATTTCAATTCTCTTGAATCCCAAAGATTTGTTTCTCTGTCTATTCCTTTGTATTTATCTCGTCTGTGTGCCTATCGGCTTTCATTTCATTTCAATTCATTCTTCCTCTTCCTCTTCCTCACTTCCGCCATGCCCATTGTCTCACTGTTCGTCTTCACGAGGCAGAATCATTTAAATGTTCCTTGTACATCATACAATATGCGTTTATCTCAGGGCGAATCGAAAGGGAACAGGAAGCCGAAAGACCCCCGACAGAGTGAAAAAGTAAAGGCCCAGCCAGCTCTGCTCGCCAACTAATCGCGATAAGCAAAGACTGTCCAACACTGTCCGATCCGCTCTCCATACGATCTACAACAACAACAACAACAACAACAACAACGACGACAACGACAACGACAACGTTATGCTCGGGTTTTCGCACCCTTCATGAATCATGAGGTGTTGTAATATCGATTGCCATGTAATATAGCTCGCCCAACAACCGTCCACATGCACAAACTTGTGTCAAGTTAAGTTAAGAAAATGCACCACGTTTGTTAAATCACGGTAACATGACGGCGAGAAATTGAGTTTCCCTTACTTCTTCGAAATCCTCGTCTTTGTCATAATCTATGTCTTCCTCGTCATCCTCATCTTCATCCTCGTCCTCATCTTCTACCTCCATTTTTGCTTTCTGCTGAGAAAAAGATTTGGCATGGAGTATGTAACTGTTTCACTTCTTGACAAGAATTATGTTTTAGTTCAAGGGTTGAATTGTTATATTGTGGCAAATTTCATACCTGGCATCCATTTAATAGAAGAAAAAAATATGTTAATGAACTTGGGTCGTTTTCTCGTCTCGTCACACCCTCCTCTGATGGTCTCATTAAAACGTAAATTCTCCAACATATTTTACTCCTCTGTTCGTTGTCCATCTTACCACACTAAGCACTCGAAGCTCACAAACTTGCAGTAATTCGAATCAACCATTTTACCTTTTTACCTTTTGTTTGCTTGATTTGGGAGTTCCTCCTTTCCTCTTGGGAGGTTTTGTCTTCACCTTCTCATTCTCTTCTTCCTCGTCAGGATCTTCATCTTCTTCCTCTTCTTCGCCGAGTTCATCGTCGTCCTCGGATGCTTCTGATGCCGTCTGGCTGTTATCTAACGGGTCCGGTTTAGGGTAATCTGATATAGAAACAGACCGTTTTCAAATTTTCATACCGAGCAAATGGCAGACCGAGGTTTTAATTGAATTAAATTAAAAGTTTTTTTTGAAATTCATCCTGTCCACCATTGCGGTGATGTCGGGGTGAACTGAGAGGAAACGGCAATCTGAAAGAAAGATTAGTGAAAGATGGAAAGAAAAGGAGTAGGACCTACCAGCAGCGCCCGTCAATCACCCGCTTTCATTTGATACCTCGGCTAATACAAAATAGTGATTGGATTAGGAAAGATGCGTTTTACCAGTTCATTGAGATTGACCCTGTACACCATAATATGCGGTGATCAAAGGGCGAAATAAGAGAAAACGATCAAGATGAAAGTGGAGAAAAGATGAAAGGAAATACGTAGGACCTACCAGGAAGGTCCAATGACCGCTCATGTGTGTGGAAGGAGAAACGAAAGAGACACCGGGTGCGGAAAGTTGTAGCAGCATTTTTCAAAGTTTCTTTCTTTTTAAGAAAACTAAAGACTTACGAGAATTTCATCCTCACATTTGACTACATTCAAAACATTAGACCAAAAAGCAAAACCAATAACAGTAGGGCGATAACCTGCCAGTTGTCAATAACTTAATTTCTATGGTAGTGAGGTAAACAAACAAAACTGTTCTCATACTTACCTAAAAGATGGTTTCCACTAATACAAACTGGACCACTGCCTTCTACTAATGTAAACTTGGCTCCAACCTTGCCGTCAACAGTTAAAGATAGATTTCCCTTTGAAATAGAAGGGGAACGCAGATATTGAAACGTATCCATAATATGATTTTCATTTTTATCTTAAATATCCGTATACTAAAACAGTTAGCGTCATTTCTAAATGGGTACGTTGAGGATTTGTCTTATCAGTACTCACCTAGTGTTCTCTATGTGATGTTAAGGTGAATTAATTGGAAACCAGATACAAAGTTTCAAAGAAATCAAATAATCTGAACCACCAGTAGTACAAACCAATCACAGACACAAAAAACGGAAATCTTTGGGGACTTGGCAGTTAAAGAAATATCAAACTTGACTCGGGTCGGGTTTCAAACTCCCTCAGCTTTGAAGTTTTCGGGAATTATTCGGGTATAAAAATGTATACTCATACAGTATTGAGTTTTACGACAACACTACGCAATAATCCTTTGCAGACTCACTTCCTCCCTTGTCAATAAGGGGACATGGTGGTTCAGGGGAAAGGTGTCCCATCTATTATGTTAAAAAAGGCCGTAAATTCGTGTCCCTGCGCGTTGGAAAATTCTCGAATATTTCGGGTAAAATCCCATTTCCACCTGTTCCACCCAGATGGATAGACACCTAGCCCTATTGGAGAAAAGACTATAAATGAGGTTCAATGAGCAAATCGCTATTCATGTTAAAACATTCCTTAGCTGTTTTCAAGGCAGTCCGGGCAAAAATCTCATTCTTCCAATGCAATAGAAAAAAAAAACCGTGATCTCCTTAGTTGTGGATGTGGGGGGGGGGGGGGGGGGGGCAAATTTGAATCTATTAATTCCTCTGAACATCAATATTAAATTGAATTGATCTTTAGACCGTTCGATCTATCAACTAATTCAACCATTTGTGATGCAGGCCATGAAAATCTAATTCCAATGGCAGTCAGAATACAAGACGCACCGCACCATCTTTGGCCTCGTGGAATTTATTGGGATCACCAGGGGCGATGATTCCTAAGTTTAATCCTGGGGATTAGTGAAATACATGTATTAATGCTTTCTTGCACACATTCAAAAACATTTTTTGGATTAATCTCTTGAAAGAATTGAAAATGTTTATTTCAGGAAAATGTCTAAAATACCGTAGCAATAGTAAAAGTGCAATCACAGGAGTGACCGAAAGGGTGGTCTTCATGGATCAAAAGAAATCCATGCGTAAGCCTTGAGTTACCAATATGGAGGTGACTACCAATATGGAAGTGACTTTGCCCTCATTTTGCTTACTTTTTCATGTAGCATTTGTTAATGTTGGGACCGTTTCTTAAAGCGCGTTACTAATTTCATGGTCCCACTCCTGCCAAAATTATGTTCATACATTTATTGGATAAAATCTTCAAATCTGCGAAATCCCGAATGAAGATATCTTTGGTACATTAGTCCACCCAGCACTGATATCTTTGGTACGTGCCTTTCGTGCCATTCTATCGACAGATAAAGTCCAGAGATCCCAGCACTGATATCTTTGGTACGTGTTTTCGTGCCATTCTATCGACAGATAAAGTCCAGAGATCCCAGCACTGATATCTTTGGTACTGTTTTTCGTGCCATTCTATCGACAGATAAAGTCCAGAGATCCCAGCACTGATATCTTTGGTACGTGCCTTTCGTGCCATTCTATCGACAGATAAAGTCCAGAGATCCCAGCACTGATATCTTTGGTAGTGCCTTTCGTGCCATTCTATCGACAGACAAAATCCAGAAATCCCAGGACTGATACTAACAAAAATATCCTCTCACCATACTATTCTCTCCCCTTGTAAGATTCATTATCACAGCTTTTTACGGGTTTTCCACTTTCGTTCAAAGATTCCATCAACACCACGTTGGGTTCTCCAGGCACGGCTCCAGATCCCAGCACTGCCTGTTAAAACAATATTGGGAGTAAAATACTTATAGAAGAATGGCATTCTGATATTACAGGAAAACTAAGATCAAACGATCTGATACCACATTAAAAAGGATTTAAAACATTTGATACAGCATTGCAAGATAATTATCAAAATTACTGTTGTATACCATACTGCAAGACGGATCTATTAAAATTGAACGGTTGTTATAAGATAATCGTTTCTATATCCGTTTCACAAACAATACGTGAAGTCAGTTACTGCTAGTTTTCATTTGCTAGCTTTCAAACAAATACTGGTTTTGATAGTAAAACGCCTTAAGTTGATTTTCATGGGTTATTTCATGGGTTTTTTTTCCTTACATTAACACTAATGGTCTACAGTAAATACAAGAATTTCTTTGGCCTTGATACAAAAGCTCGAAGTATTAGTGATGAGATTAGCAGAACACTTTCATGATTTAAACAGTTTCAAGCTATAGATTTACAATAAAGTATTTGCCCCTTTAAGCATCCATAATGGGCTTAGGACGTTTTGAACTCCGAAACGAACATTGAAAACGGCCATCACGCTCACCCAGGAGCAATGTTGCCTCTGAGCTGTGTGCGCGTGATTGCGCACACCAAGGAGAAAAGGTGCGCCCATTTGAGAAATTTTAATGTCTGCGCACACCAATGAAAAACAACACGCAAATATTTTTTAATCTATTCGCACACAATTGGGATTCTTTCGTCAAACTTTGCACAACACCAAAAAATGTTTAGCACACGGACTACAAAACATCAGGAGGATCCTGATTCCTGATTCCTAAATTGTTAAATGTGGGTTCAGGAAAAGGTGTAACTCTCTTTAGATTTTCTGACCTAACAGGCCTCAACAATCAAAATCAGGGAATGGTATTTTTGAATAATTGTAACAAACACTGGAGCACCCCAGGAGGCACTCCTTGCACCTTACTCTTTTCTATCTATAACTAATGATTGTAAAACTGCGTTTGAAAACATCTCAATACTAAAATATGCCGATGATACATCTATCCAAGCCCTTATCAGGTAAGAAGTAGATCTAATCAATTATGCTCAAGAAATCAACAGGTTTGTAAAATGGTGTGATGACTTATTTACAACTTAATGTTAACAGCAAAAAAAAAGAAATGATTTTTGATTTTAGGACGACAAATAACATCCATAATGATGTTATAAAAGATGAAACAGTTGAGAAAGTTAATATAAATATATTGGCATAATTTTTGACGAGAAGCTAGAATAGCAAAAACAATCTTAAAGTTTTAAAGAACGTGAACAAAAGAATATTTTATGAGGAAGCTTTGTAAGTTTCAAATTAATAACTCTTAATAAGACTTTTCCATCAAGTTTGCAAAAAGAGTTATTTTTTTAGTATAACTACATGAGGAGGAAATACAAGAGATAAAGAAAAGAAATTTAATATGACACTGAAACACATACGAAAACTCATAAATGATGTAGAGCCGGAGAACTTTGAAGATCTGTATGAGAATCAATGCAAGATCAAAACTCAGGAGTATACTTAACGACAACACCCACCCTCTTTTCTCCATACCCAAAACTAGTATAAGCGGTCGACTTATACATTTAAAATCCCACACAGATTTTATACGAAAGTTTGACCATACCTTACTTTTGAAAGCACAATGACGTTTTCCTCACAAAGTTTAAGAAATGAAAATTGATGGATGGTAAATGAATGATTCATGATAAGTTTATGGATGCACACATTGATGTATTCTTTTATTTTCCAAACGGATTTTGTGATAACACAAGTGTAATTTCTTTTTAAAGATTCAATAAAGATGATTGATTGAATTGAATTGAAACATCGCCCAAGAGTTAATTCATCTGGGCATCAGCATTGTTTATGGGGGCTGTGGCTACGTTAGAAAAAAAAATCAGAAATAAATTTTAAAAATAATAATTTCCAAGATAACTAGAAACCAACTTGCCAGTCGCACAAAAAGGGTGTGTTCGATGAAGTCATCATCGTCGTCGTCTTCCTCCAGGTCCTCACTCTTGACAGACCAAGACATTGTCGGGTTTTCTGACGTTAGGTCGATGGCTGATGATGTCAAACAATTTTCAGAAACCAAATTTATGCAAACTAGGTCTCCAACATGAATTATCAGTTTAAAAATCTGATTTGCGTATATTTTTTTATTTCCTTTTTAGTCCATTTATCCCTATTTATCTGTTCGGTAATGTTTATTGCTCGGCATGAATGTTCTACTTATTAAGATTTGATGATATTTTTAATACCTTTCATATTTATGTCCGAGAAGGGTAGGTGCATCTAAAAATTGACGTCGATGGATAAAGGATCGTCAGGTTCGAATCTTGGAAATGACCTTAACCTTTCCTTCGTATTCTACCAACATGTTACGTGTCCTAACTCGTCAAGATAAACTACATGCCCTATTCTCTTCTAATGTGGCAAATGGATATACCAGCAAGGCTCTACCACCGTCTGGCATATCAGACCACAACATGATTGGTACTAATGATAAACAAGACCAAACTGATTGAGGAAAAGACAGTTAAGAAAACTAAGTTTCGTCTGGAATTAAGAAAACTAAGTTTCGTCTGGAATTAAGAAAAACTAAGTTTCGTCTGGAATTAAGTTTCGTCTGGAAAACTAAGTTTCGTCTGGAATTAAGAAAACTAAGTTTCGTCTGGAATTAAGGAAACTAAGTTTCGATGAAACTAAGTTTCGTCTGGAATTAAGGTTTTCGTCTGGAATTAAGAAACTTTTCGTCTTGTATTCATTGAAACTAAGTTTCGTCTGGAATTAAGGAAACTAAGTTTCGTCTGGAATTAAGTTTTCGTCTGGAATTAAGGACCAAGTTTCGTCTGTTAGAATTAAGGAAACTAAGTTTCGTCTTTTTCGTCTAATTACTAAGAATTATGATGCATGAAGGTTGGAAGATTTTGCTTGTATTCATTGGAGTTGTTTTGTGACTCGAGCTCTGATAATTTAATTTACCAAGAAATTGTCCTAAACCATGGGTGACACGCGAACTCACAATTACTGACAAAAAAAAACGCGCATTCATGGAGAAAATGAAAAAAAGAAAACCATTTAGAAAGAATTTAAAAAGAAAATTGAATGCCAAAAGAAATACGAAAACATTGAGGAAAAATATAGATCTGATAACTTGAAATGTGTCGGATGGAATGAAAAACATTGTAGGCTATAGGAACAAAAGATAAAGAGTATGTTGACAACCTGAACAATACGCTTTATTTGACCAACTTACTTTTCTGATCAAATAGATGGTATAAGAAGCAGCCTCAAAGCAAATGAAGGTACATCACTGACAGTCGAAAATGAACTAAAAAACAAAAAATCTTAAAAATAAATAAAACCTGTGAACCGGACAACATAACCCCTACGTGTCAGGCAATTATGTTCTGTGATCAATGACGTTAAATGAAATACGGAATCTTTGGAAAATGTTTAAGCAATAAAAATTGATGGATGGAGAATTAATGATTTATAATAAGTTGATGAATGTGCATGGAGCTAAGCTGACTTGTCATTAATTATTGTTTATGTATATTGTTTCACCGCACTATCTATTTACTCACCTTATCTCCCTCCTCCTCCCTCCCTATGTTCCATCTTTCTTGGTAGAGTACTAACTCATTGTTTTTTGCCCATATTTGTCAACTTGAAAACACGTTATCTAGATCTAGTTGTATAATAGTTTACAGTCATTATGCTGCAGAAATGCTGTATAATAAGATTTACCTGTTGTGTGTCGGTTGAAAAAAAATGTTCGTGTTTTTCGAGCAAGTTTTACTCCCCCCCCACCCCCACCCCTGGTCCAGGAGGGTGGATCGACACCTAGTCCCATCGAAGACGGGACGATAAAAATGAGGTATCGTGTGCAGATCACAACACTGCATTTTAAAGATCCCTCGACTGTTTACAGGGCAGTCTGGGCCAAACAAAATCCTACCAAATACCCCGAGATCACCTTAGTTGTGGATGTGGGTAAATCAAATCAAACAAAATCAAATACACAAAGGGACATAAAAGAAATAAAGTTTGAATTGAAAAACACAACGTTCAAAGGTCAATGATAACGGACCATGCGACAAAACATAAGACTTTAATCATTGAATCAGGACACTGACTTTACATCTTGCCCACATACCTTCACGTGATTGTTTGCATGATAATTTGCATAATACTGCTTTATACCAACAGATTTACCTTTCGTATAATCAATCGCAATCCCTCAAGGTTGAATTCACACGGACTTTTCGAATAAGAGCTGCCTACCACCACCCCCCCGCCCGCTCCAGGTAGGTGGATCGATACCTAGTCCCCTCGGACAGACGATAAAAAAGGAGGTCCCGTGTGCATATCACAACACTGTGCACTTTAAAGATCCATTGGCTATTTACAGAGCAGTCCGGGAAAAAATAAAAAATCCTACCAAAAACCTCAATATCACCATAGTTGTAAATGTAGGTACATCAAATCAAATATAAAAAAATTAACTTAAAATCAAAATCGATTTCCATGATATGTAAAGATGGTTAGTTGTGTACACGTATCTAGCTCACTGGCGAAAAGTAAACGATGTGCCCGACAATGGAAATTCTAAAATATTGATCCAAGTTAGTTCAAAATTCAAACAGATCTACTGTTCATAAAAAGAAACGCATATTATTACTGATACTATGTGACTTTCATCTGTACGACGTATCGTTCAAATGTCATAAGAGTATGTGTAGCTAGTTTGTTTTGTTTTGTTGTGAGCGAGTTCTTTTTCAATCGAATTTTTAACCTAAATCTGTTGAAGTTTAAAAAAAATCAAGGCATTAAGATTCATTTCCGTGATTTTGTAATGTTGTACATTTAGCTTTTGCGATACAATATGCGTTACCTTTGTGGACAGTCTATAATATCATGACGACCTTACTTTGAACTTTCTTTTGGTGATGCTCCGGACGCAAATCGGTCTTTGGCTATGTAGGTTATCACTTAATTTACACGTTGAAAATGTAACAATAGTATTATAGCAAATTGACTAAACTTACCCCAAAATATTCCATTTCAGGACACCCTGTGATACTCTTGTCAAAATATGATTTTGTACGGGTGCTCATCTTGATAGCAAAGCGATGCTGTTTGCAGTTTGAACGTCAAGAAAACAAGTGTCTAAGAAATCCCAAGTGTCCCGGACAAAGATCGAATGTGCAATGACGCTCATGCGATTGGCCGGGGCAACTATATGAAATTTGTGAGTGGATTTCACCACGTGAATTGCAGTTTCTCATGAACTCAAACGTGATTAAATAAAAATGTTTACATTGTTCACAGTGTTCTCTCCTCTTTGAGATTGGAATTTATACATTCTTTGCTGTTCAGGTACAAATTTTAAGTGACGATCTGACCATATACACGTATATAATATACACACACACACACACACACACACACACACGCACATACACATCATATGAGACTAAAGAACCAATATTTCATTGGCTCAGCGACAGCGCAGCTTCAGTTCTGCTCAAGATTTTTGGTGTGCACGTATCCAAGACATGATTGATCAGCTCGATTGGAACTTTTTTTTTGGTATGCATGTACCCTTAGAACAGTCATGATTGACCGGCTCGATTGGAACTTTTTTTTGGTATGCATGTACCCTTAGAACAGACATTATTGATCAGCTCGATTAAAGCCTTTTTTGGTATGCATGTACCCTTAGAACAGTCAAGATTGATCGACTCGATTATAACTTTTTTTTTGGTATGCATGTACCCTTAGAAGAAACATGATTGATTGACTCGATTGGAACCTTTTTTATGTACCCTTAGAACAGTCATGATTGATCAACTCGATTATAACTTTTTTTGGTATGCATGTACCCTTAGAACAGATATGATTGCTCGGCTCGATTGGAACCTTTTTTTTTTTTATTTGCATGTACCCTTAGAACCGGGAGTGGACAGGTAAACACCAGTACCGGGAGTAGATGATCCCCTGCCCTCCTGAGTCTCCTACTGCCTTGCAGGAAGGTCTTGGCTGCCCAAAGGCTAAGGTAGTTAACCCTGAAAGAAAAAACCTGATGCCTTGCGTTAACCCTGATAGAAAATAACCTGCTGCCTTGCAGGCTGGTTTTAAATGACTAAAGGCTAAAGGAGTTAATCCTGACAGAAAATAACAAGGCCCGGTAGGAGGCCTCAAGGTGGCACCCCCACCATCTACCTAGGGTACAGTGGGCTAATCCCCTGCTTATGCAAAACAACCTGACTCAAAGTAATATATACAATGATATACCCGGCTTGAACTTTTGAAGACGACTTTGGAAAAGAACACGGACTGTGATTTTTGGAACATGGAATGCTAGGGCAATTAATGGAAAGGAGTTAGAATTAGCTGAAGAAATGGGAGAGGCAGACAAACTACTACATGCAATATGTCAACAAACATGGAAGTCAAAACAGGTGCCAGACGACTGGAATAAGGGAACGGTAGTACCAATACACAAGAAAGGATCAACTATGGAATGCCCAAACTATAGAGGATATCACTGCTTAGCGTACAAGGAAAAGTGTATGCCAGGATTCTGGAAATGAGACTAAGGAAAAGATCAGAGTGGATTTAGACCAGGAAGAAGTGTACAAGACCACATGTTTACAATTAGACAAATAATAGAAAAATACCTTGAGAGAAACATTGACTTGCACCTGTGTTTTATTGACTTAGAAAAGGCATTTGACACTGTGAGGAGGGACGAATTATGGCAGTCCTTAAAAGAACACAATGTAGAGCAAAATTTAATAGAAGCCATTTAAAGGTTTTACAATAAACCAACATGTGCAGTGAGAGTAGCTGGAAATTTATCTGAAGAATTTGATGTAGATATAGGAGTAAGACAGGGTTGTATCCTTAGTCCTCTTTTGTTTATCACATTTATGGATTCAGTCGCAAAGGCATCCTCAAAAATAAAGAAAATGAATGTAGGTATATGGAAGCTCAAACCAGTAAATGTATCAATGCTTTCATTTGCTGATCATTTAGTTCTGTTTGTAAAATCAGATATCAATATAGTGAATAATGAATAAAATAAAAAAGGAATGAGAGTAAATGCAAAGAAAACCAAAACAATGCTAGTAACTAGGGCAGCTAAAACACAAAATCTTAAATTAGGCAGGGACATTCTAGAACAAGTTCAAAGGAGTACAATTACTCAGAGAGAAAACTAAGAGAAGAAATCAGCCTGAGAATCAAAAAGGCAAGTGCAATATATAACCATCTGGGAAAGGCATTTGTAGGTAAACAAGAATTGTCAACAAAAACTAAAATTGCAGTATACAATACAGTTTATTGTCCTACTCTCCTCTCTAGCAGTGAAACCTGAACCTTAGACAGTAGGGAATACAGTAAAATGCAGGCAGCCGAATGAAATATCTAAGAAGAGTAGTAGGAAAACTAAAAGAGACAAAATCAGAAACACAACAATAAGATCAAACCAAAGCAGATAGCATAAAAACTAAGATAGAAATGAATCAACTGAGATGGTTTGGGCATGTTAACAGAATGAATGACAATAGAATAGCTAAATCAGTATACACTGCTAAAACTCAAGGTAAAAGACCAGAAGGCAGATCTCGGAGAAAGTGGGAAGATATAAAAGAGGCATTAACGCAAAGAAATTTAACTTTCATGGAAGGAAACAGAAAATGTCAGGACAATGCAGCCTGGAGAAAGATCATTTCGGGCATCTAAAACCCATACACCGGAAGGTAGAATGGGAGCTGATAAGAAAGAAAGTACCCTTAGAACAGACATGATTGCTCTGCTCGGATGGAACCTTTTTGGTATGCATGTACCTTAAAAAACAGACATGATTGCTTGGCTCGGTTGGAACCTTTTGGTATGTATGTACCCTTAGAACAGATATGATTGCTCGACTCAGTTGGAACCTTTTTGGTATGCATGTATCCTTAGAACAGATATGATTGCTCGACTCAGTTGGAACTTTTTGGTATGCATGTATCCTTAGAACAGACATGATTGATTGACTCGGTTGGAACCTTTTTGGTCTGCATGTATCCTTAGAACAGACATGATTGCTCAGCTTGGATGGAACCTTTTGGTATGCATGTAGCCTTAAAAACAGATGTTGACTTGCTCGGAACTCAGTAGGAACATTTTGGTCTGCATGTACCCTTAGCACAGACATGATTGCTCGGAACTCGGTTGGAACCTTTAGAATGACTAAACTGGCAATCCCTTCATCGACCGAGGAGAAAACAATGCTCGACTTTCGATGATCAAAAACAACCTGGTGGCCATTTCAAACCCTGACCTTCTAAAGCCTACAGGATCCTCAAGAGCAACCCATTTTAACACTTTCATCCCAGTTTCTAGCACCAAAAATTACAGAAAATGTTCATTCTACCCAAAAACTATAATAGACTGAAACGCCATGCCAAAGGAAACTGCATCAGCACCAACTTTAGACTTCTTCTCGTACCTAACATCTCATTCTTCGTGAACAACACAAATTATATCCTAAGCCATTGTCTATTTAAATCCAACATCCATCACCATAACATGTCAGAATCTTAAAGTGTGAAGGACGTTAAAAGGCAGCATACTTTTTTTAGTCAGAATACCACTCTTACCACTACTACTATTACTACTATTAATTATAATAATAATACTCTGATGATAACTATCATGATACAATACATATTACCAAAGGCGCTAAAAAAACAACCTGGGAGTGGGATCCAGAAATGCTAAATTATAAACTTTTAAAATTATAGGCTTAAATCCAATTTGTTTACGTGGCTTTAGATAATTTTAGGGCGCTGGACATCTTAGGACTTAAAGAAACAAAGTGGACAGGCATAGGACAGACACATTTACATTTAAGTCTAAGAACTGGAGAAACACTTTTTTATTCTGGACTTGAAGATCAAACACATATGACATGGAAGGAGTGTGAATAATGCTTTCACCCAAAGCCTACAAGGCTCTCATTTCTTGGGAACAAGCGGGACTTAGGATCTTCATAGAGACAGCCTGTGGAAGTTACTGTGATACTTTGGAATCCCTCAAAATATTACAAGTCCTATTCAAAGCATGTACATGGAAATGCAGGGGAGAATTATTCATACTGATGAGCTGTCAGACCCTTTTGAAATCAAGACAAGAGTCCACCAGGGATGTTCATTGTTACCATTTTTGTTCTTGCTAGCCATTGACTAGATAGTGAGGAAATCAACTGACGGGGAGCAAAATAGAATACAATGAACCTTAGCATCTCAGCTCGATTACCTGGATTTTGCAGACGGACATTGATTGTATTATTATCTCGTAGTCAGAGACAGATGCAAGCAAAGACAGACACAATAGAAGTACATCAAGAGGTTTAGGACTCAAAATCAAGCAGACTACAACCCTTAAGAGTAAAATCCAAGAGTAATAACCCTGTCACAATCAATGGTGAAGCACTTGAGGATGTAAACAGCTTGTGCTACTTGGAATAATGATAATACACATTTATATTTGCGCCAACATCTCATATATAGAGTTCTGGGTGCATTACAAAAAACAAAAAAATATATTACCTAGTCACGACACACACAACCACACGGAAAATGCAAAAAACTGGCTTAAAAATTACATTGTTAAATAATACTCTCTAACCAGAAACATTAAAAGCTTTTCTAAATAAATATGTCTTCATATATGAGATGTTGGCGCAAATATAAATGTGCATTATCATTATTATTATTTAAAGAAAATGAAGTGGAGCTGGATTGGCCATATAATGAGAAAACCAAAATCCAACATAGCCAGACAAATCTTGACATGGAATCCACAAGGGAAAAGATGTAGAGGGCGACTGAGAATGACCTGGAAGAAAGAGATACAGACGGACATGGCAAGATGGAAAGGAAAACCTGGAGAAAGCTGCAGATGTTGACATAAAACATGGATGACTTGCAGGCTATTTGTTGATGGCCTGTGCTCCACGAGGAGCTGAGAGGCAAAGAAAAGTCAACAGGTAGAAGAAAGGACAACAGATCAGGCAGCAACATTGAGGGTAGTGGAAATAAAGATTTATCCAGGAAAAACAAAAAATATTCAAACTTAACATAAACCAGAACCACAAATTTACCATAGACAACCATCAGTTAGAAGAAATAACTTCTTTCAATTATCTAGGAAACACAATCGATAACCAGGGAGGCACAGAAAATAAGACATGGAGAGGGAGTTGAACATCTTAAACAATATTCCTTCAAGGCCATTACGGCCCATAGAGCCAGAGCATATCACGGTTTCTATATCGTGAAACAAGAAACAGATAATAATAATCACCTCCTAGACTGGCCTTGTGGGGAAAATGCATGTTAAGTATCTTCCCAGGGAACACGATGTCGTAGGTAGCTTTACTAGAATTCGAACTCGGGACCTCATGATCCCAAGTTTGGCAGCCAACACCACTTTTTAAACAATATTGAAATGTAATATTTTGTTGAATATATTTAGTTGTAATAAACTGTACATCATCAACAATTGAATTGTCAGTCTTTATTTGTTTCACTATATTGTATACAAAGACAAGAAAAAATACTGGGTTTGAAAATTACATTTAGGAAACAACAAAGTCACAGTTTATCAAAGTGACATGCAATATTTTATGTTTGCAATACAAGACTTTTTATTTGGTAAAACATACGTAAACCATCTGGGTATTTAACTATGTTTATACACAAAGACACATATAAAAATCCAACATAAATCAATTACAAGGAATACCTTTAGAAGAACATAGAACCAGGGAAAGAAAGAAAAAATATTTGTTAAAATTTAAGCTGTGAATAAATGGCAACATATTTATCAATTTAAATCACCTTTAATTCAATACAAGCACAAGATCCATTCCATCAGGTTGTCAAACACAGTCTCATCCTCAAACACATAACACACATACTTATTACCCTAGTACTAGTGCAGTATGGTTGTGAAAAGAACTGCCAAAAAGAAGTTTAACGCTTGAAGATTTCAAATGTCTAATCAAATATTATAATACCATTCTAAAACCTAATATATATCTAACATATTACATTTCTATATCTTTCAATGTTAAAAGATCATTGGCTAGAATGTCTCTATGTAAATCTTAACGACAGGCAGAATATTTCCAGTGTATGCAATTAAAAATTATTGGATTTTAAGAGCATTACGTAAAGTGTGTTTTTCGATGCTTCAACATTTCTGTGGCAGTGAGGGAAAGGTGCTCATTACAAATGGGACAGAAATGCTGTTTTCTTAGTGGGTTTAGGGAACTCTCTTTCTCCTTTTCATCAGCTTCCGTTTCAAATTTGTTCAGAGCTGTGAAAACAAATCATAAAAATCGTTGAAATTATATGAATTTCTTTATTGTATAAATTAATTGATAAACTAAAGTGCTTGGATGAAAAGGAGTCAAGTAACTGTTCATATCTAAAAATGAAAACTGTATCAACGAGGAAAACTTGTTTGTTTCATTGGAATCCACCTTGGGCACTAAAAATAGATATTATACTCTATAGCTGAGTAAAAGTAAGTCCTTGATCTTATTGGTAAAGAGCAATATATATAGTTATCTCAGAGAAGAGAGGGACTATGATGATTATAATACTGAAATGGTAATGTACAGAAGAAATTAAAGATTTATTTGACACGCCTTACAAGAAATTAAGTTTGGAAATAATGAAAGCTTACATATTTATCATAGGAGACAGTTTACAAATCGTATTACTATACTATGTGAGTGGCATTGCATTTTTGCCTTTGATGAGAAGTCCTGAAACTATTTTTAACACCAAAATGTCTTTGTATTAATTGATTTTACAAAGTGCTTAGGTGTTTATGAGAGTACTATGGAATGCTCCAATTGCTCGGAAATTTAGAACAATACACTTCTGCTTTTGAAAATTAAACATATAATAATGTTTATTGGGGGTGGGGTGCGAATGCAAGTCAGTACAATATTGCTGAAATTTTAATCCTGAACATTTGGCTTCATTTCCTCAAAAACATAAAAGAAGTTTAATACATTTATTCATCTGGATATCTCTCAAGATTCTTACCATTATCGTTGTCCATGGAGCAAAGCGTCTCATGCTGCAGTCTTTCCAAGACTGTGACAACCATAGATGTTTTACAATAAGGACAAATCCAGTGTCTCTGCATGGTGGTGGTAAAGTCTCCCCATACGTTGGCCGACCCATCATCCAGAAGACTACATTGATAGAGAATGGTATCAGTATCATCAATGTTTATGACATACACAAGTTAAACATTTTTGAAATGTAAAATAACTTAATAAAGGATCATTTTCATGTGTTAAATGTTTTAAAGGGCGCCTAAGGAAGAGAGTGACAGAGAATGATCTTGGTCATCAGGGAGGAAATAGAGAATAAATGAGAAAAAGAATTAGAGAGCGGAAAGATTAACAAAGGATAATAAAACAGGATCATGGATCTTTTTAAAATTTCATTTTACCCACATCCACAACTAAAATGATCTTGGGATTTTTGGTAGGATTATTAATTTTACCTGGACTGCCATGTAAACAGCCAAGGATCTGTAACGTGCACAGAATGTTGTGATCTACACATGGGACTTCCTTTTTATCGTCTGTCTCCGATGGCACTAGTTGCCGATCCACCTACCTGGACCAGGGGGAAGATTTTACTTTTAAAAAATTGAGAAAGTTTTGAACCCTTGGTAGGGCTTGAAATCACGACCTTTTGGTTGAGAGGCCGATACCTTACCTAGGGACTACCGAGTCCCCCCAGGATCATAGAAAAATACTATTGTGGTCTACCTTTACAACGAAATTTCATCTTTTGAGACCTTTAGGATCATAGCAAAGAGTATGCAATTGATAAAATACTATCCATCATGACATGTGAGTGAAGGACCTGGTCACTATCGAAGAAACTAGCCAGAAACTGCAAACTACTACATATTAGACTCCAAGACAAAATCCCTTGCATTGTGATAAGAAAACAGAACAGATGGCCTGATTTCCTTCCGATAAAAAATGGAAATGGGCTGGCCAAATAGCAAGATTTGCACATGACAGATAGACCAGTGGTTCTTCACTTTGTTGGAGTTACAGAACCCTGTTAAGAACCAGTGAGATAGACAAAATGATGTACAGAATGGCATCCCTGAAATGGACACAGAAACCCAGGAAGACCAGCGACAAGGTGACACAATGACATAAAAAAGCACACAGACGCAACGTGGCAGAGGAAAATAGGGAAAAGAACGGACTGGAAGGCATCTGCGGTGGCTTACATCCTGCAGCAGACAGACGATACCTAATAGCAGACAGACGACACCTAATAGCAGACAGACGACACCTAATAGCAGACAGACGACACCTAATCATCAATCATCATCATCAATGTTATATTATGGAAATCCCTTAGTTTAAAAATTCTCTCTACAGATAAACAGCGTCACATAATACTACACGGTCAAAACAAATTGCTTACAATCTTTGATGGATTACGATATGAACTATCTTTTTTAAGTATCAAATGTACGAAAGTTTGGCTAATTCATAGATGACAATTCATTGGAATCTTTTATCTTTGTTATTATAATGAATTCAACTGACTGTATAAAAAAGTAAAGTTATATATCATTATATCAGAAATAAGATTTACCAGTTGAAGGTAAGGTAGTCAGTAATTCGAACTCCCCCTTTCACTGAATGCTCTTGACTATGGTGGGAGTTCTTTGAAAGCTTTTCTGTGATTTCTGCATTGCTCCTGTCTGACAAATAGTTTAGTTCAAACAATATTAATTTTAAAAGTCGCATTTCAGAAACAAAAATACATTGAACACACGTTTTGTGGGAGAGCAAATAAAGGCAACCAAATCTTGTGAGTGGTTGAGTGCCATTCTTCACACAACACTGTAGCCGCCTCAACATTGTGTGGCAAAGAAAAGTATCTAAGTGTGATTTCATTTTCTTTAAATTCTAATATACAAAACAGCCTTGAAAACAGCTGGATTGGCGAGTTTTGGAGCAAAATGTTGATTTTCTGTTCTTCATATATTCGGGTAGAATGATCATTTATCTACAAGTTGATGACAGAAAAGTGTCCATGTGACGTATAATTTTTTTGTTACACAATACTTTGTAGGCAAGGGTAGATTAAAAACAGTCAAAATTTTGATATAAAGTACCCTAACACTGACTGAGAAGATGGCACTAAAAACCCATGTAACAAGGCAGCTATCGCCAAATTTGGCGAAATGATATTCACCTTATAGCTATCGACGCGCTCCCTCGCCGTGTTGATCTAGCGCTGAGTGACATAAGAGATAGAGGTCAAATGTTGTGGGCGATGTGTTTGTAAATATGCGCACAAGTATTGGAATAAAAGAATAAAACACTCTTTAAATATTCAATAGAAAAAACAATCTTCGCAGGGTTTGAGTGATTTAATTCATAAGTGAGGATATAGATTTTGAAAATCGGGTCAAACTTTTCGATGATATAGAATGACTATATTTTGACACCTTACTCATATGTATACTAAACGGGAAAAACTCAAATACAAAAAAATTCATTTCCCCCCCCCCCCCCCCCCCACCCTGACAAGTTAGGTGTCTTTTAATAATCATGTTGTTGTCTTGTCCGGGTGTGTTGTGTTGTTAAGGGGCCAATTTATGTGTGAAAATTCTGTTTCCTGAGATAGCATGCCGGTATACATGGAATTAGGTGCTCTTTGACCACTACTACTGTATATATGCTAAAGAGACAATTACCTTTTCCAGGTCCAACAAAAGCACGATGAATTTCTGCTGGCAACACTCTACGTACTGAGTACATAACATTTGAATCCAAGAATTCAGTTAATTTAGAAGCTAGAAGTCGTTCTAGCTTCCTAGCTCTTGGACTTACACGTTTTTCTTCCTCTATTCCTTCAAAGGTATCTGAAAAACATAGAAACAGAAAGAATAAGGAAATACATTTACTTTATGATACAGCGTATTATGGATTTTAAAACACAGTATATAAATCCAGTAGTATAAGTAATACAACATTGTCTATGACTGAGAATAAACAATGAAACAGAAAAATAAATTATGTCGCCATCAATAGATACAATGTACAAACGTTACTATCTAACCATAGATATACACAAACTCTTTCCTTTTGAGCATAAAAAAACTTCACCAGAATTAATTACTTTTATTATTTGTTCAATATTTCTCCAAAAAGAATGAATTAAGCACTTGAAGTTAAAGAGATGATCATCAAGTTCAGCATCAAAATGCTCAGTAAACAAAAGTGAAATTTTCCACAATAAGAGAGACTCACCAACATGGCGGTGTTAGCAGGCTATTATGCTCCTCAAAACACTTCTTAACTCCAAAGGAATGATACAGTACCCTGATATACGATATACTGATATCCTGTAGCAGCCTGTCAGTGTTTTCATGCTGCCTTTACTTCCGATGAGTCTGAGTTGTTCTAGCTACCCCTAGACGCGCCAGAAGCTCAGCCGGTAGAGCGTCTGATTACAAACCGGGAGGCCTGAGTTTGATTCCCAAAACAAGCAAATTTTTCGGGCCCTCGTGTCGACTTGGAAGCAAAACGGGTAGCTAGGTCTATTGAGAACTGTTGAGAAACGTGGCATGGAAAGCAATGGCAAGCTACCACACTATTCCCTATGCCTAGAAGAACCATGACTCTACTCCCAATTTTGAGAATGGGTGTTACTTTTTACACTTTAATTTTACTTACCCATATCCCTGTTGGGTTGACAAGGAAGACCAGAAGAAGACATGCCTGGACTGGGAATCAAACTCGTCATCTGTGTGGTACTGATAGTCATATGCTCTACTTATCAAAGTGAGCTACCCGTGTACCAAGTTTTCACACATACACTAGAATTATTTATTGAGCATTTAAGCAATAGCATTCTAGGTACATTCTTTGCCTCTCAACAGAATTTTGATTTGATCGGCTTTCATCCCCATCCACAACTAAGGTGATCTTCAGGTTTTCTAGGATCTTTAAAATTTTACCCTGACTGCCCTGTAAACAGCCAAGAGATCTTTAACGTGCACAGAGTGTTGTTATCTGCACATGAAACCGAGACACTTCTTTTTATCATCTGTCTCATGTGGGACCAGGAAACTTATAAAGGAATGAAATGAAAAACTGCCTTTGCTGGCTGTGAAACTAGTATCGGTATTATCATAATACAGGTCCAGAGCACCAATGAGTTGAAACCTACCACCTCTCATGATGCTCACCTTCTAGTCTGACCTTGAGTAGACTTTCCCAAGTAGATCGAAGTTGAATGACACTGGAAACAAGCTTTTGCGCTGTTTCAGGACATTGAAATTTAATTTCAAGCCATTCGTCGCATAGCAACCTATTTCAAGTCGAGGAAATGGAAGAAAAAAAATCAGTTAAAATTGTTTACACTACAATACACCCTCCCATAAATTATTCTGAATGTGATGTACAGACAAAGTTATAAATAGGCTAGATGTAATGTCTAAATTTACACCAGAATCAGGTTTAAGCAATTTTCGTACCAATTTGATAGTATTTCTTGCGATCAAAAGAAAAGAAAAAAAAAGAAGAAGTAGCAAACCGCTGCCCTTAGAAAGAACATGCAGTAGGAATTAAATGAAGCCAGTTCAAGGCATTCATTCAACCGTTGATATTTTCATTTTGATTCATCACTCAGTCTATATTCAGAAAGTGGCATCCATAATGTAGTGGTTAGGCTACCTGACTTGGGATTGCGAGGTCCTGGGTCTGAATCCTGCCCAAGTTAGATCCACTTTAATACATATTTCCCCACTTCACCCGGATGTAAATAGGTACCAGGATCAGCCGGAGGATTAAAACCTGGGACAGGCTAGCATCCTGTCCAGAGGAAACGTATTATCGCATGCTCCACTGCATGTTGTAGAAACCAGCTGCATGTTGTTGAAACCAGCTGCATGTTGTAGAAACCAGCTGCATGTTGTAGAAACCAGCTGCATGTTGTAGAAACCAGCTGCATGGGCTCCATTGGCCCGAAAGGAACTTTACTTTTCTTGTTCCACACCACAATACAAAGAAAATGCAGTTTGTATAATTGACATTTACCCTGTCTACCATATGCAGTGATATCAGGGTGAATAAAAGGGAAACAGCAAGATGAAAGACAAGTAAAAGAGTGAAAGGGAAATAGGTAGGATCTACCAGCAGCCCCCGTCAACCTTCCACACCTCAGCACAAAAAAATAATATAAAATTTTAAAAAATAGAAGAAAAAAAAACATGAACTTGAAACACAAAAAACTATTTGGTCAACCAGCTTCGGGATTGAATTAAAACTTTTTATTATTATTATGTTACTTTTCATAATAACACTCTCTATAATATAAAATAAAACCTGTGCAAATCTAGAGATATACACACACATGCACAAAATGAAGACAAAAGTGAAGCCGTTAACAGAATACCTGGTACAAGTCTCATTGGTGTCAAGGCAATTTGAGAACAAGGTGATTGTCTGCAGTGCCGGCACACGCATGGTGTTGACTAAGTAGGGCTTACTATTGGTCTCCAGCAGTGATCTATGAAACACAACAACAAAAAAGCCAAACCATAGGGTTAAAACTTAAGGACAATAAATATGTGTGATCTCTCATACCTTCATTTTGTTAAAAGACAAAACAAAACAAAAACCCCCAAAAATATAAATGAGAAATAAAACTATTGAAAGATAGAAAGAAAGAACAAACTATTAAAACATTTTCATGGTATACTGCCACCTATAGTCTATGTCAATATCGCCTGTCATATATATATATGTATATATATATATATATATATATATATATATATATATATATATATATATATATATATATATATATATATATATCTCCCGCTCTTCTCTCTCTCTCCTCTCTCTCTCTCTCTCTCTCCCTCCCTCCCTCTCTCTCTCTCTCTCTCTCTCTCTCTCTCTCTCTCTCTCTCTCTCTCTCTCTCTCTCTCTCTCTCTCTCTCTCTCTCTCTCTCTCTCTCTCTCTCTCTCTCTCGCTCTCTCTCTCTCTCTCTCTCTCTCTCTCTCTCTCTCTCTCTCTCTCTCTCTCTCTCCTCTCTCTCCCTCTCTCTCCTCTCTCTCCTCTCTCTCTCTCTCTTCCCTCCCTCCCTCCCTCTCCCTCTCTCTCTCTCTCTCTCTCTCTCTCTCTCTCTCTCTCTCTCTCTCTCTCTCTCTCTCTCTCTCTCTCTCTCTCTCTCTCTCTCTCTCTCTCTCTCTCTCTCTCTCTCTCTCTCTCTCTCTCTCTCTCTCTCTCTCTCTCTCTCACTCTCTACACTCCCCTTCCCCCTCCCACCAACTCTTTTTTTCTTTTCTTCATAGACATTCTTGTATAAAAGAAAATGTCAGATATGAGAAACCAATATTTTTCAGAGAAAACATTACACCATACACATAAGACAGCAGCTCATGTTTTGCACTCATCAATCCTTTGAGGTCACTAGGTGCAGGTCTCTTTCCTCCCGCATCTTTTGGCATTAAAAGATCAGGCTGTCCAGCGAAAATTCCAGTAGGGTGAAGTAATATAAAAGGTTTATTCTGTTAAAAGAGAAGGAAAAAAATACACAGAGAGAAAAAAGAATGAAATCACAATGGAAATGGTAAGAGGTGGTGGGGTAAGAAATGGGAGAAGTAGAAAACGGGAGAAGTAGGGAAATGGGAGAAATAGAAAACGGAGAAGTAGGAAACGGGAGAAGTAGGGAAATGGGACAAGTAGGAAATGGGAGAAGAAGTAGGAAACGGGAGAAGTAAGAAGCTCATCTCACAAACAGAGGTCCAGAGTTTTCAAATTTTACAATTTGTGTCAAATTGTTTAAATTTAGATCTGTTTCAATTCAAACAATCACCCGCTGATCGTAGGCAGGGTAGATCCAGCATATTGGATAAGGACTGAAGGTTTTATGTGTACATACTGTGCATGTCAAAGATGCTATAACAATTTATGTTCTTGTCCAGGTAACATTTTGAAAGTGGCATCTAAAAACCCAAGATCACCATTCATAGCAAATTAAATGTACACATAACTTGCAGGTTTCCTTTACTCGCAAGATAACCTGTTAAAATCCTGTTAAAAAAAAAAGAAGATATATAAAAATGAATTCTTTAGATAATTGTGATAATTCTATTTTAATATGCGTATATATATATACATATTATATTATAAAATAACCTGAATTTAACACAAAAAAGGCATTGACATAACAAAATTAAAATAAATCAGACTGCCAAAGGTAGAAGTACAAGGATATAATAATTTAATGAGAAAAATATTTGTTAAAAGCAAAATGACATGCATACTTGGATCCTCAAGGTGTTTACAAAACTCTCTTTGTTAAACAAATATATCGATATGTAAAGGAAAATAATAGATAATTACAGTATCAAATAGACTGGGTTAAAATTTCTGTTCTACAATCATAGTAAAATTCAATTTGTTTAAAATCCCTTTCAATTTCAATTATTCCATAATGAATTCATGAAAATCAGCCCTGGAGTCATGAAGCAAAATTTCCCACTTAAAAACAACTTTTAAACATTCAATCAACTGTTTAATAAACTCAGATGTTGCAATGCACGACACGTTTTGACCTTGGTTTGAAGATAAAAAGAAAAAAGAGAAAATGTAACCTTTGTATGGAAAAGCTTGCTCCGAATCTCGTTTATAGGAATTGCAGTCATCTGCTATCGCAACTTGAGGATAAAGGCCGCTGCACAGAATTATCTTCATCAAGTTGATATCCCGTAATGTGAAACTTCGGCTTTTATTTGAAGTTTTCTGACAGTCAAAAGAATTTAAGAATAAAATTAATCTCCATGCTTAACAAACACAAATAATAGGGAGTAAAAAAAAGAACAAACGGACAAATAAATTTTTCAAATCATAGAAAATTTTATCATAAACTATTACTGTCCAAACATCTATTCACACCAAAATATAAGAAAAAAAAGACTGACATTATCTTGTCATATAAGAAATATACTATTTACTACTTACAGGGAAGTAACTGGAATTATCAGTCCTTCTTGGATAGTGCATAATAGGTGATAAAATATAGAAGAGTTTGACCAGCAGTAGAGCAGTCATATAGGATTCTATAAGTCAGTGGTAAGCGGCAGTATAGGATGTTAAGGGTTAACTTTGAACAGAAGTAGCGGTCTAAGAACATGCCGCCTAACAACGCAGTCTGTCTAATAGCACGCAATGTCTGAAAACAAAACTTTTCTTTCTAACTTGGTCCCTTAACAACACACCGGACCAGCTAACAACATGATTTTTAACACACACCTAACATCTCACAGCTGTCAAGACAGATGTCTTTTTTCAAAGATTTCAAATATGAAGGCATCTCAATTAAAACCAGATGTGTAGATGATCAAGCCATGCCTCTCAACTGTTATCAATAGGTGCTGATAGTGAACTTTCTCTACCTGCCAGATGGCAAGGTGCCAATTTCATCCACCTACACAAAGCAAACAATGGTCATCGTCCAGCATAAGCCATTAACAATAAAATCTTACTCTACCTGCCAGACAGCACAGTGTCACCATACATGATGTTTTGTCTAAATTCAGCTTTCCTTAATGTGCGTTACTGAAAACAATTGACTTAATCATTGTCAACCAAATCAAAGATACATGTCCAACCAATGAGGTGTTAGTGTTAATGAGTGATGAATCTTACATTGATTTGTTGTGTGCATGTCAGGTAGATCGGATGGCCTTTGACTACATTAAGTTCCAACCCCTGCAAGGCTGACATGTCCCTTGTTAAACTGATAGTGATAGGCATTTATGGCATGATTGATAGGTTGGATAAGAATGAGATTTAATCAATGTCATAGCCTTTCTTTTTGCGTTATTGTTTCTCCGTCTGCCTACTACCATGGTCTGTCTACAGGCATGATGTTTCAATCTCACAAGAGGCATGTTCTTGGACCGCTTCCACTGCATCAATTGAAATACTGACTAAATCATCGTTCTTTAAGATTTTTTCTTTCTTACCTGCAGCTGGTTGAGATCATTTGAAAGCCGAAATTCCAAGTCTTTGATATCATCTCCTTCTTTGCCTTCCTTATCATCATTATCACTGAGATGATATTCCTGTCAATAATAGCACAAAATGTATCAACTGAAGCTAAAACGTAGCACTAGCAGAGAAAAACGTGGTCATGCATTGGCAATGATAAACATAAATGTAAATTTTTAAAAACTTAACAAACAATATTGTACAAGATTTTGCTACAGATAATAATTCTCTTTGTGTTGTAGGGCTTTTTGGGTACTCCCCCCTCCACTCCCCCCCTTAATGTTCTTATCTTCTTTTCATTTGGGGGGAGGGGGAGTGGTGATGCTTTTGTTATTCGTTGTATTTCTTTATCTTAAGCATTCCCCTTTGTTGTGGAAATTTACAATAAATGGATCATTCATCAGGACAAAATTGTGTATTTGTATATTCATACTTTGAATACTCAAAAAACAATAGCCTTTCATATAACAATTTGTATTTAAAATTCCAATATGTTGAATCTGTCAGTCCATTAAATGTAATAGAAAATCAAAGTTTCAATACATGAACCACCTGTAACGTACTGAAACATGTTTGGATTTCTCCACAGGATGAAGGGGACTCGGTAGTCCAGAGCCAAGGTGTCGGGCTTTCAACCCAAAGATGGTAGGTCAAGCCCCGTCAATGGCCGAAAATTTTCTTGTTTTGGTTTTTTAGTAAAATCTACCCCCTGGTCCAGGTAGGCGGATTCACACCTAGTCCCATCAGAGATGAACGACAAAAGGAGGTCCTGTGTGCAGAACAGTACATTCTGTGCACGTTAAAGATCTCTTGGCTGTTTACAGACAGCCAGACAAAAGAAAATGTTTCAAATCCTACCAAAAACCCTGAATCACCTTAGTTGTGGATGTGGGTATATCAAATCAAATGAAATGACAACATTAATGAGACAATTTTTGCAACATAAATGATGAAAAATGCTAAGAGCTCTCTAAACAAAGAACTAAAAATGAAAGCATTATTTATTTCTTTTAATGGATTCTGAATAAAGAAAAGTACATCAAATACCTCATCTTCAAGCTTTAAGACTTTTCCTCCTCTTTCTCTCCCTCATTCTCTTTCCAACTGTCCTAGTCTTTCCTCTCCATGCTTCACCATTCTTTCCGCACTGGTAAGATAGTGCTGCTTCTCGTCCACTTCATCAAGCAAATGATGATCCTTTAAAACAATGACATATTTATTAATGAAACAATTATCATCCTTAAATAAGAAATGTTATAAATTGTACATTATTCAGTAGGCCATGAGATGTAAAAATCAAAATAGCTCTTCATAGTTCTCTAGTCACTATCAAAATGCTTGTCTTAGTCTTTCTCATATGTCACTTGTCACAGTTATAATTTTTTTTCTATTTATTTTATTTTACATCTATAAAATCTAAAGATAACATTTGAAAACTCAAAACATAAAAAATCTGAAAACTTTAAGATAAAGGTAAAGATGGATTTGAAGTCGTATCTCTGCACAAGTGCAGGTTAACACATCATTTTTTATCCCTAACAGGGCATTTTATTCAAAGTCCTTCTCAATTCCTGAGAGTATGTTACAGTACACAAGCCTGTTAGGCTTTCCGTACCAACACTCTTACAAGATTTCTTTCTGTACCTATAGCTGGGTACTCATTCACCCCTGAGTCAGAGTGAGGAAAAAGTGAATTATCTTCTAAAGTACAACATAGAGAGAACCCATCTATGCCAGCCGTGGGGTTTGAACAATGTCATCGAGATTACAAGCTGACAACAGTACGGTTAAGCTAAAACGCCTCATAAAAACATTGTACACTTGCAGTTCTCAGTCATTTTCTCTTTTGAGAGAGAACAGACCTGTATCCACAACCATTTTGGCAAAAAAGTTGACTACTATTCAACCTATTCGCCTTACTAAACTCCATAAAAAAATTTGTTGTAAAAACCATCGTAAAGCAAGCTCTCCATGAATTATCCATGCTTACACTCTAGGAGTGATTTAAACTGTCTTTTGAGTTTGGTCATCTCATAGAACCGTTGCTCCTCAAGCCCTCTCTTTTTGCTCCATTTTCTTGTCCCTTGCCCCTGGGCTTTGACCTGAATAGAGAATTCGTAGACAGAAAGAAAAACTCACAGAGTTTTACAGGGCTCCAAACAAGATAGAATTACTTTTGACGACTGATTAAGTACAATCCAAATAAAGTTTAGAAAGTTATTTTACAAATGAGCAGCTTATATTGACAAAGTAAAAAGACCCTGGGGGCCTAATTTTGAGTACTGTAGCATGGGCAGTACTAACATGGGGTAATACTACTGCATGGGGCAGTACTAACATGGGGCAGTACTAATATGGGGCAGTATAATTTTTCAAGAGCATTATGCAAAATCTGTAAAGGTTATTCAAACTTACTTTCAAAATGCTCATTAGAACACGCCCCGTGACAAATACAATTATTTTTAATGTATATTGTTTCACAGCACTATTTATTTACCCACCTTTGAACTTTTGTATACTTCTCCTAAAAATCTAAACATTTAATGATTAACTAAGTTAAATCTGTTTTTAATTTGAATGCATTGATGTATTCTTTTATTTTCAAACGGAAATTGTGATAACACAAGTATAATTTCCTTTTTTTAAAGGATCAATAAAGATGATTGAAATTGAAATTGAAATTGAAATAAATAGTCACTCACCTGAATCCACTCATCAAAGGCATTGAGAAGAGTGAAAGGATCTCCATGATCAGACTCCAAGGGCTTACGGGCAGTCTGTGTGAAAAGAACACCTGTGTCACTTTCATTTTGCTATGATCATCTTCTACATGCAGGCAAGTTGATAATACCTTCCTCATAGTTAACGCCAATAGCAATTCTATGGGTACAGTGTTCTGAAACTTGTTCTTCAGCAAAGTGTTATAAAAGTGATGACTATCCCATGTTCATGATATCAATCATGAACAATCTTCAATATTCTGAGTATTTCTATATAAATAGAAACAAGCCAAAATGCGATCAACTCAGTTTCTATATTTCTCAACCGATAGGCTCAAATTTTCTGTAAAGGTTACAAATGACCTTCTCTAGATGTGTCTTTTGACCTTTCAAAAGATGGAATATCTTTTCGTGGTGATTGATCAATTTTTTGGGTTTTGCATTGTTTCACTGACAACTTAAATTTTGTTTGTAAAAAATCCTGATCAACCAGAAACCTTTCAACAGCCTCAAACATCTTTGATTTAAACATAGCTCTATAAGCAGTTCAGTAAGATAGCATTCAGCTTAGATCTATATATGCCTAGTATGAACATTACAGATCAAAGGATCTAAATCTAGATCTTGATCTAGAATGACCTTTACTTTTAATTCGTCATTTATCAATATCATTCATGAGGGACATCATGGCATAGTGGTAGGCATCAGTTGATCTGGGTTCAGATCACAGCCTGCACTGAATTCTTTTATTTCTTTTTCAGTGTTCCTTTTATTTTGGTTTTTCAATACAAAAGCAGGGCTTGGGTTTCCTTCTCCATCTGTGCAAAGAGTTTTTAAAGCCAAATGACAAAATGGGAACACAAATTTTCTAGGATAAAATTATAGGAATCCAACCTGAGCTCAGGCGCAGAATAGATTAAGCAAGAATACAATTTAAAAAATAATAGGTTAACCAGGAAAAAGCCGAGGCCTACAGCTAGTAAAAAACACTAGATCAATCCTTTCAAATGATGAAAAATTGATACAATAGAAAATAAGTTGAAGTGTTCTTTCATGATGAAGATTCCTAAGAGACAAGATGCTATTTATTTAAAAATGAAGTGAAAGAAACTACGGAAAAGACTTGATCTACAGGGACCACGAAAGTTGGACATTTTGGCTTGCAAACAAAGACTTGTTAAGGGATTTTTACTGTCTTTTAAAGGGAAATCTTACAGATGCTTCTGGGTCTGTATAGGCTCTGTTTGTAAATGGTGACTGGACACTCATGGCAGCCGTGATGGACAGGATGGGATCTATCATCTGTTAGAAATAAGATAATAAGGGATGAAATTTCACTTTGGCTGTAGTACCCGTCATATCACATAGTTCTATTTCAAAAACATTTATACAAACGGTCATGTCTGAATTAATTCTCGCTATTTCATTTAAATGGTGACTCATTTTTTTTTATTAATGGTATAGCTGTTACTTTCAAAATTTATCTTTCTACTGCTCTTTTTATCCCTGCTACAACTACTACTAATACTACTACTTCTTGCACTACTACTACCACTACCACAAATACAACGACGACTACTACTATCACCACTACAACTACTTAAAGTAGTAATAATGCTAACAGTGTAATATTAAAGATAATATTGATTATGATGATGTTGAATATGATGATGATGATGATGATGATGAATTGATAGAAATAATAATAATGATAAAAATAATAACATATAATGACAATAATGAAAAACGTTTAAAAAGTACAGATAATGATAAGAAAGATCCTAACAATATTTCTGTGCCTAAATGAGATTTTAACTCTTGTCACTTTAACATTTTGCCTTCAACCAGTCTTTGAAATTCGACATTAAAGGCAGAAAAAGAAAAGAAGAAAAAAAGGAAAGAAAAACCCAACAACAAAAGAAAAAATAAACTAATACCTTGATAAACTAGGATTGAAAATAGTTTTATACACTTACAGATTTAAAATTATAGACTAACACATCTTCTTTCAAAAGAGAAAATAAGTGAAAAACATTGATTGTGTAAGTTATGTTTCAAAGTTGTATTGCCGTACAATGATTATCATAAGTTAGAAATGTCACTTATTTTCACAACCATAAACTTGATGTCAATAGACACTTACATTGAAGATAGAGCCCATGATCAACATTTTCCCAATAACCACATCTCACGGGTAGCATGGCCAGCATTTGACCAATGGGAGTGAGGCTTTCATCTGATGACAGGGCTCCTTGTTCTTTCAGAAATATCAAGGAATTTTCTATACTTGACATATTTGGAGGTTCTATGAAAGGAATCTGAAACATGTAGAAAAGAAATGTATCAGTTTCAATTTCATCTTTTTTTTTGTAGCCAAATGCTAGGGTCCTGTGTGGACGTGAGCAGATTTCTGGTGATGTTATAGCTACCTATATTGAAGAGAACATGTTATAGCTACCCATATTGAAGAGAAAATGTTATAGCTACCCATATTGAAGAGAAAATGTTATAGCTACCTATATTGAAGAGAAAATGTTATAGCTACCCATATTGAAGAAAATGTTATAGCTACCCATATTGAAGAGAAAATGTTATTGGTACCCATATTGAAAAGAAAATGTTATAGCTACCCATATTGAAGAGAAAATGTTATTTGGCTACTTAGCTCCCTACTACAAATATAATGATACCTATTACCATCACCAATGACACGTGAGCTAGCGGATAGGGCTGATACACAATTTTATATGTATCATATAAGGGAAACAAATACATACAGGCCATTGGTATGTAAATCTAAGCCTTGAAATGGGGAGGGGGCAGGGGCACGTGAATTGACAAGTTTGGGGTCATCGTGCTGATTCTAAGTTGTTTTTTTTCATTCTTGAGTTTATGGCACATAAATGGTAATAAGACGTATAAATTATTTTACTACAGAATATTTTATTAGTGAGGAAAGGAGAAATGGTAAAAACTTTGAGGTAAAATTTCCCTAAAATAGAATGAAAAGATAGCAACAAAAAACCCTTTATTCCGTGACAGCCAAATAAGGCATCAATGGATTCATCTGCATATCGTTAACATACTTCCCGAGTTCAGGGTCCCAAAACAGTAGGAGAGAATAAAAATTTGGATCTAATGCATGTGTATTTCCCAGGAGAAAATGTGTCTTCATAATCTCTTTGCGACTCACAGTTATCAGGAAATCATGTGATTACCAAAGTCACCACAAGCTTGCCGACCTCTCATTGGCTTTCAGGTCACGTGCTGTTATTACTTTGTTGGTTATTCGTTACAACTCTACCAAGCAATGACTGCTCTAAGCAGCAACCAGCAAAGAGCATGTGTTTGTGTATATGCACATATTTATAAGAATAGTCGAGCTGAACAAAAGGCTCTTCATTCCAATGGCCTGTGTTCATAGCAGTGCACATCTAAATCTAGACTTTTCAACTCTCCTCATGTAGGTAACGATGACAAAGAGAAAGGTGGCTGCTGCAAGAACGGCAGTCCATCTGAAGAGTCTTCTTTTGGGTTATTTTCTATCCCGATTTCATGATTTTTTTTGTATCTTCCTTAAAGTGTAGTTTTTTTCTCTTTAATGTTCCATCTCCTCTGCTATTCACTGACAGTCTGTAAATAGCAACCTTGAAGGAACTTTACTTTAAGACCTGTATTCTGCTTGTCCACGTTGGATCAAAGTCAAAGGGCAAGGTACGATTGCCTGTACATCCTTTTCGCATAGCTGCAGCCAGACTTTTTAAGATATAATGCAACACAAACTTTATAACCGTATAGAGTATGAGATTTGTTTCACACTTACAGTTATCAATATGTTCACTATGAGGTTTATAATTATGTACAACAGTGCTTCTCAAAACTATCTGATGCGGTGGGCCGGCAGTTATGTTTTTTCAATGTGTCAGGGACCAGTGAGCAAAACAAGCCAATCAAGCATACTAAAAAAAAAAAAAAAAATCGGCCAAATCTTTTAATCTCCACATACCGGTAGACAATGGCTTGCGTACCATCCCCG
The DNA here is from genome assembly GCA_037039925.1 of Doris montereyensis. Classification (NCBI taxonomy): domain Eukaryota; kingdom Metazoa; phylum Mollusca; class Gastropoda; order Nudibranchia; family Dorididae; genus Doris; species Doris montereyensis. The sequence goes on from JAXRKP010001180.1 coordinate 102,260, forward strand.
GTATGCATACCACACTTTAAGTACCACTGATGTAGAGTAAGATATTTGTTTCACATTTACAGCTATCAGTATGTTAACTACGAAAGAAAAAAAAATATGACACTTTCTGGTATGAGTATATTAACAACAAAAAATGATTAATAGTCCGTATCTCAATCTTATAAAAAGAAAACTCACTTCCTAGCATTGGGCAAACCCATCGAAATCATTTGAAGAATCAAAGAATCCAAAGGCACTCTCAAAATTTCTGGAGTCGCATAGTCCTGGAAAGCATCGTAATCTGACTCATCATAGAGACGGAAACACACACCCGGGCCCTGTTCTGCCTTAGAGATGGAAGAAAAAGGTGAGAACAATAACATGGAAATAATTATACAGTGGAACCTCTCTAAACGGGAAATTTCAGTGGATCGTAAATTTGTCCCAATTCACTTACTTGGGGACCCTGAGATTTTGGTAAAATACAGACTTAAATGAACAATTGAGTGAAGTCACAAGACCAGTTGATCAAAACAGCCATGGCATCCTTCTGTGGTGTCATTCACAGTCAAGCTTCATCAGACGGTAGATAGAGAAGATACGTAATCAAGAATGCATGGTGGATTGTTAAATCTCCTCCTGTGTCCACTCTTGTGATTGACGGGTTAAGTGGATAATGAAAGGCTATGACAGTACACGACTCTGCTTTCTAGCTGCCGCCCCATGTCAAAGCCGTACTGCAATGTAAGGTGGACGGGCAATGACTGGCACGATACCTGATTTCACATCTGCATTACCGACGTCTGGTGTGTCTGATTTATGGTCATCGTGACTGGTACTTACAACATCATTTACATATGTGATGTATAACTTATCTAGCACTGACACAGGAATAATAATTGATGTTTCACATGGAAAACAAAATCTAGATAACAAGTAAATGTTGCAATACATAATGATGATTAATGCAAGCTCACAAAAAATTGTCCCAATTAAAAAGGGACCTTTCCCATTTAGAGAGTACAAAATGTAGGAAAAATTTCGTTCCCTGGAATTTCTTTCCGGTTGGCGGATTTCTCAATTCCCGGGCTCCGACTACAGAGTCATGTATTCTCCTTTCAAGGTCAAGCAATGAATGTATAGCCCGCCTTACTCCTTCAGGGCACAAGTGCAACATATCTATCCTAATACAGAGTAATTTACTTAATCTCGCATAACTTCTTGACAGATCTAAAGGAACATATTACTAAGAATATTTGGTAAACAACATACCGTAAACCCTCCAACTTCTCTGTTTCGTCCTCTCTGCCCAAAAGTTGACAAATTGAAATATTCCAAGTTTCTAACTGAAACAGTTTCTATAATTTAAAATAAGATCAGTTTATCTTAAATCTTCCTGTTTCACTACCTGCTCTTCCTTTTCTCTGTTCTGAGCTTGCACGGCTTATCCAAAATTCTTCAGTTTCTGCATTTTGTACTTTGGATCAAAAGCTCATTTCTTTAACCTTAATGAAAGAAAAGACAAATTTTCAGAAAGAACTAGCAGGAAGAAAATGTGTCACTAATGGCAGCATCATAATGTTCATATATCACAGACAAACTATATAGGGGGGGGGGGGGTAATAAAGAAGTGACTACTTCTACTTTTCATTACAAGAATATTCAGGTAAAAAAAATTTCACCATGAGTCATCTTGAACATACAATGTTTAAAAATAAACCAATTCTTCATTTTGTTCATTCTGATAAATGATAAACCAAGCATTTACCAATGACTTAGGAGTATTTTAAAGGAAAGATACACAACGTTTATAATACTTTAGAATCTCAAAATGGATCTTTTATCATGGAACAAATAATTATGTTATATTACTAAAGTCATAAATAGAACTATTATAGGTCGGCTAGGGTGAGATTCTGTTTGAATTGAAGCCTTCAAGTTTAATTTCATATTAAAATGGCACAAAATATATTTTTTAAATCGTTAAATCTACGAAAAACAGCGTCCAAAATATTGTCCTTTACACCTAAAGTACTCTCGTAGGGTATGGTGAAAGCTTCCTTTTATCCAATACCTGAATACACTAAACAATGATGTGTAGTTTGTAATCACTAAAGAAAAAAATAATAGACAACCACACAATATCATAGCTGCCAACCTTTTCAAACCGAAAGACAGACTCTGACAGCGTGAACTCATTTTTAACTTGCACGACACCTCGTATATTCCAGAAAACATTGATAATTTATCTTGAATGTAAAAAAAACAAAAAATCTGTTGATCGCTGGCCTTTCTGGCAAAGAATGACGGTAGCATTGGGAACTCAGAATGGTATTTTCTGAGTTTCACCCCAATCTGTCTGAGTCTCTGTCGTTATTTAAGGATTTCTCTAAACAAAAATTACAAATAACCCTCTTATGCATACTTTTCAAGGTAAATACAGACTTACAGACTCAAGACGAAAAAAAACATTTTTGACGTACTGGTTGGCAGCTATGGAACATGATTTGTATTGTAAGTTATTTTCACTTCTATAATTATGCTCATCCTAAAAAGAAAAACAAATTTCAAACGGCAAAGATTGTAAAAAATTGAGGAAATCATATAAAATGAAAAAAAGGAATAGATTTTTTTTTTTTAAGTTTTCATTGCATCAATACTCTCAATCATATCAGACCAACCTTTCCAGAGTCAACAATGAATCTAACACCGTCTATTGTCACAGACGTTTCAGCGATATTTGTTGAAACAATGCACTTCCTAGTATTTTCAGGTGCTATGTCAAACACTTTGTCCTGCTCATCAACGGACAAGGCACTGTGTAAGGGCAAGACTATCCACTGTTTGGTCTGCTGGGCGTGCGCTTTGGCTGCTCTACGACAGCCATAATATCTGACATCCCACTTAAAAAATGAGAAGATCACCCCTTTCACCATTCCCGTACTAGAGAGAGACAAACAGAGGATGGAATGGAAGAAAAGGGGAGGTGTTTGGAATAAAAAATAATGAATAGTGGCAGGATCAGTAAAATGACAACATGCCTCAAATAAAATCAATACATTTTAGAATATCACAATAATATGATAAACAGGAACAGAATTTTCTCCTTCACTGAAGATGGATTTATAGTCCATATCCTGGCACAAGTGTAAGTTCACTGACTTTACATCATTTATTTCCAAGCTGGCCATCTCAATCAAAGTCCTCTTCATCTCCCTAGGCAAGAATTTCCTAACTTTATCCTCTATCAAATGTCATCATGAAAAAAACCCTCGACCAGTCTGGGTTTGAACCAGTATCACCATGAGTACAAACTCACAACACTGCTGGTGAGGTCATAACACCTCTAAAGGTTACGCAAAAGGAATACTCATTTGAATTGTACATGTTTCCTTTTTGATTTCATTCAAAATAAGAGCCTTTGATTTAATTTGAGGTCATTTAAATTTTTAATTCTAATAATTGTGATTAATTTAAGTGTGAACTGGGTTGCTTTTGATTTTGATATATATATATATATTTATATATATATATATATATATATATATATATATATATATATATATATATATATATATATATATATATATATATATATATATATATATATATATATATGCACAGAGACGGAGAAAGAAAAGAGAGAAAGAGAGAGAGAGAGAGAGAGAAAGAGAGAGAGAGAGAGAGAGAGAGAGAGAGAGAGAGAGAGAGAGAGAGAGAGAGAGAGAGAGAGAGAGAGAGAGAGCGAGAGAGAGAGAGAGAGAGAGAGAGAGAGAGAGAGAGAGAGAGAGAGAGAGAGAGAGAGAGAGAGAGAGAGAGAGAGAAAGAGAGAGAGAGGTGGGAAAGGAGGAAAGAGAGGGAGAGAGAGAGAGAGGGTGGAAGGAGAGGAAAGAGAAAGAGAGAGAGAGAGACAGACAGACAGACAGAAAGTACAAGAAAAGAGTAACTATTTGTGCCCATTGATTTGTTTTTTTCCCTTAACACCCTTGTTCCCTCTTACACATCATCAAACATCTCCATACTAAAACACAAAACAAATGCCAAACAAAAGATGTCCATTAAGTGAAATGAAACATAAATGGATCAAAGTCAAAGTTATGGTAAAACAGCAGGAAGTGACACAGCAGCGACATTTCTAACCTTCTGATCAATTTTTGCATTACTTGCAAATCGGGGTTGGATCGTGACGTCTTGAATCGGAATTTTCACTTTTCACAGGGCAATACTCCAATTGTATTGGATACAATCTGCATGAGCACCTAACAGAGCAAAAAAAAATTGCCTGCATTGTTGCGTCTGAAGATTTCTTTGTTTTCTTTCAATAAAAGCATACTCAACCAGTGAACTATTTTTTATGCAACTTTTGATCCAACCATAAACAAGCACAGCAAAAACAAAATAATTAAACTTAAACATATATACATAAAAGTTGGAGTTTTAAATTATTTTTTTTATAGAAGCAAATGTGTTTATTCAAATGGAGTATGAAATCTTTTATTTGTTATTTCGTTGCAAAATACCCCATTCACCATATGTGGTGATCTCATGGTAAATCAAGGGAAAAGAGCAAGATGAAAGATAGGTGCAAGTATGGATTGAGAGAGTCAGACTTACAAGGAAAAGCCCGCCAACCACCCACCCACGTAGCAGGTAAAAAGAAATCGGAATGTTCCACTCAAAATCAATAGTAAAACAGATGTCCTCTTTTTTTCTTCATAATTCTTTTTAATTCTAGGAAAACACCTCGTTATGTTACCTTGATGACTGAGCCACTGCGAAATAACTTGAGAACAGGTTGATGTTTATAGTTGCTGACATGAGAACCAATTTCAAAGTCAGATCTCTGCCTCAGGACACATTTCAGCACTCCCAGTAAAAAAATCTGTAAAGATGTGCCTTTCGTGAACCTAGCAGATGAAAATAGCAAAGCTGATTACACAGTTCTCTTTCCTTTGATGCATTGGAGAGTTTGTAATATAACTTGATTTGATTTGATTTTACCCACATTCAAAACTAAGGTGGTCTTGAGGGTTTGGGTGGGATTTTAATTTTACCCAGACTGCCCTGTAAACAGCCAAGGGATCTTTAACCGGCAAATGTTGTAATCTGCACACAGGGCCTTCTTTTTATCACCCGTCTCTGATGGGACCCCAGGTGTGTGAATCTACCTACCTGGATCAGGGGGTAGGATTTTGCTCGAAAAACCTCAAAGAAAATTTTACAATCATCTGGGCTTGAACCCATGACCTCTTGGTTGAGAGGATGACATTTTGCCTCTGGATCACTATATAGAAGAAAAATTGCAACAGCAGTCTCCGCCAAAATGTATGGTCCAAAAAATTGTGCCTTTTTGGTGAAAGTGCATTTTGACGGAGTAAAAGAGGGCCACAACCCATTGTTTACATTGCCATCCTTTTCTTGGAAATAAACTTTTTTGTTTTGTTAGTCATATGCTATTGATTGGGTTTTAATTGTTGTTTGTTGATTTGATGATAAGACCCAATAAGGCCTAACCTCATCTCATAGCTCTGTTTACATTCTTCTCTCACTCAAGACTACAACAGGGGTGAGATGGTGAAGAACATTCGGCAACTAGGAATGATTTCTTGGTTGACACACATATCTCCATGGGTAAAAGTGATGAGAGCGACCATTCACAGATTTTCTCTCCCTGATCAAAGAGAAACCCGATCTTCCTGCCAGATCATGAGTAACGTCGGGGTGGGAAGGGGTGGGTAAAGGGTGACCAGAGCCAGAAACAGCTAAGATTTTCTGCATTGTCACATGTATGTGTACACATAGTTAACAAAGATCTGGTTCACACACACGTGTGTGACAGATTTCGTCACTGGGACAGGGCATGAAGTGGTTATCAAGTTTACTTTTTGCAGGAATTGACTCTTTACATACAGTAATTGAAGATTGGCTTACAAAAAACATGTCGCACTTTGGTGAAGTTAAGCCAGCCGCTGTGGCATCTTAATGGGCTAATTAGCGTTGTAAAAGTGGATTATGTCGGGTGTGCATTTTGGTGGCATGTTATTTGGCAGAGACTACTTACATTTACATGAGTCTAACGTAAAAATACAACAATAAAATTTTCATATCTTTTTAGTGTTTAGTCCATAATACCATACCGTCACTACCAGTCGCTATCCACGTATGGAGCAATTTTAGAAAAACATCATATTCTTCCTCGAACATCTGTAAAATAACTTTCCCCGTCGTTTCCATAACACCAACATTCAAATTCAACCAATAAAATGACCCGAAAACCTTCACTGCTTTCTCCGCAGCAGTGCATATTTTCCTCACCCATTATTCCGCTTTTTAGGCTTTTACTCAAAAGAATCAAAATATTTTTACTCAAATGACGACTTGCAACGACGATATATGGATATTTCGGCCATAAACATGCTTCATAAACAAGAAATCAAAACACTACCTCATCAATGACAATCACGCTGTACATTTCAAGGAGAGATTCGGATACAATTTGCCTTAGCAAAAGACCTGGAGGAAAAAAGGAACGACAAATGTTTCTTAAAAAGAGAATTTCACTGATACAGTTCAATACCCAACAGATGTTATCCAAACCTCTATAAAATATGAGAACAAGGTGACAATAATGACAATAAAAATAACTAGAAAAGCATTCAGAGAGTGCAGTCTTCAGCCAAAGTCGCTCATTTGTCATTGTTAGAAATGCAGCATTTTATAATAGAACATAATGAGTAAAAAACAAATCAAGTTTCTATTTATGATATTTATTGAAATTTAGCAGTCTCAGATGCCTCTTCTGCTTTGTATTTTTCTTTCTGATTTTCTACTCTTTATGAGGTTAACTTACATTTTGGCAATCTAGGTCTAGATCTAGATACTCTTTGTGTAAATCTAGAATCAGAAATCTAATGAAGTGCTAGATCTACCTAAATCTAGGCGTTTCACCTAAATAAAATATCAAAGATTGACTGTTTCACATTGTTTACTATTCATGGTGACGGTCTAATCGGTCATTTCCTCTTTGCATGTAACAAAAATGGCATCATGGAATATTGATGAAATGTTCAACTGCCAAACAATGTCACCATTTATATATAATACCTTTCTGCAGGAGGATATATTTTGTTTCTACAGATTCATACTCATGATCAATTATTTCCTTACAAGATCAATGATATGATCACTCTAGCAGTGTGTAAAAATCCTTTTATTATAAGCTGCTTTGATACATAATTGTAATTTCGGATGATACATTAGAGCACTTCAAAACTGAACATCAAACTCTTCTACATAATATTACTTGATTTTACCCTAAAAGAAGAAGGTACCAAGTGCACAATTATTGATCAAGACTTTTCTCCCAAATAAGTTTTAATACATCTCCCCTGAAAAATTCATCCCAACAGTTTCATGGATTCTTCAACAGTACTTACCTTCAGTAAGGAAGAGAATTTTTGTTGCTGCAGTTTTGCTTTTTTCAAAACGAACCTAAAAGAAAAAAAACCACAGAACATTGAAAATAATTTCACTTGCAGGGAGCACAGAGTGACTAGGAAAAATGGACATTCTTTTTGATTTCCTTAATAACAACCACATTCTTCAATTGATGTTCTTGAAAATTTACAGATGTATAAAGTAGCAATGTACATTTTTTCTCTCAAATTCTGCCATTCTAGAATGCCACGTTCAACTTGTTCAAAAACTTACAAAATGTTGTCCAAATAGTTGAATTCTATATATCAAAAATTTACTTGAGTTATTCAATTTTTTTAGAGTGTCCATTTTTGCTGGTTAACCTGTACAAACTATCCTGTCTTACAAAAAAATATGACCAAATCTCATTTGCATGTTGTCTGTTGTCCTGCCTTCAGATTCTCTTTCAAGCCGAGGACTTTAGAATCCTTTTTTCTCAAAACGAGTTTATGCATAGTTAGGACAGTGTTATTCTGAGGAGATGAAGTGCCATCGGCATGAATTTAGTTTAAGGCTTTTACCTGATATGCCACTTGAGATCCATACTCATTCAGGGTTTCATATCCAACACGCTTTGACAAAGATATGCAGGCTATTCTCCTAGGCTGAGTGCAAGCTATTTTCTCAAAGCCTGCCTCCATCAAATACTGAGGAACCTAAATACAAAATAGTGAAAATTTTAAAACAACTATTCATTTTCAAAATCTGTCTCCTAGGCAAAAATTAAGCATGTGGCTAAAGAATGCTCACTATCTTATATCCATGTAGATTGCCTGTAACAAGTTACACTTTTCCTTTTCCACTTAATGAGACATAAACTTCTGATAAAAAAATTATGCCATATTGAGATATTAAACACACAAAACATAAAACATATTTGTGTATGAACATTTCTACAGTGTATGTGAAAAATGAGGTACTGCAATTTTGGGGTTGGGAGTAAAGAATAGATGATTATGAGTCTTTTTTGATTCCTTTTTGCATTCAAAGTATATTTCCTTACAAATTCAAATGTAAATCTCACTTTATATTTTTTTCTTAAATATTGAACCAAAATATCAAAGCAAGTCTTTTTTGTGCAATTAAAACAGAACAAAAATGTCTTCACATATATACCTGTACAAAATATGATAGTTTATATCGAAGTATAAAATGTTCATAACTGTTCAAGCTAATATTTTAAAACAATGACACATCCCATCTTTAAAATCATAACCAACTTGATTGTTGATGTTACCTGAGTCGATTTACCACAGCCAGTGTCACCTGCCACAACAATTACTTGATTGTCTCTCACCATGTCTACAATTTTTGCTTTGTACTGAAAAATGGGCAAGTTTCTTTGGTCTTTACGGATTTTATATAGCTTTTGAAACTGAAAAGAGGAAAACAAACTTTGTAGAAGTACAACACAATCGTAAACTCAGATAAACATGGTGTCAAATAATATAAATATAAATATTATAAATATAGCCGAACATCTCTAACTTTGACTGCTCAGGAACCACTGCACCCACAACTTCCATATTTCGCATGTTCATTTCAAATAGCCTGCTTTAGGTTCTTAGCGAATAAACTCTTGGATCAAATTAGTATTTTAATTGACTGAGAAGAGATTGTTTTGCCTGCCCCTGCGATCCACGAAACATTTTACAGTTACTACATCAAATTTCTCGATTTCCGGTAATTACAATAAAAGGCCTGTGTAACTTCAGTATCAAGTATTAATTTGATCTGATAATCGTTCACCCGTAACCGATACAGTAGTTTCTGAGTTAGCCGCAGTCAAAGTTCAAGAGACCCAGCTTTATGTGATAATAAAAAATCAAAATGCAACACTATTTACAGGCATATGTGTTAACTAATAAATATGTAATGGCCCATTCCATGTTACGCGTGTTACATCTGAACTCTACTTTGACTTCTTTAAAACAACTTTGTTATAAACTCATGGTTCTTAGTTAGGTAAGTATTGCTCCTTAAGAAGAAGATAGGTCTCTTTGCATTTTTGTAGCTTTAATCAGGCATTTAGAAAATAACATTTTGATTGATATGATGGATAAGTGACCGTTGTATGTGCTACATGAGAAGAGAACGCATCATTCTACTTCTTTGCATACAGTGTTGAATTTCAACAAAGGTAAAGGGAGCAACTAAAATCACTTTTCAAAACGCTGTTTATAACAGAGTTTTGAGCACATACTCAGCTTTATGAAGAAAAAATATTGAAAGTCTATAAGCTACAGTAAAAATTAAACGTTACATGACTGTGTTACATTTCATTTATTACGAGTGTTACATCTTCAGATTTGAAAGTTAAACTTTGCATTTAGAGTCCAAATTTGTTATATTTGCTCATTTCCTGCAAAAGCAATATATCCATGTAGCCTAACAAGGAAACCAGCATGGCCACAGAGTGGATGTGTTGGGCCTTTGTGAAAAAGGATAGCAGACTTTCTGATTTCTAAGAACGTGTTCATATCAAACAAATCCAGGCTGTGGCTTTAAGAACTGACCAAGAAAACCCCAACTACAGTGTGATTTTGCACTAGCTTACAGTTGTAGTATCAGCAAGAAATCTAAGTGCCTTATGAACAAGAGAGAATCTGAGTAAATCTTTTTCACTGACGTGTTTTACAATGGTCAAGATCCTTGCCATTTATCATCCTTTAGAGCATGGTGAGACAATCATCATTTGCCTCTGCTATCTGTTTCTGTCTAGCATCGCGAATGGCAGTAGCTCTCTAGGAATTCCACATCCTTGATTTTGTCTATAATTGTGAAAAACTGTCCTCTTCTGCTTTGAATTCCATGTTTTTAAGGCACCAACAAAGAAAATGGCGCGAGAACGAAGCCATTATTGTTTGTGACAGTGGTCCACAGGACCTCAAATGTCTTTCGATCGTTTCTGTGATTTTAGGAGTCTATATTACTAAGTATTATTTGTGACTCGTTGTTGCCAAGCGGTACTCTTCACAACTCACAACATCTTTGTTTTTTAGGCAAATTTAATTTTGTCCTCAGTGTGAGGTAGTTCCCTGTATCAGATCCATACAGGAGTATTGTTTTCACTGTTGCTGAGAAGTTTATTTTGATCTTATCAACCATTTTTGACTTTCAGGTTGCATTCAGTTTCCACAGTGCTGTCTCTATGCCCATACAATCCTTTGAAACGGGACTTGGTCCATGATTTTAAATAGAGCAAGGTCCTTGTTACTCAGATCTAAGAAAATGAGATTGACACTATGAATACGATTGAACAAGAGCCCCTGGCAAAAATGTAAAATTCAATAAGTTTCTGGAATCACTAAAATGTATACATGTGGCGTGATTGGGAAGGAGGTGGGAAGGAATTGGGACACCTTGTAGATGTCATCACACAACAAAAGGAGAAATACTAAGCAAAGTGTATGATTTAAATAGGAGGTGGAAATGCATGGGATCCTACTGAAAAAGATGATCTTCTAGTAGTCAATATTGAGAAATGGGTCCTTGTGAGGTTTGATGGGGAGAATAGAAATGCACACACAGGAAGTAATTGGAATAGGGACAGGAGTGCAAGAGTGAATGTCTTGAAGCCACAGCTTTTACTGGAAACTGAAAGTGGTCAGAGATGAAGATGAGAGTTCACAGCGGGTGCAGCAAGCGTGCCGTTACTCAGGCGTAGGTTGTGTAACATGGCCTATTGAAAACAACTACAAACACAACAAGACGGAAGAATACACTTTCATTTGACTAAAAACATAAAGATCAAAGTTTATTTGTTTTCCTGCCACACTTTTAATCAGACATTGTCTTACATGATAACTATACTAATAGGTATAAACCGGGCAAAGTTTGACATATTTAATGACATCATCTTACTTCTTTCATGCCGATTTTTGCACATTTTGCTATATTTTTCTTTTTTTTTTAAATATACAATAAGAAAGAAGAAGAATTTACCATTTTAACTGTAATAACTGTAAATCCCTCCTCACATCTGGTTTTCTCATAATTGGCATTTACATACTGTTACCTCTAATGCACACATCATGGCGTTGTCCATTGAGAACACTCAATTGTTTTTATAGGTATAGTTATATCTTACAGTACATGAACATTCCTTGAAAATATAATGTTATTTCTGCTTCCTTGAAAAACAATAACGTTATGCAACATATTGCTATGCGATATAGATGACTATTGTCAAACAGTTTGTAAGGACATACCCTCCATTGTGTTTCGTTAAATAAGCAAGATTTTTAGTGACGGTTCACCACATAAAATGCACAGTTGTCACAATAAAGCCATAGTGAGAGATGCTACAGTATTTGTGTTGATAATGTTTTAGTTTTATGATTTCTTTTCTCGGTAGCACTAGTGATTGTAATTGTTGGGATGTTTGTAAAAGGCTGGTATTCATGACTGTGTGTAATTGTGATGATTCATTTCTTATTGCACTTGCCCTCTTCTCAAGTTTTGCAACCCGGTGAATGAATAAGCTCCTCCTGTTCACTAACCCCAGTCTGTGTTGTTCAATAAAAGGAATGCAGTGTCTTTCTAAGATATGATGTTTAGGAAGGATGCTTATAGGGAACAATTTGGTTACAGTTTCATGTACTTGTCTTTTTTGGTGTGAATGAGAGCTATAGTGTTTTCTATCTGTTGTGTGTGTGTGAAATGAGTGAATGAACTTGATTAAATGCGTCATTGATGCTATTGAATTGACTTCTGATCTGAAATGATTTGTCCAGTACGTTCACGTTGTCTGTACATTCAATGTTTGTTATACGATTTGTTTTGTGAACTGCGTATACACATTGTAGAATACGATGGCAGTGAATGCCTATGAAACTTCTACTATGGTATGACTGGGGTGTGATTTTGTTTTTCTGTAAGGTGTTGTCGAGAGTGCTGCAGGTAGATCCACATCGTGTACTAAGCTCAGTTTTTCTAGCCTTTCTAATTCATTTGCAACTAATTCAAATTTCGTCTTCCATTCCTTTTTCTTCTGCCTGAGACTGAGATGCCATAATAACGTTACACTGAAAAAGTTAGATCTAATTTGTTGTGTTTTAACCAATTACCCCCTTACGTTTTAAAATTTTTGACATCTTCATTCTGCAAGCACTATCTCCATATATAAACCTGTCTATTTCATCTGCAACATTCCTCTAAAGCCTGTGGTGTTTAAGAGCAATTCCCCAGGCGGCAATGTAGGTATGTTGTTTACTCTATGTAAAGGAATTTTGAGTATTGGTGGGTGAATGCAGTTGTTGAATGCAGATGCACATGCTTCTTCAGGCCTTGACTATGTAGGATGTATCTCTGGTAGTCGCTACGGAGCTTATCAAAGATCTATTGGACACCTCACTGTTCTGCTCAAAAGGTATCTCACTCTTTCTTATGAGACACCAGAGACAAGGATATGTACCATAGGCACCAGAAAGGCCATAAGCTTTTGTTAAAAAATCATAATCACACAAAGTGAATAATCTCATCTTTCTACCTTTCCACATCATACCATCTAGACTTTCAGGCATAGGCACAAGTTATTAACAAGACTGTTATGTGAAACAATGGAATGAGCCATCACAAGGAAATCTGCTATAGATAAGAAAAATAGTCACAACTCACATTATATGGATTAGGTTATGTGCACGATTTCTGTTGAATAACAATAAAAAATATTTGATTGAAAAAAAAAAAAGGAAGTTTGGCTTAGCAAGGTGAAGATATTTAGATATTAACTAATGATGGTTAATCGTTAAGTGGATAAAAAGACCGTATTTAAAAATAATCACTGTAAGTCAAGGAAGAACACCTACCAATGGAAATAGTACAGTTTGAAAGCACAGAAAACGTAACAACTAGAGATAGTAAGAAAACGATATTCGCTTCAGTGGCATTAGTGGAATAACAAGGCAAAACAAGTGGATATCACGCGATATCAGCGCAATAACGGGGAAACCTGATGCGCGTGGGGTTATTCCCTGGTGATCACTGACAAGTAATTTATTGCACGCCGGCAAGAACTAAAAGAACGCTCATAGCACTAGCCTGCACAGCCGTGGTGACTTTACGTATGATTGTTACATAACTTCAACACCATTCTACAAGACTTAGAGACTTCTCCAACAAAATCCAAGTATCTAAATTACAGGTTATTGTTTTTTTAACTGGGCACATTTGGGACAATTATTTGACTGAAAGCTAGTTTTTCTTACTTACTTACTGCCCATTATACCAGTTGGCATGTAGGGCAGCAATGAAGGATTTTCATGCCAGTGTCTATGGAATTCCAGGTTTAGCCCAGTCTTTAATCTCCTTCTCTGCTGTTCTTCTTGATGTGAATAAAAACTTACGTCTATGTTGTGTTACACGTGTTACATAGTTACAAGAGGTGTACGTATTCTGATTGATATAATGAGTATAACAGTAGCAAATATAACCACAAAATGGTGTTGAAATCTATCAAAATACATGCTCGTAGAGCAACAAAGTATTAAAAGATAACTGTGAAATTCTATTTCATCATTGAAAACAAACCTATTGCTATTGGGTATTTTGCTGTCATAAGAATTAATTACACAAGTTTTATCATATGTTTTATTGTATGGAAGAGATACTTTCTACTGCTTCTTAGTTCAAAAGTACATTACATTGATAAACTTTCTAGTCACCATTTCACAAGGTGTTGGGTTTGTTTCAACATTTTAATTTTTTACGTTTTGGTGGACCTCTCATGGCATGGGCCTAACATGCTATAATTTAACGACTTACGCAATGTAACATAATATATTATGATATAAAATAATATACGGTATTATAATATATCATATCACTCAATTTAGTCATTTTCATATATAAAATAATATAATAATATAAAACATGACATAATGTGATACACTGTAATAAAAAGATATATATTTATATATATATATATATATATATATATATATATATATATATATAAAAATAGAATAGAAGAGAACAGAATTGTTGAATAAATTAGAACACAATAGAGCAGTATTCTTAAACTAATGTCAAGAAAAATAGCAGCATTTTTATTTTTGACATAAAAGACAACATAAAAATGCTCAACTACAATACTTCACATGAAGTATCATATTTGTCATTCAGAGCATATAATAACACTAACAGGCCACTTATTTTCAGCTTGCCCGATCATAACTTTTGAAGTAGCTATGTTTACCTTCTCCTTCTGATTCACGAAAATCCAGAAAATGAAGTAACATGTTCCTAAATTTTTAATTAAAATTTATCCCTTGTAAGCTCTTTCTCAAGTTGATAATCTACAAAAGAATAATATTTATAATGATAATTTTGGGAAAAATCAATTTGCAAGTAAAACAAATATTGTTATGTTATGTGTCCCACATCAGTGTAATGTTTGTTTACAATTTTTCATCAAATTAAACATTTTATGTATTCATTTCATTTTCACTCTTTCATAAAATCTAAATAAAATGAAACCGAACATTGAAAAATGACTAAATTTCTTTCTTTATCATTAAAACAAACCTACTAAACGCCCTTTCTTGAGAACTTCATCAAATTCTTTGCACATAAAAGGAAAAGTTAATTTTGTACTGCACATCATACACTTGGGGTAATTCCAGGCTACTACTTTTCGCTTTTGTGTTCTGGGGTAAATTCGATTTGAGTCCCTTGGCAAATAAAAATTAAAATTTGTTTTATTTTCCTCTGTTGTACACAGCATAAATGACTCCCCCAATGAGTAACAGGCAATATGAAGAAAAGATGACTGTTACATTTCATTCAGAAAAGCTTGATTGAAACCAAAAGGAAAGAATGTCTATTTCTTGATAAAAAAAAGAAAGAAAATATTTATATTACATTAAAACAAAAAAAAACTAAAAAGTTTTATGTGTTCCGTGAATACTGCCATTATGTTCTCAAATATGTGAAGATCGCAACACCAGAATCGAGGAGTAAAACAAATCAACGTCGCAGCAGCAATATCTATCAGATTTTCATGGGGGGTTCATTAGCTACTTTACCCTTTTCTAACTGCCACAAAAATCTTTCTGAGCATAAAAAAAAAAAAACCAAAAAAACAAACAACCAGACTATGCAAACTTTATACCTTCTTCATCATATTCTCCTGTTGCATTTCAAAAAGATAGGGCCCTAAAATATGGATAAATTACAATAAAAGACAAAAATGAAAAAATGCAAAAGTGAAAGGGAACCTTGGTAGACCTACCATTCTCAGTTTGTTCCACTCACTAGTGTATGTGTATAAAAACAACCAAAATGGTTTTTGTTTTAAAATTTACATACACCTAATTACAATTACCGAACAGACAATCATTGTTTTCATATGAAAATTCTTTCTTTTGGGCCAAAAATACCAAACCTTTTGATTTTTCCCTCTTCCGCTGAAACTCTTGGAATTTGAAGGCAAAGGCCCAGAAGTCATCGCGCTGCACTTCCCCTAGATGAAAAAAATAATATAATGGAATTAAGAAGCATCTTTGCTGATATAATCATAGAGAGCAATTAAAAGAAAATGACAGCCCTTATTGTAAAAAGAGTGAAAAGAGCGTAATAAATGTGCCAGACAGAAAATGAAATACAGAGAGAGAATGTGTGTATGGTGTTGAAAAGGAATATAATGTTGTGTTATATATATATATATATATATGAAAAGAGAGAGAGAGAGAGAGAGAGAGAGAGGAGAGAGAGAGAGAGAGAGAGAGGAGAGAGACGGAGACGAGAGAGAGAGAGAGAGGGGGAGAGAGAGAGAGAGAGAGAGAGAGATATGAGAGAGAGAGAGAGAGAGAGAGAGAGAGATAGAGAGAAGGCGAGAGAGAGAGAGAGAGAGAGAGAGAGAAAGAGAGACAGACAGACAGACAGACAGACAGAAGACAGACAGCCAGACAGCATAAAATCTCTATCTTGATTCTTATTTTATACAAGATGTCATACTTTTATTCTCTTTAGACTAAAAGCAATTGTATTGCTGAAAAAAAAAGCAGACTGAAAATCTAAGACACAGTGTCGTCCAGGATGTCAAACTATTTAAAAATAAATTGCGATTTTTATTAACCAGTGAACTGTCATAAATATAAAGATTTGATTCTGTTTCTTCAATAAAAATTGCGATTTTTTCAACGGAAAGAATTAAACCCGATTGTGATAAACCAGAGTTTATGTATTTGAATTACAGTTTTTATGTAAAAAAAATAAAATTTAATTAAAAAATTAAATCTAGATTCTAGATCTAGATCTAAATATATCTAAGTTCTAAGGCTTGGAATATATGACAACAGAATAAATCAAATATTTGACATAGATTTTCACCAGACTGTATAGTTGGGATAGTTAGCTAAAGACGATTTTATATAGAAAACTTTGCCAAGTGAGTGCTTGTACTTGGTGAAATCAAAACAATAATCCAGCTTTTCAACAGAAGCAGAATTGTGATCAAAGCTGGACTGTTTACTCACATCAGATTTATGTGTTTGACAAGTCACATATATTTTGTTTCATTAAATCCTTGCTCTCTAGATACATATGTTTAGATTTTATAAGGTTCTTTGTCCACATCATTTTCACTATCCTGATCCTCCTCATTTGTTGAATCAGAACTCTTTCTTTTCCCATGTTTAAACATACAGATTTTGTCACCATGATCCTCAGATGATTTGCTTTTGTCTTTATGCTTTTTTCGGGGTGATAATTCTAGGTCCTAGTGCTATGCTTGCGGTGTGTCTCCTTGTCTTCAAGATGTGACTTTGTGTCTTCATAGACATGCCTATCCCTGTGATACTTTGATCTAGATCTTTAGATCGTGACCTAGATCTGTGTTTCTTATTCTTATGTTTTTGCTTCTTGTGCTCATGTCTAGAACCAGACTTACTAGAACTATCAACTTTATGTTTTCGATTTCTGGGTGATAATGTGAAGTCAGGTGATAGTGATTTAGATCTAGATCTATTGATCTAGCTCTAGATCGAGATGTGTATCTACCATAATCTTCAGACGCCTCTGCTTGGAGAAGGTGAACTGTTTTCGTCGGCTTTCAGACTATGACACTAGCTCTATATCAATAGAAATCTCTATCAATGAACTTCTTTTATCCAAGATGCATACTTTTGATACTCTTATAAACTAAAAACAAAACCATATAGATCTATCTTATTATGATTGATCATTGACGTACTAAAACGGAGGAGTTTCGTTTTTCGTCATAAAATTTGCTTTGTTTTGGAACTCTTCTTTCAGCTATCAAGAAAATTTTAAAAGGACAAGAGCTATCAGACAAGTTTTTCAAATAGATGTATTATTATTTCGCCTTTTTCCTCACAAAATCAACCCTCTCCCTTGTTTTAAACTTAATGTCTGCGGATTTAGACATGTTTTTTTGGTTGGCTACATGATGGGTTGTATTTATATTAAAAATTGAAGGCGGCATTGTTTCTGCACAGACTTTTTGTATTCTCTTGTATTCAAAACCCATCACGGAAAGCTGAAGTATTTACTAGTGCACAAGAAGAAACATTTGTGGAGTTTAAGTGCTCATAAGTATTTTATATGGCCTTTCAATGTGCAGCGTTAGACAGTTGGCATAGGAAATGGCTGTTGTGAATGACATGAAATTTCCAAAAATATCGAAAAAAAGTAAAGAATCTGAGGAAGACTGTAGAAAAGCTTTTCATAGTACAAAAGTACTTAAATGACCTGGATCTTCTGGTTATGTTCGGTCTCGCCAACTGAGATCCAACAAATCAGTGTCTGTTAAGCGTTCCCCAAAGAAAAGCCTGACAAAACTGTCACTACGCTCTTTTAAATATGCAGGTCATCACGTCTGGAATGCTCTTCCGCTGGTTAATACGATCTATGTTTAATACGTCCCGGAAGAAACCTTTAAAAACATTTCAAAACATACCTCATGCGATGCTTCTTAGAAGAAAAGTAATTATTTTAATTATGCGATTTTAATTCATGTACCATACACCTTTATAAATGATATTATGCTTTCATGTATTTATTTATTTATTTATCATATGGAATACCTGAGGGTTCATTGTGACTCATGCATCCATCTAAGTAATTGCATGGCAATAACTTTATACACGTCCTTGAACATATCTTCAAGCACACAAACCTACTTATGATGATGGAAGTCTCTTAATCATGGACAATCATGAGTCACACTTTACCTAAATGGATTAGAGTATACAAAACAAATTCACTACAAAATTCTAACTTAACCACCCCATATGAGCAACAAAACACAACTGTTAGATCGAATTGTCTTTGGCCCCCTAAAGGCAGATTTCAATGCTTCGATGACTTCAATATTGCGTTTTAACTGCAAGTGTCCAAAACATCACAGAAATAGTTGGAAAAGCTTGGCTCCAGGCAGTTACACCTAACAACATCAAGAATGGATTTGAATACCTGGCATTAGGCCATACAACCGAAAAATCTTCCCAGATGATGACTTTGCATCATCAGAAACAACAGACCAGCTGGCTGCACCAGAAATGTCTGAACTAAGTCATTCTCCTGGGGTATCTTCAGCACCATTCACATTCACACCTAATATGTCTACTGATACAACAGACGAGCCGGTTGCCAACGACATCAGTAGCTACTAATTGTCTGCTGAAACTTAACACAGGTTGTCTGCTGAGGCAACTGGCCAGTTGGTTGCACCTGAAAGTATTTGAGCCCATTCATTCATTTGGGATGATAATAATAATAATAATAATAATAATAATAATAATAATAATAATAATAATAATAATAATAATAATAATAATAATAATATTAATAATAATAATAATAATAAAATATTAATAATAATAATAATAATAATAATCATAATAATAATAATAATAATAATAATAATAATATTAATAATAATAATAATAATAATAATAATCATAATAATAATAATAATAATAATAATAATAATAATAATAATAATAATAATAATAATAACAATAATAATAATTCATTTCTTTAGCGCCTACTCCCATCTTAGACAGCTCTAGGCGCATTTATACATGCATAGTAAAAAAAAAAACATGAGCAATGTACATATACAAAATGAATAAATAATTAAATAAATAAATAAATAAATAAATAAATAAACCAAGCAATCAATAAATAATAATAATAATAATATAATTCATTTCTATAGCGCCCAATCCCATCTTACGACAGCTCTACATAGTAAAACAAAAACATGATCAATGTACATATACAAAATGAATAAATAATTAAATAAATAAATGAATAAATAAATAAATCAATCAATCAATAAATAAATAAATACGTAAATAATAAAACAATACATGAAAGCATAATATCATTTATAAAGGTGTATGGTACATGAATTAAAACATCACATAATTAAAACAATTACTTTTCTTCTAAGAAGCATCGCATGAGGTATGTTTTGAGATGTTTTTTAAAGGTGTCTTCCGGCGTGTCAAACATAGATCGTATTGACAGCGGAAGAGCATTCCAAACGTGAGGACCTGCGTATTAAAAACCTTCAGCAACATCGCATTTGTAGCTACTTTGTCTTCTAAAATTTCACTCAGCTCCACTCGATCTTCCAGTTCATATAATTTTTTTGAATTACATTTAGAGCATTAAGAAAAAAATGTCAAAAAGCGCTGAATATTCTGATAGTTATGGGTCATACATATTATTGGGGTGCCGACAAAATGATCATCCTGAAGTTATATTATTAGGGCACCGACAAAGTGATCATCCTGAAGTTATATTATTGGAGTACCGACAAAGTGATCATACTGAAGTTATATCATTAGAGTGCCGACAAAGCCATCATCCTGAAGTTATATCATTAGAGTGCCGACAAAACCATCATCCTGAAGTTATATTATAGAACGTTAGTTCGGTCCAAGATGGTCTACGGTTCTGTTATTTATGGATCCGACCTCAAACATGTTGTTTTTCTTATATGTTAGACCCCATTCATCATCAGGGTCTCCATATTGCCATAGGCGCCTTCTGAACTTCACCCGTTAAGAGCTATGTGCTGAGGTTATGAGTAAACCATTCCTACATTTTAAGTTACATCACCCACGCCTAACACTGTCAACTAACTACTATTTGAAATTAAAGTCATTTTCCTCAAAACCATGTCTACAAAAACGTATTTGAAACTTCCTGTCTGAGGTATTTGAGGCATCCAAAACTACCCCACTGTTCGGCATTGGTCATTATCCACCACATAATACAGGGGAACATAATGATAAATACTTTTCAATTCCACCACCAAGGACCCTCAAAACCAATAGAAATTGCGATTGTCCACTTCCTCTTGGGAATTATTGCAAATGAAGGAGAATCTTCCTGACAGTTACCATATTTACACACAGATTGCTCGAAGGAGGGGAAACGCAAGTGCTGCCATTTATTATCCGGAACACATGGAACGCTCAAAGAATGTGAGCCTGAAAGACAATACTTCTATTTTCACTGCTGAATTGCACTGACATTCTTTCGTTTTGAATGATGTAAACAAAAGGAGATGTCAAGGAGCTTTCAGAAAAGTTTAATCTGGATGGATAGTCTGTTTGCCCTTCAAGGTTTAAGAAATCCAGATATTTAAATTCAAATCATAACACTAATTAGACATCTCGTAAAAAACCTTGTTGGAAATCACATTATCTGGATACCGGGCCATGTGGACATCAATGGAAATGAAGTGCCGATAAATTTGTAAAAGAGACACGTTCTAAGGATGTCAGTTGTAATGTTTTACTCGATTTTGCAGATTAAAATTTTTTAAAACTAATAACTACATTAACACAACTTGAATGGGACCATGGAGTAAATATCAAGCTTCATGAAGTGATTCCAAAGCTGAAATTTGTTAAACTACGTAAATAATCATGGGTGGTGGTTGACTAATTATATTAAACAATTTGACTTAAAACTTAAGATTATGAGACCGTAGCTCAAATCCTGGTATTGCTAGCCCTAAGTAGCAATGTTGGAAAAGGCACAAAGAGAAAAAAAAAACTACATGTACAATATTATTAGCATTGCTTTGTCTTCTGATTTTAATTTTGTTAAAACAAATTTTGCTTATCCATTCTTTGTGTATGTGTACTTGTAGGCCAATTGTCTCTGTACTTGTGAATGTAAAACTTCATTTCACTCTTTGTCAATATTGTCCAATAGTCTCCGTATAACTTAGTTCTGTGAACGGCTGAAATTTATTTCTCAGAACCAGTCAAAAGTTATGATGAATTTGTTTGTTTCTCAGTATCTTTTTTCTTTCTTTATCAGTCTTTCGGTGTATGGGTTCAGATGCCCGAGATGATCTTTCTCCAGAATGCCCTGTCCTGGCATTTTCTGTTTCCTTCAAAAAGTTAAATTTCTATGCTTCAATGTCTCTTTTATATCTTCTTCCCACTTTCTCCGAGGTCTGCGTTTTGGTCTTTTACCTTGGGCTTTAGCACTGTACACTGGTTTAGCTATTCTATTATCATTCATTCTGTTTACATGCCCAAACCATCTCAATTGATTTGTTTCTATCTTAGTTGTTATGCCATCTGCTTTGGTTTGATCTCTTATTGTTGTGTTTCTGATTTTTTCTCTTTTAGTTTCCCCTACTATTCTTCCTAGATATTTCATTTCAGCTATATTCTCTACTGTCTAAAGTCCAAGTTTCGCTGCCATAGAGGAGAGTAAGACAATAAATTGTATTGTACACTGCCATTTTGGTTTTTGTTGACAATTCTTGCTTACCTACAAATGCTTTTCCTACATGGTTATATATTGCACTTGCCTTTTTGATTCTCTGGATGATTTCTTCTCTTAGTTTTCACTCTGAGTTAATCATTACTCCTAGGTAATTGTAGCTTTGAACTTGTTCTAAATACTCCCTGCCCAATTTAAGATTTTGTGTTTTAGCTTCCCTAGTTACTAGCATTGTTTTGGTTTTCTTTGCATTTATTCACATGCCTCTTTTATTTAGTTCATTGTTCATAATGTTGATATTTCGACTGAAGGTCCCATTTCTGATTTTCCAAACAGAACTAAATCATCGGCAAATGAAAGCATTGATACATTTACTGGTTTGAGCTTCCACATACCTACATTCATTCTTCCTTTTTGAGGATGCCTTTGCGATTGAATCCATAAATGTGATAAACAAAAGAGGACTTAGGATACAACCTGTCTTACTCCTATATCTACATCAAATTCTGCAGATATGTTTGCAGCTATTCCCACTGCACACGTTGGTTTATTGTAAAAACTTTTAATGGCTTCTATTAAATTTTGCTCTACATTGTGTACTTTTAAGGAATGCCATAGTTCCTCCCTCCTCGCAGTGTCAAATGCCTTTTCTAAGTCAATAAAACACAAGTGCAAGTCAATGTTTCTCTCAAGGAATTTTTCTATTATTTGTCTAATTGTAAATATGTGGTCTTGTGAATTTCTTCCTGTTCTAAATCCATTCTGATGTTCTTCAATCTGATCCTATACTCTTTTCCTTAGTCTCATTTCCAGTATCCTGGCATACACTTTTCCTGGAACGCTAAGTAGTGATATCCTCTATAGTTCCACAGTTGATCCTTTCTTATGTATTGGTACTACCGTTCCCTTTTTCCAGTTGTCTGGCACCTGCTTGGACTTCCATGCTTGTTGGCATATTGCATGTAGTAGTTTGTCTGCCTCTCTCCCTTGGTTTTTAATCATTTCTGGATAAACTTGATCTGCTCCTGGGGCTTTTCCTAATTTCACTTTTCTTATAGCTGTTTGGATTTCTTCCATTGATATATCTACATCTTCATCTGTCTCCTCTGGATTACTTGATACTCTTACTAATTGATCTTTACTCCTTGTTTCATACGTTCTGGAGGGATTATGTAATTGGTGAAAATGCTTTCTCCATGTTTCCATGATTTCGCTGTCTTCTTTCATTATTTCTCCTTTGATATTCTTAATTTGTCGTATTGGGCATGCTTTAGTCTTTCTCATGCTCTTCATTGCCCCCCAGAACAGCTTTTGATTTCCTTGATAATTTTCTTGGAGTCTTTGTCCAAACTCTTCCCATTGTTCCTGTTTTGCTTTCCTCACTTCCTCTTTGGCGATAGTTCTTTTATTTACGTAATCTATCATATCCTCTGGTCTTTTTGTTTGCAAGTATTTCTTCCAGGCATCCTTCTTTTCTTTTGATCTTAGTCTTGACATTCTCATTCCCCCATGCTGTTCTTTTCCTATCTCCTTTAATTTGTTTCCTACCACAGACCTCTTCAGTACAACTGGGGAGTGTTTTTTTATACATCTGCCACTTTTCTTCTATTGTGCTATCATTCAGATGCATTTGTCTTTCACTGATAAATCTTTTTATCCTAGATTGATATACCACTGGTTTATTTAATTCCTCTTATTTGAATTTAGTGGCTTTCTTCTCTTTCCTTTTCTGTTTGTTTTCCTCAGTCAGTAATCTCATTTTGGCAATCACTAAGTGATGATCGCTAAATATTTCTGCTCCTCTGTTTACTCTTGCATCCAATGTACTGTAAAAAAGGGAGCTGCTAACTATTATGTAGTATATCATTGACTTTTCACACCTGTCTTCATTTACTCTTGTATTTAGTGGATATCTTCATGAGGAAAAACGATGTTGGCTATTTTCATGTTATTCTTTAGGCAAAAATATATGAGTCTCTCTCTCCATTTGGAGAAGTTGTTGTCTCTCCTTCTTTACCTATTACTCCTCCTGATGTTTCTACATTGCTGCCTACTCTAGGGTTTAAATCTCCTAAAAACATTAGTTCCTGCTTGGATTTAAGATCCTCCGCAGCTATTTGTAAATCGTTTTCGAAGATATCTTTTTCTTGTTTAGTGGCGTCTTCGTTTGGTCCATAAGCTATTAATGATTTAATTTCTCGTCCTTTTGGTTTAATATTTACCTCTAATAGCCATGGGCTTATAAATTTCCAACTTTCTAGTAGCTTTTTATGCCTTTATGCACTAGGAGGCCTATTCCTGCTCTAGCTCTATCTTTGACATCTACTCCTGAGAAGATTAAAATATGATTCGGTCGTACATTTTCTATTCCTTGTTCTTTTTTCTTTGTTTCTGTAACTCTACTTTCCTTTCATTAATTCTAACTCTTTTCCCTTTATTGCCCCAATGTTCCATGTTCCAAAAATCACAGTCCGTGTTCGTTTCCAAGTTCGTCTTCCAAAGATCAAGCCGGTTATATTCAGGTTGTTTTGGATAAGCAGGGATTAGCCCACTGTACCCTAGGAAGATGGTGGGGCTGCCACCTTGAGGTCCCCTACCAGGCCTTGTTATTTTCTGCCAGAGTTACCTCCCTGAGCCTTTAGTAATTCAAGACCAGCCTGCAAGGCAGCACGTTGTTATTTTCTGTCAGGGTTAACTCCCTTAGCCTTTGGTCAACCAAGACCGCCTGCAAGGCAGCAAGAGACTCGTGGAGGGCGGGATCATCTACTCCCCGTACAGGTGCTTACCTGTCCACTGCCCGTTGTTTCTCAGTATGCTAACGTTAAATCGCACTCTTTTGTTGTGTCGTCTAGTACCAAGACTTTTAAGCTTCATTTGCAGCCTGCCAATTACTAGATGATGACATGATGCAACGTCAGCTCCTTTGTAGATTTTGACATCCTGTAGTGATCTTCTAAAGTTCTTTGCTATACCTATATGGTCAATTTGATTTTCTCTACTGTTATCATGGGAAACCCAAGTATCCTTGTGTATTCGTTTATGTGGGAAAGTGATTTTTTTCCAATGGCCATGTTGTTAAGTGCAGAAAAAGTTTTTGAACATTTCTCCATTTTCGTTTGCACCCCTCAAGTATCCATGCATGCCCATTATGTCTTCAAATCCAATGTTGTCTGACCCTACCATTGCATTAACATCGCACATGATTATGGTTACACCTCCTTTTGAAAGTCGATATATTATGATGTTTTGAAAGTAGTTGTAGTATTCTTCTTTGGTGTCTGCTTCACTTTCATTAATATGTGAGCGCGTAGCATTGAATTGTGTTCAAATTTATCCCCTTGTTCTTGGTCATGAAACTTGCTGGTATTAGTCTAGGCCCAGTGCTTCTCATGAGATGAGTGCTTTTCTTGCTGCTGCCGATAGCATCAGAGCTACGCCTTTTAGTGTGTGTGATAAAATGTATTCTTGATCTCTGGAGAAAAGGAGAAGCTCCCCTGTTGCCAGCCGCTTTTGACAAGATTGTATTCATCTGGTCTTACCAATGCCCAGAATTTGTATGTCGTCTTTCTTCCTTTCTTCCGCTATTTGTCGGCATTTTCCTGATTTCAACATGGTTCTGACATTCCCTGCACCTTTTCTCATGGGTGTCTTGTTTGACAGAAGAATATTCCGCTTGATGGCTTCCGTCCGGCTTTCACTATGACGCTTCGTAAACACTTGGGAAGCACCTTCCTCTCCCAAGGCAGTTGATTGTTTTCGTTTTCTTGTTGCTGTTTTTTTGTAGCGCTGTCTTTCTTTTTTATGGAGCTAGGTTGTTGGCCCTGTGTCAACCCCTCAAACCTGGAGGGCCGGGATTTTATTCACAGTATCACTCCTAGACAAGTTACTTTCCCAAGCTCGTGAATTTTGTCTACCATTGGTTAGAAATAAGAGTTTTTCCTTCTCATAGACAGACTGCCTTCCAAGGCTTACGAATTCTATCCACCCAGGGTAGGTTTAGGCGTCTCGACTCGCCTGCTGGTATCAATTATACTTGGTTAGAATGTCTACCCTACAAGCATAAAGTAAAATTAAATGTCCTTAATTTTTTTTTCAATTTCCATTATTTCAAAATGAATTCCTGAAAATCAGCCCCCATGAGTTATAAAGCAGAATTTAACAATTAATTACACCCTTTAAGTATTCAATCGAGTGTTTAATGAATTCTTTTTTTGAGAAAATCAGAAGTTATCATTTTTTTAACAATGCACACATTTTCACCTTGGTTTGAAGAAAACAAAGACAAAATGTAGCCTATGTATAGAAAACTTTCTCTGAATCTCGTTTATGGGAATTGCAGTCATCCTCATTAGCAACTTGAGGATAAAGGCCACTGAACAAAATTATCTTCATCAAGTTGATATCCGGTAATGTGAAACGTTGACTTTTTGTTTGACGTTTTGTGACAGTCAAAAGATTGTTTTTATTAATATAACAAAGGAGCTAATCTCCATGTTGAAGATCTATCAAGAAAGATTAGCTTGAACAGTGGGCAGATTTACGTAGAGGAGGTGAAGGGAAGCAGATAGCAGTTTCGAAACATGAAGGGATCAAGAGCTGATAGCAAGGGTGAACCAGGCTCAAATATTTGTCGTCTGGCCCGGATCGATTACTACGTGTACAAGAGATGAGTCTGCCATTCACAGGAATCGAATTTTACATTGTCTGGATCGGGAATGGCTTGAGGCAACGTCATGACTTTGAATCAAATGACTTGCTAATAATAATACAGCCTACAGGAAAAGCAATTATTGATGCTGCGACTGCTATTGCTGCTGCTGGTGCCAATGGTGATGGTGATGAGGATGATAACGATGATTATGATTATGATGATGATGTTGATGATGATTTAGAGGATTAATGATGAGGATAATAACAGTAGTTAGTATGTTTGTAGTGATTAGTCCTTCTTTATTATAATGATGAGGATAGTATAACAGTAGTAGTAGTAGTAGTAGCAGTAGTGGATTTTCTTTATTTGTAGTAGGTAGTAGGGAACAGCTAGTATTGGAGCAGCAGTATTAGTAGTAATAGCATAGTAGTAGTAGTAGTAGCAGTTTTCAGCAGTAGTAGTAGTAGTAGTAGTTATAGTAGTAGTAGTAGCAGCAGCAGCAGCAACACGGTAGTGGTTTTTGTTTTTATCTTAGTTGCTGTAGCGGAGGGTGAGGAGAGTGGTTTGCTAACATTCGTTTGATGATTGATAAAGAGATTGTTGTGTCATGTAGCGCATGTGGTTTTCTGATGATAAAGATAATGTTGGACGATGATTATATTCCTGATTGTAATGACACGATTGATTGTTGACGATGCACACAAGACCGTGAGGATGATGAGGATGATGATGATGATGAAGATGATGACAGATGATGATGAGCAGATGATGATGATGATGGGGAGATAGAGTGATGATGATGATGATGATATTATGAGGGTGGGGAAATAATAATAATAATGATAATAATAATAATGATATAATGGTAATAATAATAATAATAATAATGATGAATCATTGATTGTGATGATTGATGATGATAATGACGATGATTGATGATGATTGATGAGGGGTGAGGAAGAAGATTAGGATGATGAAGAAAGAGCACGATGAGGATAAAGAGATTGTGAGATTATGAAAGAAGGAAAAGAGAATGAGGAAAAGAGGACGTGGAAAATAAGTTGCTGTTTCCGCATTGATGGAAATTCTGAAATAACCCAGCATTTTATCATACGGATCAAATTTTTCACTTAGAAATAGAAAGAACACCTTCTATTTGATCTTTAAATATGTTATGGTCTATTAGAAACACAAATTGACAAGATATTAAAGTTAAAGATGTTAGTTCTGATGTCGTCTTTCAAACTCAAAGGAGACAAATATAGATACTATGCAAATAACATAATATGCACACAAAAATCCGATTCTCAGGAGCAAAATATGTTCAAGTAATAGTAAATAGTAATAAGTAATAACACTACATTGGCACCCACATCCTGCCATGAAAGGAAATCCCCGAGCCACTCTGTCAAGATGCAAATGCCGGACAGGCCCTCTTTGTCTCGGCCCGCGTTTCCATGGATCTTCAGGATAATTTTTTGACTTTATTTACTGCCGCACTTTCTAGATGGCTTTGTGCTTCAGTAGTTAGTCTGGAATAGTGACAGATTCATTAGGCTATAACTACATATAAAGATGTAAAGGGGAAAAAAAAGGACATATGCAACTGATATGATATCTGCACCCGTTAGTAATATTAGTCTCTATTTTGGCTACTTGTTCGTTGTTAGTTTGGTGTTTTTTAGTTTTCATTTAGCTTTCATTAAATTTTGGTACACCGAATACTTTCCTTTTCTTTTATTTGTGGGAGGGGAGGGCACATAACCCTTGACAAGAGGATTCCGAACAAAACTACGTATTTCCAATTACTGCAGTAAATGTTGATAAAAAATCAAATGTGGACAGGTTTTTCGGCGTAAAAGAAATGACGTTATTCTTCCTTTAAAATGTAAGATAATTTGGGCCACCATTCACATGAACTTTGTTCAAGAATGAGGAACACTCAAAACGGGCGCTTAACATAACAGCCGAAAGGAATCAGCATTGGATATGAGAAGAGCTCGTTTTCAGCAAGTAATGAGATACACAACTTCCCGTCAGCCATTTTATTTCCGGTTGGCCATATTAAAGATTCTACATCCAGTAGCCACCTTGGACACATTCACGTCTGACCGCTATTTTGGATGCAAACACTTCCGGTCACCATGTTGTTACTTACGTTCGTCCTATTGGATGACGTCACTTCCGGTAACCATCTTAGATGCCAACACCTTCAGGTGACATTTTTGATGACGTCATTTCCGGAATCCCGGAGGCCCCTACATAAAGCACTTCTGCTAACATGCTAATGTTCAATTAGTGTAATCACGCTTTTTGGCGAGCTTATATTTTTTCTTACACAAATTGATTATTTGTCATTTTCAAGTCTTAAAACATAATATATTATTCGATGCCACTCTTTTTCTTTTGTTGCTTTTTTAACAATGCACGATGTAATGAATGATATAAAGCACCCATGTCCAAAGTCCGGCCTATGGGTCAACTGTGGCTCGAATTCAAATGTCCACCGGCCCGCAGCATTTGCAAATTATTTGCCTAAGGCTAGTCTCTGAGGTGGATAGATTCTTAAATCAATTCCATTTTTGCTGTGATGATCAAGATCAATGTTTTGAATAATATGCTTTGAGTCTTTTCAATCAGTATGTCATTTTGTTCTTTCGTTTTTAATCGGCACTCAACTGTGTCTCATTAACCCGATAAATTTAATATTTGATCCAGATTCCATCCGACAGCCTGTTTTTTTCCATTTTCGTTATTTTGATCCGAGTCTAAAATTGAAGAAAAGCTAATGGGGAAAAACCCTCATAATTTGTTATATTCAATTAAAAATCAAATAGAATATTTTAGTTTGTATTGTTGTATTTCTCAATTAATTGAAACACGAAAGAACGAACGACAAATGGATTTATACGGCCTTTAATGTTTATGATTCTGAATAATATAACTTTTAGTGTTGATTTTATTTTCCTGTTCACATGTTTTGAATTTAGAAGTTTACACTTACAGTGATAGTGAATAATATATAATAATAGTAATAATAATAATATAATTCATTTCTATAGCGCCCACTCCCATCTTACGACAGCTCTAGGCGGATGGTTCAAATGAACAAGATAATAATGATAATTATGCTTAATCTTTCCGAAAGGTTTTTTTCCCCAGTCATACTTTTTCTTCATTTTGTGGGGTGTTTAAATGTGAAAGGCAGAATGTTTTTGAAAACTCGTTAAAAATATTGTTGCTTTATGTGAAGAAATAAAAGGTATGCTATTTGCAATATCTAAAAAAAAATCATTAAATCATACATGTAGTTCATTTGCAATTATTTTTTTCCTTGTCAAATCTGACCATCTTTGCAAAAGGTTTGGACACCCCTGATATAAAGCAACCAAAGAGCTAAAACATGTTTAAAAAAAGCGTTGTGTTATTACTGACGCCTAGATTATAAACTGCATGAACTGTTTTACACGGTTGTAGAGTTTTCAATTTTATGTCTTTATATATTTGTTACTTATTCTAAGGTTACAGTTTCGTATTTTGTTGCCTCAGTTCTTCTTTCTGCGCGTTACACGTTTAGTTTCAGTCACGAAAGAGTTGTTGGAAACAGGTGTTTTAGTTTGTTGGTACATTTTGATTTATCGTGGAGAGAGGTTCTTTTGTGGTACTCGTCCTCATTTCTCTTTCTCCTACTTCAACTTCCTCTGCTTCAGTCTACGCCTTTCCATCTTTTTCATTCTACATATTACTCTAGTTTTATTTTTGATCTGTTTTGTTAGGCGGTTTTTTTATTGTGTATGGGTGTTGCCAAAGGAGGGGAGGGGATTAAGAAACTGCGTATATATGCTTGTATCTATTCTTTTCACATACGAAAGGGGAATGGCCTCTAGGCAATGTCGTATCGATTTTTATCTGACATCGGATCGTTTTCATCCTGATTTATATCTCTGTCTGTTGAAATTATAACTACAGAATATGTACAGAGTGTTAGTTTAGCTTGTAGTTTTACTTGTCCTGGAAGCAATGTCAAATTTCGCTGCACCATTTGTGCTTGTCTTTCTGTGGGTTTTTATGCAGACTTTGGTTGTTATCTATAACTGTAGCCTACTATAACACAATTTTTAGTGCGATTGATATGTGTTTTATATTATTAGTGTAATTTACAAGTTGATCTTTTATGTTGTAAATATAAGAGAAAGGCTAATCTAGGGAACAGAAGTGCAGCAACACCTACATCAAAATGTGTTATGAAGACTTCTTTGAAAATAAATATCAAAATCATGATTTTTTTCAATCAGATTTCTTAAGAACAACTTGCACAAAATATGTAGCAAATATCTTGAATAGTATAAAATGTTAACTCACTCTGTGTGTGTGTGTGTCTGTGTGTGTGTGTGTGTGTGTGTGTGTGTGTGTGTGACAAAGACAGTCACATTAGGATAATAATATCATGTAAAGAGAAATATAGATTCACCTCTTGTACGGCAATTTAAAGCATTGACTAACGTCTGTTCTACAGCTGAGTAAAGCTACTTCCAGCAATAAAAGGCTACATCATATATCAAGCCTTGTCTTAGTTTTCGGGAGCAAAGTCTTATCAAGTTTGCCAGCCGAAAGATAGCAGGCATTAAGGAGAAGAGTAGATCGATTTCAGCTTGTCAGAAAGTCTTAGACGGCCGATGAAAACGGCATCATTTGATGGAAAGTAGGGAAATAAATACCTTTCTGGTATTCTAATTACAACTCCTGAAAGCCTGCTTACAGAAATATGGTGCACCAAAAACAACACCAAAAACAAAAACAAAACGACAACACAAAAAACAATGACAAAACCTAAACAACATTAATGAAAATAAGTGTTCAGTTGTTGAAGAGAATAATTATTGCAAGGTTTTGTTTTCTATTAGTTGTTCCTGTTGTTCACTGAGATGGATGTGTTCGGGTTTTAAAAATGTAAATTGTTTGCTTAATTTTGCCTTATATCCATTATTTCGCCCCCTGCCCCCACCCCAACCCGCTTTTTTTAAAGTATCTGGGTTGAGTGTGGTGGATGGATGAGGCAGTCAATACCACATTCCGTTCCTACCGGATATTTATCGACACTCATCAAAGGAGGTACTCCTGGAATGTTGGGTGATGTTTCTTAGACGTTTTCTGGCTGCCCTTTTGACCTCAAAATGGATGATGACATGACCACAGATACACACCGAATCTTCAAATTTTTCATCCGACTATCCACCCCATTAATTCAGGACCAGAAGATAGTTTGCTGTTGCTGTAGTTGTTTTTAGCGGAGGCTTTTAAAATACATATATTTCATATATTTCACATGCGCATGCAAGAATTCGAATCCTCAATCAGAGAGGTCATGCCAGCACGTAGTCCTTATTTCCATGTCGTGTCCGTTGATCTATGGCATACATTAAACGTCCCAGGCAGTCGAGCTGGGCCATACCATACTGTATCACCTTGTTCATATCCGATATCTCTTCTGAGATTGAGATAGACCGGAAATGGTGATGTAGATCCATTCCCAATAGAAATGTTTTTGACTGCATTTAAAATTGCAACGCGTTGTTGCTGTCGTATATGACCTCTGATTGCTGATTTGAATTCAGTGACTGCAATTTAATGTAGCTGTCGTGTTGCAATGCGAAATTAAGCCTTATTTTTGAGAATTGTTTGTTGTATTTTATTATGAAAAATCTTCCAAGCCTTCGTCCCCCTTCATCTCCATGACGAAAGCGTGTTTGTGAGTGAAACGATTGCGTATGCAAACAGAAGTTTAATACGGATATGATATCAAAGGGTAGATTTTAAAAAAACCCATCCGTATTGTGTACTGTTAGACATACGTGAAAGAAAGTGAATTGTGTGGATCGTTTTTGACTTCACATAAATAGCTGAAAAAAACCCACATATTTTGACTTTGTAAGCCAACGTAAATGACAAATTTTGGTGGTGGTTTACTAATAGACAGCCTGACTTGAGATTATGAAATCGTGAGTTCAAATCCTAGTATTGCTAGGCCTAATGTTTTCCAACGAAAAGGCACAAAGAAGACAGTTATTTTCAAACCTCACTCCATCCAGGTGTGATACTATGGTTACGTTGTGAAATGAAACCTGTCACATTTTCTCGTTGTAGCGTCGGTGGCCGAGTGGTTAGGCTGTCGTACTTATGATCATGAGGTCCCGGTTTCAACCATCCTAGCAAAGCTAGGTCTGACGTTCTGTTATTTGGGAAAGACTTAACACGCATTTCCCCATTCGACTCAAGCGTAAATGGGTACAAGCATTAGCTTGGGGGTAAAAAAAAAAAAAACGTGCGTCAGATTAGCGTCCTGTCCAGGAGGTGACTATCACTACATGTTCCGCTTCACGCTATTGAAACTGGGATAAGCTCTGGCTCTATGGGCCGTAACGGGTAATGGCCTTGGAAAGGAACTTCATTTCTTTACATTTTCTCGTGTCCTTGAGGTGCACGACTTGCTCAGCCAAATGTCATATTACTGGTTGTGGACCTTAGCATGGTTCAGTCTTGCTACGTGAAATAATTTTAGGGTATGGGAATCTCATCTAGTAAACTAAAAATACGCTATGGGTCAACTCTGACTGCTGTTGCTAGGAATTATGAATGACCGATGTTGTTTGAGGCATTGGTCTGCTATAATAAACTTGTCTTCTGATGAGCAACATGCGATACTAAATATAGCACGTACATACCAGTACCAACGTGAGGGGCCTAATCCGCACTGTGAATTAATTTTGACGTGTTATAAGTGATAAAATGAGACAGGAAGGCTGTTATATTGCACAAAATAATATACACTCAAAATTCCCGACTCATCCAGATCTAACAATAATTACCTGATGTACCTCTCAATATAAAACATAATAACATGCCTCACCCCAAAGACTCACCCGTATACGGTTTAATTAAAAATCTATGATTTTCAACAGAAGATTTATGCTTTTAATCTAAATAATGCTTTTTCGCTTTTCATTATAAATATGAATTTTGGATTTTCAATCTCTCCTACGTATGAACATAAACATTTCAATTCAAGTATAAACGTACGCCTTATGGTTTAAGTATGAACGTACGCCTTATGGTTTAGGTATGAACTTACGCCTTATGGTTTAAGTATGAAAATACGCCTTATGGTTTAAGTATGAACTGACGCCCATCAATTTTTAAGGATGAACTTACGCCTTTCAATCTTAGTATGAACTTACGGTCTTTGAATTCAACGTTTAGTATAACACCTTACAATTTAAGGAATGAACTTACGCTCTTCAATTCAAATATCAACATACGCCTTACGATTTAATAATGAACTAAAGCCTTTCAGTTTCAGTGTTAACTTACGCTTTTCAATTTAAGAATGAACTTACACTTTTCGATTTGAGCATGAGCATACGCCTTTCAATTTAAGCATGGAGATATCCATCCAACTGAACTATGAACTTATGCTTTGAAACTTAAGTATGAGTTCATTATGTCTTGCTTCTTATTCTAAAGGGGACTTAGGTCGTTCGAGTTCCGATAGAACCCTTGGCACGGCCACAAGTTAGTTTACTACCCCAGCTTGCTTTCAATAAAATAAAAAAGTTTGATCTCTTTAATTGTAAGTTTAAGTCCCCCCATTCTACAGCTCATGAAACGTCCCGTTGTAAGGCGTTTCATTTATCCACGTCCATCATATATGTTTACCTTGAAACTTGGGGACGGAGTTTAAATTCTAGTTGTATACTCAACTTTTAGTCATGGAAGTGATTCATGGAATACGCACATTATTCTCTCTACATCTTTTTCCTCGAAGATCTTATCCGCCATCTATTATTGATGTGCCTAGGGATCCAATTCAACTATGATGGGGGAAGGGGGGTTTGGCACTCGGAGAGGAGGGGGGGAAGAGAGGCATATGTGAAAGAATATAACATACATAATTCTAGATTGGTCGTGCTGTGCGCACCAAAGGCTCTTACGCTATTAAGAGAAAGGAAATTATATTTCGCTTGTAGGTTCTAATTTAATGTTCCCAAGATAGTTTTCGTTTGAGTGGCGTTTGATTAAGGAGAAACAGCCGCCATTTTCATCGATTATATGAGTAACAAAAGAGCGAGAATAGTATCGTTCACATCTAATACATGTACTCAGTTGAGTGGTACTGTTGATGTTGATGGTAAAATGTGTGAGACAGAAGACACATTGTGGTGTCACAAAACACAGTTTTGATGTGTATGTGTAGGTACATGTTTGTGTGTGTGTGCGTGTGTGCATGCGCGTTTGTGTGTGTGTGTGTGTATATGTGTGGGTGTGTGATGTGTGCGTGCGTACGAACGTGCGTGTGTGTGTGTGTGTGTATGTGTGTGTGTGTGTGTGTTGGGGCGCAGAGAGGATGGATCAGACAATTTTAATACCCCAAGCGGGAAATTTGAGAGTGGATTTCATTAAGTTCAAAAGAAAAGAGTTCTTCAGACGTACTATGTAATGGTGTCGTCTGCTTTTTTTGTCAGCAAGAAGGAAGAATGCGCAGTTCTGGGTGGGCGTCTTATTTTCCCCCTAATAAGCTGAACCTTTTAAAATATTAAGTTCCTATTTCTAATACACAAGAAAAAGACAATTATAGTGGCATTAGATGGTAGAAAACTTACGTCGTAAACATGGACGACTAATTCAATTTGAGTCAGTTTAAAAGCACCCATCCATACATAGACGTGCTAGTTTAGAGCACATGTGATCTATGCAGAATTTTTCTAGCGTGAAAAACATGGTTTTAAAGATACAGGTTGACGAATTTATGAGAGATATAAAGTAATCAAGTAGCTATGATATAATAATCATCTGATAGTCCAAACTACCATGCATCTCTTGTCTTCTGAGCCGTCCAAATCCACTGTCCACCTGATTATATTAATAAACAATGACATAAGATTGATGCTACTGCTAAGGCTAAACTGGCCAGATTCAGAGAGAGAGAGAGAGAGAGAGAGAGAGAGAGCTATGAGCAGAGAGAGAGAAAGAGAAAAGAGAGAGATCCTGAATTTAGAGAGAGAGAGAGCTCATCTAGGAGCTATGAGATAATAATCTTCTGATTGTCCAAGAAAGTCTTCTGAGCCGTCCAAAATCCACTCATCCTAGATAGAATAGACAATGACTAAGATTGATCCTAGGAGGCTCCGGGATAGAGAGAGAGAGAGAACTCAGAAGAGAGAGAGAGAGAGAGAGAGAGAGAGAGAGAGAGAGAGAGAGAGAGAAGAGAGACTAAGATAGATAGAGAGATAAAAATAAGAAGATAATAAGATAATAGACTAAGAGAGAGATAAGAGATGATAAGAAGTAATAATAATAAATAATAATAATAATAATAATAATAATAATAATAATAATAATAATAATAATAATAATAATAATAATAATAATAATAATAATAATAATAATAATAATAATAATAATAATAATAATAATAATAATAATAATAATAATAATAATAATAATAATAATAATAATAATGATAATTATGTAATAATAAATAATAATGATAATAATAATAATAATAATGATAATAATAATAATAATAAATAATAATAATAATAATAATAATAATCATAATAATAATAATAATAATAATTATGATAATAATAATAATAATAATAATAATAATAATAAATAATAATAATAATAATAATAATAATAATAATAATAATAATAATAATAATAATAATAATAATAATAATAATAATAATAATAATCATAATATTCATAATAATAATAATAATAATAATAATAATAATAATAATAATAATAATAATAATAATAATAATAATAATAATAATAATAATAATAATAATAATAATAATAATAATAATAATCATAATAATCAAATAATAATAAGCTTTATTGTCCAAAGAGGCAATTTTTTTTTTTTCATTTTTCATGTTACAAAAATACATTTTGTACATACGTTTACACATGATAACAATATGTCGTTGGAAACACAGTCCACTGGTATCACCACAGTGCACGCATGCAGATTAAGAATAATATAATTCCCAAACAAAACAAAGCTAAAAACCATTTATGAAGGTGAGACCACATTTCAGAAGAAGAAGAAGAAAAAAATAACGTAATTGCATTCCTGCCGTATTACTAATGTGGTTTTTATGTCGAATATCGGATTGATGATAGTTTCGGTGTGTGATCTCGATTTTGAATCGGTGGAAGAGTAATCTCACTCTGATCCCTCTTTATCCTTTCATTATTGTTTATCTCCCTCTTTTCTACCTCCTCCTCACCATCCCAGACAGACAGTAGACCGCCCCTCCAAACTCTCTCCCCACCCTCCCTCCTCTCCAATTTGTAACTCTTATTTCTCGAATTCAGCCACCCGCCCCCCCACTCCAATAAAAAAAATTTAAAAATAACAGAAAAAGACCACAAGCCACCATTCATCAGTCAATATCTCCCTTGTCAACTCTCGATCATCGCCGTCTGGATGAAATTGAGGATGTAACAGCGAGAAAATATGATTCATATAAACAAAACTAACACTAATACTAATACAGCTGTGCAACAAAAAAACAAATAAAGAAATAAACTATTGACGGTTGACTATATTGATACAAATGCAGATTAACAGATAGCTAGATAGCTAGATAGGCAGGATATATAGATGGATAGATAGATAGATAGATAGATAGATAGATAGATAGAGAGAATTATAGATAGATAGATAGATAGATAGATAGATAGATAGATAGATAGATAGATAGATAGATGGAGATAAAGATAAATAGATGGATAAATAAATAAATAGATGGACAGATAGATAGATAAATAGCTAGATAGTAAATACATCGATAGATAACCGATAGATGTTGTAGCTAGATAGATCAATACATCGATAGA
>JAXRKP010001180.1:147500-157910 GCA_037039925.1 Doris montereyensis
GTATGCAAGAATGTATGGATGTATGTATGTGTGTATGTATGTATGTATGTGTATACGTATGTATGTATGTATGTATGCATCGTCATGCATGTATTATGATTGTGTATTATTATTATGTGGATGTATGCATTTACATGTATGTATGTATGTATGTATGTATGTATGTATGTATGTATGCATGTATGCATGTTATGTATGTTTGTTTGTATGTATGTATTATGTGGATTATCATGATGTATTGGATGTATATCATGTATGTATTTATTTATGTATTGTATGTGTATATGAATCTATGTATCATATGCATGTATGAATGTATGTATGTATGTATGTATTTGTGTGTATGTATGTATGTATGTATGTATATCTGAATTAATGTATATATGTATATATGAATTAATGTATTTATGCATGTGTGTATGTATATATGTATATCATGTATGTATATGTATGTATGTATGTATGTATGTATGTATGTATGTATGTATGCATGTATGTAAGGTGTGTGCGTATGTATGTATGTATGTATGTATGTATGTATATGTGTATGTATATATGCTTTTATGTATGTATGAACGTATGTATGTATGTGTGTGTATGTATTATATATGTATGTATGCAAGAATGTATGGATGTATGTATGTGTGTATGTATCATATGTATGTGTGTACGTTTCTGTATTGTATGTATGTATGCATGTATGCATGTATGTATGTATGTATGTGTGTATGTATTATGTGTGGATGTATTACATGTATGTATGTATGTCTGTATGTATGTATGTATGTATGTATGTATGTATGTATTATGTATGTATGGTATGTATATGTATGTATGTATGTATGTATGTATGTATGTGTGTATGTATTTTGTGTGGATGTATGCAATGATGTATGGATGTGTGTATGTATGTATGTATTTATGTATGCATGTATGTGTTATGAATCTATGTATGTATGTTTGTATGATGTATGTATGTATGCAAGGATGTACGGATGGATGTATTGATGCATAGATGGATGGATATAAGACTATCTTTCCTCAAGGAGAGATCTGGTCACTTCAAGGACCATCGTCACTTCATTTACATCTTCGACTGGCATAAATTCCAATTCTCTGTTTGGCCGTTTGATTCTCGTCATCCCTACTCCCAAGTCTCGTCTCTTTCATTGTCACGAAATCTCCATCTCTTCTCTTGTCCTCTGTGGATTCTATCTGATTGGTGTAGCTCGCAAAAATATCAAGTTTTAATTTGTTTTGCTGGGTGTATGATTGGCTTGTCGTCTGACAAGCTGAGACCGATCATCGTCACGGTTGATTGTTTTGTTGTCACCATGGTTGAATAGTAATCTCATCTCATTACGGGAACAATCAGAGTGAGCGAGAGAGAGAAAGTTCTAGAGAGGAGGGAGAGAGAGAGTTTGTCCCATCAGAGAGAGATTTACAGTCTCTAGAGAGTTTCGTTGAGTAAAAACAAAAGTACCAGAGACATGTCTCGTATGTTTGCCAATGAGATAAAGAAAAAAAAAGTCTAACTCATTTAACATATCGAGCGGTATCATTTACATGTCTCGAGTTTCAGAGAGAGAGAGAGAGAGAGAGAGAGTAGAGTTTCTCTCATCATCACAAAAGATTCAAAAGAACTCAGAAGAAGAATAAACATCAGGTAGTCCTTGAGTCTTTCATGTAATCGAATAGAACTGAGTTAGATTGTTAGAATCCTCCAACTGCCTCAATTGATTTCAGGACAACAGTGAAACCTGTTTTGAAATGAAGTAAGAAGAGTGTTTTATTTTCATTGAAGTCTGGATTTTTAGCTTTTAATGTTCATGTAATTTTGAAGATAGAAGAAGACAAAGAATAGAATGGGACTGCAAAGAAGAAGACAAGAAGAATGCAATTGGTTGGCCTGAAATAGAAGAAGACAAAGAATCCAATTGGTTGAAGAAGAAGAAGAAGAAGAAGAATGCAATTGGTTGAACTGAAAAGAAGAAGACAAAGAAGAAGAAGAAGGCCTGAAAGAGAAGAAGAAGAAGACAAAGAATCCAATTGGTTGGAAGAAGAAGAAGAAGACAAAGAATAGAATTGGAAGAGAAGAAACAGAAGAAGAAAAGAAGAAGAAGAAGGTTGAAGAAGAAAAGAAGAAGATGAAGAATAAGAATTGGTTGGAAGAAAAGAAGAAGACAAAGAATAGAATTGAAGTAAGCTTGAAATAGAAGAAGACAAAGAATCCAATTAGAAGAAAGAAAAGAAGAAGACAGAAGAATATAATTGAAGGTCTGAAAAAAAGAAGAAGAAGAAGAAGAATTGGTTGAAGAAATAGAAGAAGACAAAGAAGAGAATTGGCTTGAAGAAATAAAAGAAGAAAAGAAGAAGAAGAAGAAGAAGAAAAGAAGAAGAAAGAATAAAAAGGGCCTGAAAAAGAAGAAGACAAGAATAGAATTGAAGAAGAAGAAGAAGAAGAAGAAAAGAATAGAATAAAAATAGAAGAAGAAAAAGAATCCAATTGCTCTACGTAAAAATGTTAATCTCAGATTGCAATGTTTTTAAATTAAACAATATTCACCTAGGATATGATGACATGACTGAGAAGCTGACAAAGATTATATTATTCTTTTATCGAAGTTTTTTTACCTCTAAATAATATACCTATTATGTTTTCATAAAGTATCAAAGTGGGCTAATTTCATTAGTGCTTTCTGGCTTTTTCTAGTTTTTATTTCAATGATAGTATGTCAATCGTAGCAGAACGTAATAAATTTAGCTATACATGTAGTTATGATCTTGATAGTAGATGTCATGTCTATAAATAGTCATTACATTGGCCATGGTCCCATGCGTCCCCTCACTGTTAATCTCTACCGTTGGAAGAGGATGCTTTGGTGTTGTTGGAGTGGCTTTTTTGCCCTTCGTGGTCGATCTGCTTCTTCATCGTCGTAAATCTGATTCACGTTTCTCTTGAAATGCTCATGAAATGATCAACATGTCATTGAATGCTTTTTTTATTTATTTGTTTATGAATTATTAATGTGTTATGTATGTTTTGGGCTTTACTTGTTGTTGTTATAAGCAAACCAAATTTCTCTGTTCAGAGACGAATGAAGGATTCTTTTTCCTGATTCTGACACAAAATCGATGCTATTCGCATATGCTAGCTCGTGAAAAATATTGTTTTGCTGCTGTTGTCTATGGGTCCTCAAAGCCTGTTCTAAGTAGATGATGAACGGTACGGAACTCAGGTCGTCTCCCTATGGTGTTCCGATATTTGATATAAAATGTTTAGCTGTTGTTGAATTTTTTTTTCAATTTGGAATGCAGGTCTGTGTTGCTGGGAAGATTAATTTTCACATATGTCTCATAATCGTCTGTAGAGCTTTTTAGAATGTTCAAAGTAAATGTCAATCAATGGTATCAAAGGCAGTATACATATCACTACAAGTGTCGAAGATTTTAGGATTTTCATACTGCTGTCTATTAAGAATTTTGATAGCCCTAAATACTTGTGCATGATCTGGGGCGTTATTTAATTCCTCAAGCCTTTGTGATCAAGCTTTTTTTCTTTTATCTTTAATGTTTCTATATTTTTCTTTCCTTCAGATCATATTTTTAGCTTGGTCAAACAGAGATTCTATCTCTATTTTTCTTTGTTTTTACGAGAGCTTAGCGACGTGTTTATCTGAGTTTCTGTTTGGTTCCCGGGTTGTTTTTTTTGGACACCAACGGTGTTTTAAATTTGTGGCCGTTTCTTTTACAGTAACTTATGTTAGCTCTTTCCATGTTATAGACTCTCCTGCTCATCAACGCACTCCTTTAAGGCTGCATTATACTCCATATGTACATCATCCCTCTTCTAATACGTGTCCAGTTCTTTCCCTCTAGATTAATGTTTGAGATAACTTCAGGCCAGCATATTTTGAAAATTTTCCTCAGACATCTATTTATCATTCATTGTATTTTTTGTAGAATTATTTTTTGTGGTTCTCCATGTTTCTGAGCCATATGTAAGCACTGACTTGACATTTGAATTGAATATCCTTAGTTTGAGTCTTTTTGGCAAACTCTTACTGGACTATACATTAGACCTAAAGATGTTTGTTTTGCCTTCTGTATCCTAGTTTTGACATCTTCTTCTATGCTCCCTTATCATCAATCATGCTCCCCGGTATCAAAATGTGTCCATGTTACCAGCAATTCTTCGTTTAGGGTCATTTGTAGGGTGTTGCAGATTTTTCAGTTGTCAAGAGTCCCACAGATGATGTTATGTTCTCGATCATGAAGTAAATGGCTAAAAGAAACAGAAAGGGGAAAAGAAGACATCCTTGACGAACTCTCGTCTCGATGCTGAAAGATTCGGAGACTTCTCTAGCATGTATTCCTTTCGTAGTCCTAATTTGAAATGATTTCTGTATTAATTCTTTTCAGTCTTACGGGTACTCTATAGTGTCGCGAGTTTCCAAAGAGAACCCATGTGGAGGTTGTCAAATGCTCTCTCAAAGTCGATGAAATTGACGTACATGTTTTTATTCTGGAGATTTTCCTTGGGTTAAGAAGGTGAATCGGTCTGTTAGGCTTCATATTGCATTTTTCACTGTCTCCGAGAGGTGGTGTGCGTTCCTGACACTTTATAGGGACACAAGGTTGGCTTAATTGAATTGTTTGTTGACGTTTCTGTAGCGAAGCTGATTTTTGTAGGATAGGGTTCCTGGCCCCACACCAATCCCCTGACTAGGAGGACCAGTGTTATTTTGGAGGTTCACTCCTAGACAAGTTCCTAGACAGGCTACCCTCCCAAGTTAATGAGCCCTGTCTGTC
Organism: Doris montereyensis; assembly: GCA_037039925.1. Taxonomy (NCBI): domain Eukaryota; kingdom Metazoa; phylum Mollusca; class Gastropoda; order Nudibranchia; family Dorididae; genus Doris; species Doris montereyensis. The sequence goes on from JAXRKP010001180.1 coordinate 152,313, forward strand.
CATGATTTGAAATCAGAGTTTTCCGTCTGCTAGATAGACTACCTTACCAGGCTGGCGAGATTTATCTACTCGGAAAGAAGTTATAAAGGCACATCGATTCGCCTTCTAGTCATTTCTGCAGATATATTGGGGTGTTTCCTAAGAGCTGGGTTTCCCATTCTCCAACTCCACCCCGCCCTCTATGACCAGCGTCAGATTGTCCGCGGCTGCTTATTGATCATCCGCAGTGAACCTCTATATCTAGAGGTCATTCCACTATCCGCAACCCTGCGGACGTGCCTGATAGGGGATGGCCTCCCCACAGGCCTAGTTCTATTACAACAACAGTGTTGCATGTTAGAGTAGTATCGATTTCCCAGCATTTCGATATAACAAAAACATACCAGCGGATAAACTATTCAGGTAATCAAAAGTTTTATGACCTTATTTTTAGACATCATCATTCTTGTCATTAGTTTCGGATGTGAACGTATCACAAGAACTTGTAAAACAAATTCTGTCTCAGACAGAAGAAAAAATAAAGCGACACAAACATAAGGAAATATGAAAAAGTTCTTGATGAGTGAAAACAGACACGGCGACTTTCAACCCTTTTCCTTTTAGAACATTGACTCGACCGATCAATTGTCGCATTCAATTCGTCTCTTTTCTTCTCATTGATTGACCTAATTTGAGGCGGCTCTTCATCCGTCGTTTGTGATTCTTGACAATCCATCCAATTGCACTCTTCCCACTACTACTACTACAATCATGCAGATCACGTCGCAAGCAAACACATCGTCTTTGTTTGAACTTATAATATTTGCGTGCAAACAGGCACCAATGCTACTTAACTAGAAATAGGACTAGCTACCACTACCACATCCTCGCTACAACTACGTAAAAAATGAAGACTAGAAAGTTAAGGAGAAAGGCTTTATCTTCTGGCGGGTAAGTCGTAGGTGAATCAATGCCAGGCAGTATGACCGCCTAGTAGCCATTGGGTGCCAGTATGTGGAGAATGAGGATATTCAATATTTACTCGAGTTCTACTCATACGACTGCATCAATATTAGACGAAACGCATGGTGAAGGTATTCAATTCGCTGCCCCCACCCCACCCCACCCCACCCCACCCCTCCTTTTTGCTAGGAGTCATCATGCTAGTCGCTGCTTTGACCAAGGATAGATGGAATACAATGATCGTAAATAGATCGATTCCTTTGTAGAAGACGACACTACACTAAAATATGTAGAATATTGTAAATAAGAATTTTTTAATAAAATTTAAACAATAAAAAAGCAACAACAATCAAAACAAACAAACAACAACAACAACAAGTAACCCATTAAAAAAAAACCCTGAACAAAAGCAAAACAAAAGAAAACAAAACAAAATTCAAGCGACACACAAACCATAAAGTCGCAGAAAAACCAAAGTACCTAAAACCCCTTTACGATTTGGAAAAAATGAAAATTACCTTATTACCATAGCAACCAACGGCTTAGATCCGATTTAGTCTCTTGTACTTTTTTGCCCTAAAATTGGTATAATGGTATGCACGAGCCACTACTGCTCTTTTCGTCAAATATCCAAAGTTTTTTTCCCGAATCGATTTCTCTCTGGTACTACTACTATAACAATATGCATTGTCGGAGTTCATATTTGTTTGCTGTTTATTTGTACGTCCATATGTGTGTGTGTGTGTGTGTGTGTGTGTGTGTGTGTGTGTGTGTGTGTGTGTGTGGAGGGACGGTAGGAGGGGTTGGGGTGTATGTGTGGGTGGATATTCGTCTGTGTCCGTGTGTTTTTTTGCTTATAAAATAATAATAATAACAATAATCATTTATTATTCATCCTATCACATACATAGATCTAGACGATTTACTTGATAATATCTTCTTTTTTCATTGGGCTTTTTGTTTGTTTATTCTTAAAAGAAAATACTATTAGCCTGAATATTACTGTCGTCAGCGCTGCCCAGGATACATAAATTCGACATTATAATTATTCTTGTTGGCACGAAAAGAATCAGATCTAAAACATTGTTCTCTCGAATTCGGTGACAATTTACGTTTGGAATCTCCAAAACAGGTTCCCAAAACGGGAATGAATAATGAAAAATCGATAGAGACGACAAAGCAAACAGGAGCCAGACCCAAATCTGACTGGCATTTTTCCCAGTCGCCGGCACCGGTAATTCACGTCAAGGATATCGACTTCCCTCCTTTGGAATACACTTCCGTTGTCCAATGAGTGCTACAAAACGCCCTTATTTATTGTACAATAATTTAATGGCTGAAAATGCAATGAAATTACTTATTTTTTGTAACCAGATAGAAGAGAAAAGGAGGATAAGAGCTCACGTGAATGAAAGAGAGAGAGAGAGAGAGAGAGAGAGAGAGAGAGAGAGAGAGAGAGAGAGAGAGAGAGAGAGAGAGAGAGAGAGAGAGAGAGACAGACAGACAGACAGACAGACAGACAGACAGACAGACAGACAGACAGACAGACAGACAGACACAGACAGAGACAGAGACAATGACAGAGACAGAGAACCATACACAGACACAGACAGAGACACACAGAGAGAAAGACAGAGAGAGACAGATAGAAAGACAGACAGACAGATTGAGACAGAGAGAGAGAGAGAGAGAGAGAGAGAGAGAGAGAGAGAGAGAGAGAGAGAGAGAGAGAGAGAGAGAGAGAGAGACAGAGAGACAGACAGACAGACAGACAGACAGACAGACAGACAGAGAGAGACAGAGAGACAGAGAGAGAGAGAGATTTGATTTTGATTTTCTCTAGATGCACAGAGAAGGTGGTCTCGAGGGTCTTTGGTAGTATTTTTTAGTATTTTGCCCAAACTGCCCTGTAAACAGCCAATGGATCTTTAACGTGTACAGAGTGAGTGTTGTGATATGCACACGGGACCTCCTTTTTATCTGTCTCCGATGGGACGAGGGTGGGTGGGGGTAGGTATTATTCGGAAATACTCGAGAAAATGTTTCAACCGTCGGCGGGTCTTGATTGAACCCACGACCTTTGGTTTGAAGACCTACACATTGCCTCTTCTGGACCGCCGAGTCCCCCTCTAATGTTCCCCCGTGCATACCATTATTATGTTTGTTGTTCAATGAACCTTTACGTCACAACTCTTCCATACATCCGTGCCTGTCTCGTATGTTTATTAACTTCTTAATCGGGTTTTCTATTTTTTCCCTCACTGACATGTGTTTCTCATTCAAATTTCTCATCAGATTTACATAATCTTCTTTTTTCCCCACTTGTGTTTCTCAATGTTCCCCCTCATCAGATTTACATAATCTTCTTATTCCCCACTTGTGTTTCTCACGTCAAATATCTCATCAGATTTACACAATCTTCTTATTCCCCACTGTGTGTTACATCGAAATATCTGATCAGATTTTGCACAATCTTCGTTTTCCCCCCTCACTTACATGTGTTTCTTCATTGAAATTTCTCATCAGATTTACATAATCTTATTTTCCCCATGATGAGTTTCTCATTGAAATATCTCATCAGATTTACACAATCTTCTTATTCCCCACTGACATGTGTTACATTGAAATATCTCCTCAGATTTACACAATCTTATTTTCCCTACTGACATTTTATATTGAATATCTCCAGATTTACACAATCTCCTTTTTCCCCACTGATATGTGCCATGTTGAAATATCTCTCAGATTTACACAATCTTGTTTTTTCACTGATATAATAATGTGCTTTTGAAATATCTCCTCAGATTTACACAATCTTATTTTTCCCTACTGACAGACACATTTACATTGAAATATCTCCTCAGGGATTTACACAATCTTCTTTCCCCACTGATAATGTGCTACATTGAAATATCTTCTCAGATTTACACAATCTTGTTTTTTCACCACTGGCATAATGTGCTACATTGAAATATTTCCTCAGATTTGCCACAATCTTATTTTCCCTACTGACATAATGTGCTACATTAAAATATCTTCTCAGATTTACACAATCTTATTTCCCCACTGACATAATGTTACATTAAAATATCTTCAGATTTACATAATCTTATTGTCCCCAATGGCTTAATGTGTACTACATTAAAATATCTTCTCGATTTTACACAATCTTATTTCCTCCCACTGACTTAATGTGAACATTAAAATATCTTCTCAGATTTACACATATCTTTTTCCCCATGGCTTGTAATGTGCTACATTAAAATATCTTCTCAGATTTACACAATCTTATTTTTCCCAATGGCTTAATGTGCTACATTAAATATCTTCTCAGATTTACACAATTTTATTTTTCCCCCATGGCTTAATGTGCTACATTAAAATATCTTTCTCAGATTTACACAATCTTGTTTTCCCCAATGGCTTAATATGCTACATTAAAATATCTTGTCAGATTTACACAATCTTTATTTTTCCCAATGGCTTAATGTGCTGCATTAAAATATTTTCAGATTTACACCTTATTTTCCCCAATGTTTGTGTGCTATATTAAATATCTTCTCAGATTTACACAATGTTATTTTTCCCCAATGTTTAAATGTGCTACATTAAAATATCTTCTCAGATTTACACAATCTTATATTTCCCCTGGCTTAATGTGATATGTTAAAATATCCTTCTCAGATTTACACAATCTTATTTCTCGAATGGCTTAATGTGCTATATTAAAATATCTCTCAGATTTTTACAATGTTTTTTTCTTCCCCAATGGGCTTAATGTGCTATATTAAAATATCTTCTCAGATTTACACTAATGGGGTTTTATTTTTCCCTAATGGCTTAATGTTGCTACATTAAAATATCTTGTCAGATTATACACAATCTTCGGGGACGTGTCAAAGTCATTCTTGTTCCAGGTACCTAGTTCTCTGTCAAACATTGGCGAAAAGTGGCAGGCTTCGCCGGGAAGAGGGGGGGGGGTGTTTACGCTTGTCGTCTGAAAGAGGCCGAAACCTGAGTCTGGAGAGATCGATGGCAGACAAGGCCTGAGCAATAGTCGAAGGAGTTCGGTCCCCAGGCGAGATGTTGGAGAGAAAGCCATGAACAAGAGGTTTTTCGCCACTGTTATGTCGTCCCAAAACTGAATGTCGAGGACAGAGTGAAATCGCCAACAACGTACAAGGTGATTCGATAAGAGCCCTTTTCGTTATCGATTATCTACGGTACCGCAAACTAAGGTCTTATCAGTGATTTCTAATTTTTAAGTGAAAATTCCTTCATGTGGACAGATTTGTATTGTCATAAGGATGATTTATATGTATCATTTATTTATCTTTTAGCATTTCTGTATGCGAATGTTATCGCAAATTTATATTACTGTCAGCACCCAGCCAAACCTAGCAATGACTAAATAAAAAGGTGGCAACAAGTGGGAGAAGGTTTTGGGCTCATCATAGACAGTAAAAGATGAAGACATGGGCTTAGTTATATTGCAATATTATATAGCGCAACGACTAAAATTATAAACACAACGATCTCCCATGGTTATTATGTTTTTTAAAGAGGACAATCTAGTTAATACAAGGAATTTTTTATCATTTCGAATGCAGATACAAAACATCCTATAATATGGCTATAGGCTGTTTAGGACGTCAT
>JAXRKP010001181.1:0-7500 GCA_037039925.1 Doris montereyensis
CTTTTTACCTTTGACTTTGACTTGACACATCCTACCATAAGTCATCGTCTCACAACACCTGTCTGCAAACACGTAATCTCACTGTCAGCGTGTACCACAAATAACATAATCCCTTTGTGACTGCCTGTCTGTCTGCCAGTCTGCCTGCCTATCATGTTTGTCGTTCTTTGCATCTGGTCTAAGGTGGTCGTAAATAAGTCAACACGACAAAGTGCCTGTGTCCGCCAGTAACGTCATGACTCGTTTGCTGCTGTTGCTGATGGTGCCAGGCCTGAAGGCAACAAACCAACACACACACACACACACACTCTCTCTCTCTTTCTCTCTCTCTCTCTCTCTCTCTCTCTCTCTCTCTCTCTCTCTCTCTCTCTCTGTCCCTCCCTCCTCCCTCTCTCTCTGTCCCTCCTCTCTCTCTCTCTCTCTCTCTCTCTCTCTCTCTCTCTCTCTCTATATATATATATATATATATATATATATATATATATATATATATATATATATATAGAGAGAGAGAGAGAGAGAGAGAGAGAGAGAGAGAGAGAGAGAGAGAGAGAGAGACAGAGAGACACAGAGACAGAGAGAGAGAGAGAGAGAGAGAGAGAGAGAGAGAGAGAGAGAGAGAGAGAGAGAGAGAGAGAGAGAGAGACAGAGAGAGAGAGAGAGACAGAGAGAGACAGAGACAGAGATAGAGACAGAGAGACAGAGGGTGAGGGAGAGACAGAGAGAGAGAGAGAGAGAGAGAGAGAGAGAGAGGTGAAGCATAGGAGTGACTGGTCTGATGTCAAGAGTGAGGCGGTCATGGGATAAAAATGTATCACGTGATCCGATTAACGCCACAGAACCTAAGATAAGCTCCTAATTTTATGGACTTGTAAGCCTGATGAGCTTCAGTTCGGAGCTACATGCTGCCACCAATCTACCCTCCTTTCTCTCTCGCTCTCCTCACATTGTGTGCGTCTGTTAGTGCATTGTTGTGGGTTTTTTGGTGTTTTTTTTAATCAAACATTTGAAAATCAGCAAAGTAAAAGATTTAATCCTTGTAAAGCAAGAGACGTACCGGTATTATATTGAAAGTCTTCGGTTTTCTAGACAGAACACACTGTACTTGATGCGTATTATATTATAATATACATGTACAAGCCTGTTACACCTCGGGTGGAATCGCTTACGATTATTAGATCGGGTCAGTATTCAAGACTGAGGTTATGCAGGTAGGCGTGTACCCTAATTAGGGCGGGTATGGTACTATTCCAACTTTTTAATTACGGTATAAAACGTGGTCAAAATGGTGGCTTAGGTGAATGAAAATTCTAGTCAAAGACGGGAAAGCAATGAAATGTTCAATAATTAAACGTAAACGTCACTTGTAGTAAGAAACCTCCTAAAAGAATAGCAATATTTGGATCATTTAGAACCTAATATGCAAAATGTAGTCACTCTTCTTAGTGGCCTGGTAACAGAGCCTTTGGCGAACAAAGAACGACCAACTCAGAATTCTTATATAGATCGTAATTTATAATAGATATATTATATTAAGTAGACAGACAGATATATACATATATATATATAAATATATATATATATATATATATATATATATATATATATATATATATATATATATATATATATATATAGATAGATAGATAGATAGATAGATAGATAGGTAGATATGTAGGTATAAAGATAGGTAGGTAGATAGATAGATGGATGGATACACACATACATACATACATACATACATCCCATACATACATACATACATACATACATACATACAAACATACATACATACATACATACATACATACATGTACACGTAGATAGAAAATTAGATAGTATCATTAGTTAGTTTCCTATGTCTTTTGTCTTTCCCCCCCCTCCTTTTTTTTTCTTCTTTTTTTTTTTTATGTGGCTTTTCCCAGTTTTGATTTCTTATCCTTTCCTTCATATCAAATTTCCAACATACATACACGTAGAAACGATAATAATAAGGCTCTCAAACGGAAGCTTTATTCAACATCAGCTTTAAGCCTACCCCCTCCCACTCCCCTCCCCGAGATCACCGCATTTGGCTGGTAGTGTTAGTGGTAGACATTATTTACGAATCAATACTGAGTGTAGAAGATAAATACATCCGAAAAGTTGAAAGACATTCCTGTGTCCCTCAAGACAAGACTGGCCTCTGTTTGCCCTCGGTGTGAAACGCCTTCAGTAGGGGCTGTTCCAGGGCCGTTAAATTTCTCTCCTAAAGGTGTATCCCATCCACGTTTTCGAGTGTTCTGCCATATTGGAACGTTTGATTGGATTGATTTGATTTACCCACACCCACGACTCAGGTAATCTCGGGGGTTTTGGTAGGATTTTCAATTTTGCCTGGATTACAAAGGGATTTTTAACGTGCACACGTTGTGTTGTGATCTGCACACGGGACCTCCTTTTTATCGTCCGTCTTCGATGGGACTATGTTTCGACCCACCTACCTGGAACAGGGGAGGGAGGGGGGCTAGATTTTGCTCGAAATATCTCGAGAAAATTGTTCAAATGTCAGCGGGGTTCGAACCCACTGCCGTTTGGTTGAGAGGCCGACAGATTGCTTTTGGACTACCGAGTCCCCTCATACTGGAACGACACGGATCCCTCCTCCGCCAGGTGTAATAAATTAATAATCAAAGCAAGCTCCCCATATTATGTACCAACTCCAGTGGACGATATATGGGCTCTGCTGGTAGGTTCTACTTCTTTTATTACATGGGCGACCAATACGTTTTCTGTTACATGATCTGTATATTATAACCATTTTCATCTTCACCGTTGTTGTCGTTATCCTCGACGTATTCACCAGTGGCTAGCAATCATCGGCATGGTCGTTATTATCATTGTGGTTGTTGTTGTTGTTGTTATCATTATTTATTTATGTACTACATGTATCTTTAATTATTATCGCTATCGTTATTATTATTATTATATTATTATGACTGTTATCATTAGTATTACTTGTATTATGTTCATTTGTTGTTGTTGCTGATTGCCTTGTGCTTTTAATTTTGTTTGTTGTTATCATCCGATGTATCAGTATCAACGTCATACTAGAGTAATCGATTTTATGTGTGTTTCAAAAAATCCCGTGAGTCACGAAATCATTCAGGTCATTCATTTACAAAGAGGAAAGATAATACATGACGTCGTCCCTATTTTTGTTTTCGTTCTTTGTTATCGCTTTTCTCCCCACCCCCCACCCCCACCCCATTCTTTTGTTCTCTTACCGAGTCAGGTCTTAGTTCGAAGTGTGTGTTTGTGTGTGTTTTTATGTTAGAGCTAGAGTTCCAACAACAGCGTAGATCTAGACGATTTCGATAGCTTTGCTTTGCCTCGGTGTTATCAGCTGCCAGGTGAGGTTTTAGTGTAGAATAAATGAAAACCCCATTTTCAGATCGTAGAGTTCTGCAGCGGCGCGTCTGTGGTTGGTAATGTAGCGTTTTCCTGGTAACTATGAGAAAGCTGAGAAAGGCAGATTGAGGGATGAAGAGAAGAGATAAAGAAAATGAAAATCATGGGTGGGAAGAGAAAGAACACCATCATCAGCACGAGAGAGAGAGAGAGAGAGAGAGAGAGAGAGAGAGAGAGAGAGAGAGAGAGAGAGAGAGAGAGAGACAGACAGACAGACAGACAGACAGACAGACAGACAGACAGACAGACAGAGAGAGAGAGAGAGAGAGAGAGAGAGAGAGAGAGAGAGAGAGAGAGAGAGAGAGAGAGAGAGAGAGCCAGCCAATACAAGACGCGGGAGATGTCTGGGATGCTTGAGAATTAAACGGGATGGGGAAGAAGGGGTTGATGTCTTCATGGCGCGTTTGGGGAAAAACTGGACAGGCTGGCATTGTACACTGCTTCATCGGTCAAAATGTGTGTGCAGATATTTCAGTGCGTGTGTGCATAAATGCGTTTGTTTGTTTATATGCGATTAGTGCGTTTGTTTGCAGACAGACAGACAGACAGATAGAAAAAGGAGTTCACAGGGGCTTGTCGTGTCAGTGAGTGAATCACTTTGGAGCACCGGTCGAACTACCAGCCGATCGGCAGACGAAGTGTGAGTGAGTGAGTGAGTGAGCGTCTGTAAAATATGTGTCTAACTTCGCACTGAGTGTGTGTATGTGTGTGTGTGTGTATGTGTGTATTCGTCATCCGCGTTGACGACTGTGTTTTCACCAACACACCACGCACACGCACCCCCCCCCTACAACACTAACTACAAGGCGAATGCCGAATGCATGGCAGCTTTACTACTCTCTCGTAGTTTCGTGTCGGCGGCAGCAGCTGTGGACGCTGCGCCTCCCTCACCCTCTCTCACCATTCACAAAGCAAACGGCTTGATCTACGCAGACGAAAGTGACGACAACCCTGTCTGTCTGTCTGTCTGTCTACCTTTCTTGGTTCATCCCAGTTCCAGTCTCGCGGCATTTCTTTATTGTGTGTATAGTATGGTAATGATGATAATAATAGCAACAAAGACCCGTCATAGATCTAATTAAGCAGAAAGGGAACGACCGTAGATCATCTCCACTCGTTGAATTAAGATTTTTCAAGCTTGAGATTATTTCGCCGTTTTCCTTCGTTCTAGCCTTAATTTTCGCGGAGGTGCTCACGCATACGGTGGAATAACGGTGAATGGAGAGATGTGAGAACGAAGACAGCCAACTAGGAAGTAGTAAAATTGTGTGAATCCCGTCTTGTTTGGACTGTGTAATGTTATTACCACGCGAGGAGTTACATTCGTTTCTTTCGTCATGTGAATCAGCTCAGTGGAAGTTACATTATATTATTTCTACGTGAAGTGTTTGTGTGTGTGCGTGTGAATTTCTCACATGTGACTACACATGTTCCAGTTCAAGTTCCACCCACTCGGACGTAGCTGTGTTTCATGATTCTTCTTTCTAGTGACGAAATCTATGGCCATAAATCTGGTGGTGTTGAACGGTGCCGTGTGTTTTCTGGGTCGTTTTGGGCGTAATTTTTTAAATCTTGGGAAACCAAACGCTATTTATAGATGCTATTGGTGGTCTTGCATTGTATTATAGAACTATAATTATAATTATTTTATAATAATTACGTTTAATTAATTAATTCTAGAGCTAGATCTAGTCTCGATCTTAATAATGGTATTATTAGATTTAGAAAAGTAATAGACATATAATCTAGATTCTCAGTCGTGATTCAGTAATACCTGATAGATCTAAAATCTATTGTGTTAGAAATAAAATCCGCCCTCAGTGAGAGTGAGAAACACGTCAATGGCTGATCAAAATATCACGCGTGTAATTTGAACCCGACTTCATGCGCAGCTGACACATACATTTAGATCTAGAAATCTAGATGATCTATACATATATGTGTAATTTAATTTAATGAAAGGGTTACTTTTTTAATGGCGGGTGCTGCTGGTAGCTCATACTTCTTTCACTTATCTTTTATCCTGCTCTTTCCTCTTAATTCAACCTCAGATCACCACGATGGTGGACGGAGTAAATTTCAGTGAAACAATCCTTTTTTTAATGAATAATGAACGCTTGCATGTAGTGTAGGATCTTTGTAGGTCTAGATTGCTGACGTGTGGATGGTTATTGAATCATAATGATCATTGGTGTTTTTATTTTAAAGTATTTTCTTAAATATGATAACTGCCAAATTTGTAACACGCGTATGTATATAATTTTTAATGTGTGTGTGTGTCTCTCTCTCTCTCTCTCTCTCTCTCTGTCTCTCTGTCTCTCTGTCTCTCTCTCTCTCTCTCTCTCTCTCTCTCTCTGTCTCTCTGTCTCTCTGTCTCTCTCTCTCTCTCTCTCTCTCTCTCTCTTTCTCTCTCTCTCTCTTTCTCTCTCTATCCCTCTTTCACGCGAACACAAACGCTCTCTATATTTGCCTGTTCTAGTTATAACTTTTATTGTGTTTCACTTTGTGTAATCGAGAGAGAAAATTGGGAGGGGGGGCACATAATAGTATGTGTACAGACAATCGGGGTGACAGTGGTATTAAACACGCAGTTCTTTCCATAGCGTCAAAATGAGGTTCGGCTGATAGAATTATATTATTTATTTAATCGATCATTAGTAATGAGACCGGTAGGGACTTTCTCGATCTCTAAAACCTGGGTATTGACATAGCGACTAGAGCGATGGCCTTGAACTTGCCAAAAGTTCACCTGTCATATATACATGTATTCATTGTCTCTAAGCTGTTGATTGATGTGATGTGGCAGTCTGTCCATTCTCAACGATCCTCCCAAATTGGTCTGCAATGATTCACAATGAGTTTGCATCTAGAGGATGCGTTACAATGAATATAGATCTAGATCTAAATACATGTATATTATATGCGTAGACCTATTGTCAATAACACGATATAATGTCTTAGTGCTGTTCTTCAAGTCGACCAATCCTGTGTGTAGGCGATTGTCGTATGTTGCTGAAGGCCATACTTCTTTCGATCACTCTTTGACTCATCTTTCATCTCGCTATTTCCTCTTTATTCACCGTGACATCACGGGATAGATTTCAATGAAACAAGGAAAAAAATCCGTGTAAAGATGTTTGGTACAACGATGGCGACGATGAGTAGTCTTATTACTTTTCTCATAAAATCTGTTTTCTTCTCATTTTCCTTGTCTGCCTCGCCTTCTTATTTTATTATTATTTTTGTTATTACTATTATCATCAACATCTTTATTTTTTAATTATTATTATTATTATTTTACTGCCGTTCGTATTATTATTACATTGTTTTAATCTGTACGTGTTCGCCTAGTCCTGTGGTCTTCATCGTTTGTTCTTTCTCTCTCCTGTCTCTGTCTGTCTGTCTCTCTGTCTTTCTCTTTTATTCTCTCTCTCTCTCTCTCTCTCTCTCTCTCTCTCTCTCTCTCTCTCTCTCTCTCTCTCTCTCTCTCTCTCTTTCTCTCTCTCTTTCTCTCTCTCTCTGTCAATCAGCGTGTGATAAACCAATATTAACAACTGAAACTGTGAAACCACATTAATCTGTTCATAGAACACGTCCATCTAGCTAGATCATTCTAGATCTATATTTGAAAATGTCGAGTGTGTGTTTCATAAGACGTCTCCTACATGCCGACTCTCTCCCCCAGACAGCGAGTGATTTGGGTGTGTGAGTTATTTATGGGGGATGTGACCTTTGGTGTCGTCATCATAGATTGCCCATCCTGGCAACACCAGTCACACCTTGGCTTGCCTCGAGGTCTTAACAGGCCAGGAACAGCGTCGCGGCTGACAAGACCTAGGTCTAGATACAATGTTATATTACAGGGAAATGGCAGCAAATTACAGCAAAATTGCCTTGGCATAGCGGGCGTACTCAACTCAGTCAAATCTGTGGTAAGTGTGGGTCAGTCATGTGGTGTAGACTGGCCAGAGGCTTTCATTGAAATCTCTTCAGATGACACTCATTGACAGGAAGGTGGGGTGGGCGGTTGGCGGGGTTGCTGGTAGGTCC
>JAXRKP010001181.1:12500-75000 GCA_037039925.1 Doris montereyensis
GGTACACACTGTAGCTCCTTGTTCTTTTCTTTTCGCTCTTTCACTTTCATTTTTCGTCTTACGCTGTTTCCTCTTCCTTTACACTGAGACCTCACCACGGCAATATAATATGTTGAAGGGGTGATTTTGTATGAAACATCCAAAATCACACGGTCACCAACTTCACGTTTGGAGTACCACACGACGTGTGTGTTTGTTGAGTTTGAGTGTTTGTAATATGAAGGAGTGTGTTGTATCAGAAGATAGAGTTAACGTGATGGAAGTGGGGAAGCGCTGGCGATGCAACCGCTGGGTCTAGAGTGCAAAATAAATGTAGATATCTCCAGGCGTCCACAGGCGCTCTGTTTTAGCGAGGGCGAAAATCAAGTCTTTGTATAATAATAAAACTATATACATGTATATAAAAAAAAGGTAACATGAAACTTCCACCTCTGTTATGTTCACAACGTCATTACATTAACCAGGTTGATTCTATCTAAGCTTCTGGAGTCATATATTTATCTCGGCTCAGGCAGTGAAATAGAATTGTGTTGATGTTTGTGGTGTTGTACACAGTTGTAGCACCGACGCAAGGCAGAGTTTGATTTTCTTTACGCTCCTTCTTGAAGGGTTTTGAATGTTTGGCGGTTTTTGTTTTTTCTTCATGCACTTTCTAGGGTGATTATTTTTGCTTCGTTTCCAACAAACTTTTTTTTTGTTAATTCTATTTGGTGGGCCCGCCATATTTCAACAAACCCTTTCATTGACTTTTCGGGGGATGTTGACTGGATGCTTTTTCTTCCTTCATCTGAAGGGTTTTTGACTTCTTTTTCTTCCCCTTTCTCCCACTGCCTTTTTCTTTCTGTTTTTTTTGTGTGTCCTCCTCTCTCTCTCTCTCTCTCTCTCTCTCTCAATGTACGCCTCTCTCTCTCTCTCTCTCTCTCTCTCTCTCTCGCTCTGTCTCTCTCTCTCTCTCTCTCTCTCTCTCTCTTTTTGTCTTTTCTCTTCTTTTCTCCCACTGCCTTTCTAGGTGATTATGTTTGTGTGTGTGTTCTCTCTCTTCATCTCAACAAACTCTGTTGTTAATTCTTCTTCTCACTCTCTTGGTGGGCCCGCCATATTTCAACAAACCCTTTCATTGACTTTCTCTCTGGGTCTCCTCTCTCTCACACCCTCTTTTCTCATATTTCTCTATCTTCTTTGTCCTCTCTCTCTCTCTCAACTTTCCAAGACTTTCTTTTCTTCCCTCCATCTCAGTACATGTATTTTGACTTCTTTTCTTCCCTTTCTCTCCACTGCCTTTTTCTTTTTCTGATATTTCTTTATCTTCCCCTTTCTCCCACTTTCCAAAGATTAGATCTGTGTCTCTCTCTCTCTCTCTCTCTCTCTCTCTCTCTCTCTCTCTCTCTCTCTTTCTTCCCAGAACAAAAATTATGACCAATCTGTTCTCTCTCTCAGATCTCTCTCTCTCTCTCTCTCTCTCTCTCTCTGTCTGTCTGTCTTCTGATCTCTCTCTCTCTCTCTCTCTCTCTCTCTCTCTCTCTCTCTCTCTCAATTTCTGGTCTCTCTCTCTCTCTCTCTCTCTCTCTCTCTCTCTCTCTCTCTCTCTCTCTCTCTCTCTCTCTCTCTCTCTCTCTTCTCTTTCTCTCACTCTCTTCCTTTTCTCTCATTTTCTTCTACTCTCTCTTTTTCTGTCATATTTCTTCTATCTTCTTTAACTTTCCAAGATTAGATCTAGACACACGCACAGGCATGGAAAAAATCCATGACAATCGTTTCTTCCCAGAACACAACTATTATGACCAACTGGTGGATTTCGGGGGAGGGGGATGGGGGGTGGTATCTTGTCAGACTAGGAGGTCACAATTCCACAACACTGATGTCAATGTACCATTAAGAATAAAAAAATAAACCTATGCTCAATATAATATATCTCGAAGTAATAATTTCTATCTATCAATATCAATCAATTGGCTGGCATTTGGTTGGCGGTTAGGGGGGGGGGGTGCTGCTACCAAGAGGTAGGTCCTGCTTCTTTCCTTTCACTCTCGCACATGATGCCTTTTCGTCTTGCCGTTTCTTTTTACTCACCCTGAGATTACCACATTATAATAGTGGATGGGGTAAATTCCACTCTAAACAAACAAGTTAAGGAACAAAAGCTTAATATACATAATATATAGATATGTATATATATATATATATATATATATATATATATATATATATATATATATATATATATATATATATATATATATATATGTAACAATGAGCATTGCTACCGTGTGGCAGTGACATAGCAGTATTATAATATATGAATACGACTGTCGCCCTTATATAACATAATTTAGCCTTGATATATTATAACTAACCCTGCTGGGTGAGGTGTTAGGCGGGCAAAATTACCACTTCCAACGACATTCCTTTGAGCGGTAATTGCATTATGTAACAACGCTTGATGATATATTAATTACATGACAATTATCTTGTTCATGGGCGGTTTGATCTACTGTTAATACGGAAAAGTAGTGTGTTGATATCGATTAGAAGGTGCTTGAAATAACACATAGGTGCATCGACGCTGTCTGTCTAGCGTCCTGCCATTTGAAACAATAGATTATATTGACTTATTGTGCTTTGGGGGTTTTAAATATGTATTTAATAGGCTTTTGAGTCCGTTAAAAAGCACATGTATGAGGGTTAACTGTATTCTTCTTTTGTTTTACTTAAAAGAAACTCTTATATACTAAGTCTAAGTCTTAACTTAAGCAGCAGACTCAGAGAGATTGGGGCGAAAGTGCGGAAACGCTTAATTCTGATAATTTGTCAAAACTACTAGACATCTAAGGCCAGCAATCGACGTACTTAGTTAAACACTATTTTTTTTTTAGTTTGCGGGGGTTGATTCATGAAAGTCTCCCACCCGTTACTTGGAATATTACGGACCTTGGTGTAAGTTAGAATGACAATTAGTTGAATTAGGCCGACATGAACATGGTGTAGTTAGCGGAGTCTGGTTTTCGATTTGAAAAAAAAAAAAAGTTGGCAGCTCGTGTTTTAATTTTGATTTTAGCTTTAGCACATTATGTCGTAGTGGTTTGGCAGTGTTGAAAGTATTCGTCGAGTGCTTTCCATCGCCTAGAGCCGGTTGATTATGTTTGCTGATGACACATTGGCCCGAACGTAACCTTTTTGTCCCCCGAGAGAACGGTTTAAACCGCCATGCGGTCCGAGATTACAGGGTATTAGAAAGCTCTTTCACTGTGGAAGGTAAGGTAAGGGAGAGGAAGACAAAGGATTGAAATGTGATCCCCTCGACTTACATCGCCACTCACACTGTTGGTTCATGGTGAGAAACTGGGCGGTAACCTTTTTCACAATCAACAATCGCATCTCCACGTGTCAGCAGCAATGCAATATTATATTATGGGGGGGGGGGTTGCTGTTGTAATTTTGTTGTAAAGTAGCCAACCCATGTTACTCAAGTTGAGTGTTGGTGGATGATCAGGAGGGGATTTATAGAGTTCTGATTTCTCTAACGATTGATCGTTAAAAGCACTATTATCATATTATTATTATTATTATTATTATTATTATTATTATTATTATTATTATCATTATTATTATCATTATTATTATTATTATTATTATTATTATTATTATTATTATTATTATTGTTATTATTATCATAGTTAACATGAAATTCAGTTAGATGTCAGGTTAGATCGTCATGGTAGGTCCTACTTTTCCTTCACTCTTTCACCTATTTTTTTTATCTTGCTTTAATTTCAATCAATCAGTCTATGCATATGCCATTGTGACATTTGCTATATATATATATATATATCCAGTGGAGCATCAAATATACAGGAATCGTTGGCAATTGTAGCGGTTTGCCATGATGATGATAATGGTCATGATAATGATACGTGTAATGTATCTAATATGATGGAAGCTAATCTAACAGGGTTTTTTTTATCTCACCCGTTCTATAACGAATGCATTTTTGCATTGCGGTCCCCATATCGTTTTCTTTTTATTGTTTTTTTTGTTTGTTTGTTTTTGTTTTGTTGTTTGTTTTGTTTTTTTGTTTTTTAGGGGGGGGGGGGCTATGGAAGTTTGTTTTGTTATTTTTAGACGAGCGTCGTTCATATTGGCGTAGTATCTACTATGAATGTCAGGGTGTTATTAATCCCCATAACATTCATGATTCATTGTCCCAAAGCAAGCAGCATGGGCAACACTTTCATTTCCCTTTCCTTTCAATCCATAATATTCAATGGTGACAGTCATAAAAGCATAAAGCAATCTCATCTCCAGCTGTTGGCTTCATATAGCGACACAGTTTTGCTTTGTTTTGATTTGCTTTGATTTTGATTTGTTTAGTTTGCTTTTGATTTGCATTGATTTGATTTGTTTAGTTTGCTTTTGATTTGGTTTGGTTTGGATTGTGTTGTTGTTGTTGTTATTGTTGTGGATTTTTTTTTTTAAACAAACTAAAAGTAAAAGCTCGTCACGAGTTTCGCGTCTCAAGGCTGCCGCCGTCGTGTATGCAAATGGTGGCACGAGCTGTTGCCCCAAAGCCAGGCTGTCCAATTATGCTATTCTGATCCCACTCCCAGACTCACGCAGTTTGTGTCTTTATAATTTTGATCAGGGACATCGATCGGATCGGCAGGGGCGGTGGGGGGGAGAATTACCAAGAACGTTATGCTCGTGATCAGACGAGCGTTATGTGGATTTATGTGACTTGTTGGAACAGTTCCGCCTACGTGGTTTCCCCTCTTGCAAATACATGTAACATGTAAATAAAATAAGAAGAGAAAAGGAATGGGTGGGGATAACTTTGCTAGGAGTTAGTTTTACCGCCGCTTTTATGGGCGGTGCTGGTAGGTTCTTTTTTCTTTCTTCTTTCCTTTCTCATCTTGCTGTTTCCTCTTAGTTCATCCTGAGATCACCACATTCTATGGTGGGCGGAGTAATTTTCCATGAGCAAACAATCACGCAGTCAACCACCGCTATTTCATTCAGTGATACACAGAGCAAAAGGGGCAAAGAGAATTTTGGATTGGGGGTGGGGGCGGGTGGTGGGGGGGAGATAGTTTAAAGTGGAACTGAGAATGAGTAAGTGAGTGGATGGGTACATAACATTCAAGTGAATGACTTGGATGTAAATGAGAGCGAGAAGAGAAAGTCACCCTTCCACCATTTCGTTGCATTTCAGAAATAGGTTGGAGGAAGGTGGCCCTTTCTGGAAGTGACTGGAAGCTTTCACTTCTTTCCTTTTCACTGTTTCACATAATGTGTCTCTCATTTTGCTGTTTTCTCTTAATTCACACTGAGATCACCGCGTATGGTAGGCGGGATAAATTTCTATCCGTGTATCAAACATAAAAAGCTCATCAGAACTGGCCATTATTGTTTGTGACTTGATTGTAGTCTGGGGACTAGGTAATACAGAGGCAAGATGTCGGTCTCTCAACCTAAAGGTCATGGGTTCCAGCCCCGACAAGTTCAATTTTCTCTCGAGTAAAATCCCCACCCCACCCCGGTCCCTGTAGGTGGATCGACACCTAGTCCCAGCGCAGACGGACGATAAAAAGGAGGTCCTGTGTGCAGGTCACAATACTCTGTGTACGTCAAAGACATTTTGGCTGTTTACAGGACAGCTCGTGCAAAATTAAAAGATTCTACCAAAACCTCCGAAATCGTCATAGTTGTGGTGAATGTGGGTAAATCAAATAAAAAAACCAAACTGTTTCTAGCGTGGCCGTTTTGGTCTATCGAACGGTGCAGTGTACTGGATGATGAACACAATCTGTCGACGTCTGCATGCATGGCTGGGTACTCTAAACTCCGAAAATTGTCGTGTTAATAAAATTCATTTGCTTACTTTACCGTTCTCTGTGATCACTGTGTGTATACCCTGGTCTGGAAGTTGTGGTCAAGACTGAAGACTGTTTGGACACAGGGAGGCCCTTCTAATCTAGGCATCCTCAAGGATATTATATAGTAATATTTTAAAGTGTTCCGCGTTGACATAAAGACCCGAGTTTGCCTGTGTCCCACTTGCTGTTGAATACATTTCACTTTGCAGAATAGGTCGGTCACCAAGTTGGCCTTTTTTTAATCACGATACGTGGCGGCATGAATGATATAGTTCTAACTACACATTTGACTATGTTGGAGTTTTGACATATAAAAACATTATCAGAGTTACGAGTAATGTTGTTAATTAATTGTCCCGTTTCACTAAAGAAAAAACAAATTCTCACCAAATTCGGTCTACGTTTTTCACACATTTCACTTGCATTTTGTCCAAATTCCAGATTCTCTTTCAGCCTGAGAACCTTAACACATCATATTTTGTTGTACACAAAAGAAAGAACTGTTGTATGTATAGTTAGGAGGTCACTATAGTTCGAAGCCGTCTACAACATGGCGGCATGAATGGTACTATTGATTCCATGGTGTCTTCGATACAGACGTCACTGAAGTGCTTCCCCTGTCAGCCATTTGGTTGCAGCGACAGGAAACTGACGCCATCATTGTGCTGACCGAGTTTGTAATACGACATGTAGTAGTTTGCGATGTGTGTGACCTTTGTCTTCAACGGAAAGGGGGGGGGGAAGGACAAAAACGGTCCAATCCCTGATGGTTGAAAAAGAAGTCTGACGTTTTTTTTGGAGGTGGGAAGTATAAAGTTTTACTTCGTTACTTTTCTCTTTTTCACATGTCCGTCTTCTTGCTATTGCCTCTTGATTCATCCTGAGACCACCGCATAAAGTGGACGGGGTAAATTCCAATCAAACAAGCAAATATGATAATATTATGATGAATAGACCGTACTTAACAAGCGTTATTTACCCCTAAGTTGTCATATACTCCACTCAACAGCAAAGCCGCTTTGTAATGTAATGTGATTTAACAACAATACAAATAAAGTGGCAACTACACCAAAGAAGACCAAAAGAAGACAGAGCAGACACTTATCTCTTCTGTCTTTGTCTATTGAGTTGTCACTTATTGTCGTTTGTCACTTTCGGCTTTCCTTCACTTTTGCTGCTTTGGTGTTTTAATATAATGTAATGGCGTTCAAAAGAAACACCAGTTTCAAGGTTGTTTTTTTTATGGCGTATTATCATAATACATGTCATTGTATGATGGTTATCAGGAGAAAAACTGCTGCGATGACAATTTCAATACATTTCAATGATGATTTAATTTTTTTTTAAAACTGTAAAATTGGTACTGCAGTGCCAACCTCACGTACATATTGTGTACTATATGTACGTCATGTAGTAATTAGCTAGGAAATGCAGTGCACCCCGAAGATCGTGCAGGGTGTTTTACTTGTGCCTAGCACTTCAGGAACGCCATTTGCTATGGGGTACGCGCTTTTGAGATTGTAGTTAGTGATCTTGTTTGCCGTGCAGCCTTCAAGTGGGCTGGTGACCTTGTGTCAAGTCACCTCTCAAACTGGTCCAGTCCAACCAACACTTGGTTTCACACAAAGCCACGAAGTACAGTTTGAAGACGCGTATGGGGGGGGGAGTGTGGAGTGACTGCACTCTGAGGCTACGACATAATGTTATGAGAATAATAATAGTTCAATACTTATGATAGTAATAATAATAATAATAATAATAATAATAATAATAATAATAATAATAACGATGATAATAACGATGATAATAATTATAAGAAGAAGAAGAAGGAAGGAGGAGGAGGAAGAAGAAGATGAAGAAAGAAAAAAGGAGGAGAAGAAGAAGATGACGAAGAAGAAGAGAAAAAAGGATCAGAAGGAGAAGAGGAAGAAGAAGGAGGAGGAAGACGAAGAAGGAGGAGGAAGAGGAGGATGAAAAAGAAGACGATAAAGAAGAAGAATAGTATGAAGTGGGTGTCGTGTTTGGCTTCCTTTGTTTGCCACAATGACATAATAATTTGAAAGATGAATACAAGAAACACTCAGGACAGACAGGAAGCGAGGAGAGAGCGACATAATGACAACCATTGGTGTCACTAGTGTCAGTGTTGTTCTTAGTTTGGAGTAGTCATTATCTCCTGGCTGTATAAAGTCATTTTGTAACGATTTGGCGAAAACTTGTGTGTGTGTGTGTGTGTGTGTATATATGTGTGGGTTTGTTTTGTTTTCATTTACATTTAACCGATAAAATGTAGAATTAGTAATAGTACAAAAGGATTGTCAACAGTGGTGCATATATCTGAACTGTGAAGTCCTTCGGACTCGAATCAGCGACACTTTTGTTTTTTGGTGGTGGTGGTGGTGGGAAGGGGGGGGGTGGTTCTTGTTGTTAAATTCTTTTTTTGTTTGTTTGTTTTGGTGGTTTTTGTTTGGTTTGGTTTTTTAAGTTCCCCGATTAAGTAGGTATATGTCATAATGTTTGTCAAGACGAGTGATGGGTTAATAATGTAGCTGTGAAGTCCTGTAACGAGGTCAACTGCAATTTAGCATGTTTTGATTTTAATGCAATACTGAATAGACGCCATGCCATGGCTGCGTACACATTACGGGAACAGTGGTCTCTGCCTAAGGCTGAGTGTAACGTGTTTTTCCTCTTTAAATATCATGCCTAAGAGGCCGTTTTTTTCGTGTAACGTGTTTTTTCCTCTTTAAATATCATGCCTAAGAGGCCGTTTTTTTTCGTGTAACGTGTTTTTTCCTCTTTAAATATCATGCCTAAGAGGCCGTTTTTTCGTGTAACGTTTTTTTTTTAAATATCATGCCTAAGAGGCTGCTTTTTTCGTGTAACGTGTTTTTTCCTCTTTAAATATCATGCCTAAGAGGCTGCTTTTTTTCGTGTAACGTGTTTTTTCCTCTTTAAATATCATGCCTAAGAGGCCGTTTTTTCGTGTAACGTGTTTTTTCCTCTTTTAAATATCATGCCTAAGAGGCCGTTTTTTCGTGTAACGTGTTTTTTCCTCTTTAAATATCATGCCTAAGAGGCCGTTTTTTCGTGTAACGTGTTTTTTCCTCTTTAAATATCATGCCTTTTCGTTTTTCGTTGAGTATCATGGCTAAAAGACTGTCTTTTCCGTGTAACAGATTTATTCCTCTTTAACTTTAAGTATCGTGCCTAGGAGGCCGCTTCGAAAACTTTCAGTCCGGCTAAGAGTAAGAGTATAGTAATAATAAGAGGTCGGGTTTTTTTTTCTTTCGTGGGAAGGCCAAAATTAAATGCTTCCGCTAAACTCACTACAATAAAACGAAATTTCAAAATCAGATCGGCAATGGAGTGTTTCTCTCTATTTGAAAGTGGAACATGTAATTGTAGATCCACATCGCTTTGTAGGCCTAGAAAATAATATTAGAACGACATCTCCGTGTATTTTTAGTATAATTTGCCCAAGAGAGCGTCCGGCTAAGAGTAAGAGGCCGCATCTCATTGTCTCTCGAGGACCGACAAGGCGGAGGCCAGTGCATAATATATTATAAAATATAAGCGTGTCGAATAATCCAAACCTATGCATAGGCATGTATATCTTGAATTGGGTTACAGTTACAGTTAGTTACAGTTACTGGCAGTCTTGTGATACCATTAATGGATGACATGAAAATAACGTAATCATTTGAAATGGTAATGATTTTTTTTTCTAAACGCTTCAACTTAAGTGTCTACATACGGTGTGCACCACAATTATGCAGTCATCCATGTTCGTACATTCTTTCTGCTTTCTTTCAAGTCTAATACTCATGTTATTTGATATCAAGATTAGATGCAGTGTTTCTTCATGACAAACGTTGTTGATGGTTGATGGCGTCCTTCGAATTCAATTTTCAACAGGAACCGTTTATTTTTCATTTATAGATCTATATATACCATTGCAGTGCTCTTTTGGTACACACATGTATTACTTAATAGCGTCTAATATGTCAGCGAAGAGCTGTGTTGCAACCTCCCTCTCTCTCTCTCTCTCTCTCTCTCTCTCTCTCTCTCTCTCTCTCTCTCTCTCTCTCTCTCTCTCTCTCTCTCTCTCTCTCTCTCTCTCTCTCTCTCTCTCTCTCTCTCTCTCTCTCTCTTATTATCTGTGCAGACTTTTTAATTGACTTTTTCACCTTCCAATTTCTTTCTGTCTCACATGTGTGTTTGTCAGTCCGTCCTCTAAACCGCATCTGTCTGCCATGTCTACTTTTCTACTCTTGTGCCATAATGACATCTAAAGACTGCGCAATTACCAGGTTAGGTGGCTGGTTGGTGGGTGCCACTGGTAGATGTCTTTCTGCGTTCTGCTCACTCTTTATATCTTTCATTCACATATTTACCGCGTCCTTTTAATCTACCCTGTGTCCTTGTAATCTACCCCGTGTCGTTTTAATCTACCATGTGTCCTTGTAATCTACCCCGTGTCCTTTTAATCTACCCTGTGTCCTTGTAATCTACCCCGTGTCCTTTTAATCTACCATGTGTCCTTTTAATATACACAGTGTCCTTTTAATATACACCGTGTCCTTTTAATATACACCGTGTCCTTTCAATATACCCTGTGTCCTTTTAATCTACCCCGTGTCCTTTTAATCTGCCCTGTGATCATCGCATGAAGTGGGCAGGGTAAATTCCCATAAAAAAAACAACAAAAAAACAAAAACAAAACGTAATCATCAGTCCATCGCGTTGCCTTTTCTTTAGAGCCGTCATTGTCCCTTTTACTTGCAGTGGAAATGTGGGCGGTTGGCGGGGCGCTGCTCAGTGGTTGGTTCTACTTATGAAATGTGGGCGGTTGGCGGGCGCTGCTGAGTGGTTGGTTCTACTTGTGAAATGTGGGCGGTTGGCGGGGCGCTGCTGAGTGGTTGGTTCTACTTGTGAAATGTGGGCGGTTGGCGGGGCGCTGCTCAGTGGTTGGTTCTACTTGTGAAATGTGGGCGGTTGGCGGGGCGCTGCTGAGTGGTTGGTTCTACTTGTGAAATGTGGGCGGTTGGTGGGGCGCTGCTGAGTGAAATGTGGGCGGTTGGCGGGGCGCTGCTCAGTGGTTGGTTCTACTTGTGAAATGTGGGCAGTTGGCGAGGCGCTGCTGAGTGGTTGGTTCTACTTGTGAAATGTGCACGGTTGGTGGGGCGCTGCTGAGTGAAATGTGGGCGGTTGGCGGGGCGCTGCTCAGTGGTTGGTTCTACTTGTTTCCTGTATTTATTTTACCTTGTCTTTCATCGCAACTGTCTCATATTTTGGTTGGTGGATGGGTGGGTGGCGGGCGGGCGCTCCTCTGATGGTAGGTCCTTCTTCTGCCGGTTTACTCTTTCACTTTTGTATCGTCTTGCCGTTTCCACATAAAACAATCATCCACCATGTGATCATCGCGCATAATAATAATAATAATAATAATAATGATAATAATAATAATAATAATAATAATAATAATAATAATAATATGGTGGATGGGGTAGATTTCAATGAATCATGTTAGTTGCTTTTTTTTTAAATATTCACCCTGAGAGGACCGCTTTTGGTTGACTGGGGTAAATTTCAATGAAAACGAACTTTAAAGCAATGGAAATATAACTGTTGTAGAATTGTCAGTGTTACTACTGTTACTGTACGAGTGTTACCAGGCAGATGTGATAATAATATTGTTATAAAATTCTCTCTCACACACATACACACACACACACACATACATACATACACACACACATGTTGATAATAAGACTGACACCAGCTGTGTCCTTCACGGTTTAGCGGTAAACACACACACTCACACACATATACACACACGTACGCACGAACATAGGAGAATTACCCTCATCATGCTCATTGGTAACTTGGTAACACGGCTTCCTGGACCTACGTGATATCAATTAGTGCGACTGAGACTGAGACCGAGAACGCCGTGTGTCCGCTGCTTTCCACGTACGCAGACTGTAGTTATCTAATTGAGTAATTGTCTAGGCCGGAGTTCTCCGATTTCTCGCCCCATTGTTCGCCGGCCTTGCGCATCTCCGTGAGCCATCTTCCCTTCCCTTCTCATCTCATCTCCATGAACCATCTTCCCTTCCCTTCTCATTTCATCTCCCTGACTGTAATAGAACTTCATTGTCTTAATAACTCCGTCCGCCCCGCCTCGGCCATTTACTATTAACTATCAATCAGACCCGCATCCTGTGGGCGGTTGGCAGCAAGTGCTGCTGGTAGGTCCTACTTCAACTTTCCTTTCACCCCAATAATACGTACTGTATCGTTCATCTTGCTGTTTCTTCTAACTTCATCATAAGAGTAAAACCACCGCAATGAAAGAAAAGACTCGCATTGCACCACCACCACCGCCGCCACCTCGACTTCCCAATGCATTGCGCGGGCGTTTGACGCTACGTACTTACTGGTAGGTGGGTAGATCCTACTTCTGTCCGTGTATCTTATTTCTCTCTGATATCTTTTGACTTCATTTATCCAGATCTTTAGCGTATAATGGACGTGAGCGGTTGACGGGTATGTTCTACTTCTTTCCTTTCACTCTTGCGCGTGTCTCCCACGTTCCTGTTTTTGCCCTCTTCATTCACCTTGACATTACTGCATTAATGGTGGATAGGGTAAATTTCAATTAGGGGAGAGGGGAGGGGGGGACCCAAGAATTTAAAACAAAAAACATAGAGCTGTAAATTACCAAGGGACGTCCGCCGAACTTGTAATCATATTATAGATTGGGTCGATGTCATTTTTATTTAAATCTGTCAAATTGTGTCTAAAGTAATCGGTTAATTCATTTCAATTTTTAAAGCTCAGTTGGATATATTTCTTTATTGGTGGCTTTCGTTTATCCTTTAGTTTATCGGATATGTGATTGTAAGCACATTGCTCCTGGATGATGACTCCTTACAATAAAACTTGGACCATAGAAGTTGTTCATATATTAACAGAGAACTAGAATCAGAGAGAGATCGGGGATTATAACGCCGTTCATGTTCTCGCTAAACACAGATACACACTTTTCTTGGATGACCTTGTAGTGAACAAATCGTAAGTGGAAGTAAGCACCCAATGACTCATCAACGTACCCCCACGTTGCAATGACCTAATGACTCATCAACACGTTCCATGCTGCCATGCTGATTCCAATCCACGTGAGGGCAAGTCCTGAAAGTGAAAGCAACTTGGTCATTCTTGTTGTATGTAAACCATGAGCTCGGAAATGGAGTCCATCATCTCCAACCCGGTGTCAGAAGGACCCATTGAGAAGGATGGTAGTAGTAGTGGCAGCATCATACTGACTACCCCGACCAAGCGTACTTCGATCGAGAAGGATGGTAGTAGTACTGGCAGCATCGTATTGTCTGCCCCGACCAAGCGTACATCCATTGAAAAGGATGGTAGTAGTAGTAGTAGTAGTAGTGGCAGCATCATACTGACTGCCCCGACCAAGCGTACATCCATTGAAAAGGATGGGAGTAGCAGTGGCAGCATCACACTGTCTGCCCCGACCAAACTCACTGCTTCATCCATTGAAAAGGATGGGGCAGTAGCATCATACTGTCTGCCCCGACCAAACTGACTCGAGGCACCGGCTTGTTTTCGCCCACCAGTCGAAGGCAGTCCAAGGGATACAGAGATGGCGTGGGCACCAAGCTGTCTATCATAGGTACCTTACACATTACTACCTACATACACACGTACACTGTTCTGGCTAGTCTGTGTTGGGATATGATCTGACTTTCGACTTTGTCCAGCCTTGTCATTGTCATCTATCTCAATGCAGTTTGTTCACGGATGGTGTTGGACGTGCTGAATGCTAGTTAAAGAAGAGGGTGAATGAATGACTATGATTATGATGAATGCTATCATATAGGTGGTAGATCGATCGATATTTCGATTGGTAATTAGAATAGTTAGTTGTATAGATAGATAAATAAACAGACAGTTAGAGAAAGCAAACACACTAGATTATGTTGGGGGTGGAAGTGGAAGAAACTTTTGTGTTGTGTTTTGCTTGTGGAGTGTGGGTTGGGGGGGGGGGGCAGGGATGCATACCTGTTTGTTTATGTGTTTACTTGGCTAGGGTTGTTGGGTTGGGTTTGTTTGTTTTGTGGGGTTTTTTGGGGAGGGGGGGGGGTTGTTTTTCTTTGTTGTTTTGATTTGTTTTTTGGTGAGTTGTTTTGTTGTTTTGGTTTGGTTTCTTTGTTTGTTTTTTGTTTGTGTTTTGTTTGGGGTGGGGGTGGCTGAGTAATCAAACTGAAATTGATTTGTTGATTATTATCAATACTTTTTGCTATGGTGAGATTTGAGAGTAAATGTCAGGTTGTCTGATAACATGGTGATTGAATTGTTTGGCAATGGCAGTATGACCTTTTGGTTTCTTTGTTGTTTTTTATAATTTATGGCTTTATGCAAACGATTACCACTGCTACTACTGCTTTTGCTTTTGCTGCTGCTGTTACTCCTACTACTACTACTCCTCCTATTACTCCTCCTCCTCCTACTACTACTACTACTACTACTACTACTACTACTACTACTACTACTACTACTACTACTACTACTACTACTACTACTACTACTACTACTACTACTGCTACTTACTGCTACTGCTACTGCTACTGCTACTACTACTACTACTACTACTACTACTACTACTACTACTACTACTACTATAACTTCTACTACTACTACTACTACTACTACTACTACTATAGCTACTACTACTACTACTACTACTACTACTACTATAGCTACTATAGCTACTACAATTTGTAACAACGTTAAAGAGTGTGTTCAATTTGAGGAGTCCAAGTGACAGGAAAAGAAACAAAAGTTCAATAAAAAATGGTTTCCTCACATTTGTACTAAAACAGCTGTTTGATCCTGTCCCATTCTAAATTCTCTCTTCTAGAAGCGATTTATTTTTAGCCTCATGTGTGTGCTGTAATTGTATCACCTTCCACCTCTTGAAGTGGGGAAGACATACACAAGGCTCTTTAAAACCATGCTTATTCTATCATTTATAACTGATATTGTCATTTGGGTTTAGGTTTTTATTGGGTTTTTTATTGTGATATGTTTTGTGTTTTCTAGGACAGATTTTTTTATTTTTTTTACTTGTTAACATGTGTACAATTTTCTGTACATTGTCACCAAATTCTGGATAATTGCTGTCTCCAATGTATATATTTTAGATATAGTATATGTTCTTTGTCCATTCTTTAAATGTTCAAAACGGACCATTATGTAGATATGGGAGTGTCCAATTTAGACTCCAGCCAAAATTGTTGAAGCATCAGCTGTTTCCGTCCTTTCCAGATCTTGCAACTTGTCATCAGTGACCACTATGAGGAACGCTAATATTCTCCTTGTCAAGCAACGCAGCCTTTACTTACATCGGTTTCACTCTTTTTTTTTTTTTATATTCAACAGATATTCGACAACAGCTCAACGATCAGCTAAAATGTCTGGACATCAAGCTAGAGACGGAGGTGTCCATAGTGATGGAGCTTCAGGAGTTCTTCAAACGGAGAGCCGAGTTGGAGCAAGAGTATGCTCGCAGCCTGGACAAGCTGGTCAAGCAGATGATCACCAGACATCGAGCCGAGAAACAAAAGTAAGTACGGCCAAAAAATTTAAAGGTTTGTTGTTGTTTGGGTTGGGTTTAGGGCTTTTGAGTTTTTTTTTATTGGGGGGGGGGGGAAGCAAAGGAAATCGAGCTTCAGTTGAAAATTAATCCTGTTCATCATTGCCTTTCAGGCAGTGGAAGCTTTTTTTTTAATGTATCATAGGCACGTATCACTTTACCAAAGCTATGCATCATATTTCTTTCTTAGTCAGCAGTGCCTTTGAGAGGTACAATTATTGTGGATCATAATCTATCAGTCTGTTCTTGTGACTGGTAGAAGATGGGAAATAAAAATGTGAGTGCCTGAGGATGACAGTTTGTTTCTGAGTGATGATCTGCATGAGAGAAAACTTTGAAGCTCTTTCCAGTGGAATATTTATATTTTATTATTTTATATTAAGTTGCTATCAGTAATTTTTCTTCAGTTTTTACTTTTAAAATATGATAAATGTCTTGCTTTTGTTTCACTAGACAAGAACAATGGGCTACAATGTCCACATATGCGTGCTGGAAGCACCTGTTGGCTATAACTCGCAAACAGAGCCAGGATCACTTTACCATCAGTGAGATTTACAGCAACCAAATGGTTTCCGTCTTTCAGAGGTGGTGGACAACTCACGGAGGATTTTCCAGAAGGTTTGTCAGCTATTAAAACAATCCTTGTAAAAGTTATAGCTTATGTCAAGCATAAAACATAGCCCTCTAAATGAAGAGTTGATTTAAATACCGATTTATCCCTGGTCAAACACCTAACGCAGTTGAAAGTTCTGATTTTTGCTTCGAACTCATGGACCTGACGGGCCATGAATAGAAGAGAGAAGAGAAAAGTTTAAGTAAAAGTAAAGCTCCTTAAATTCAAGGCCATGACGGCCCGTAGAGCCAGAGCTATCTCGATTTCTACAGCAGGAAGTGCAACTTGTGGTAATAATCACCTTCTGGACAGGACACTAATCTGATGCAGATTTTTATCAAAGCTAGTGCCTGTACCCATTTCTCCCTGAGTCGAGTGGGGAAAATGTGTATTTAGTGTCTTTCCCAAGGAACACAATGTCGGATCTAGCTTTGCCTGGATTCAAACCCGGGACCTCATGATCCCAATTCCAGTAGTTGTACGATGACCTGACCTGATCGGATTTCTTTCTACCAGGATATATGTCACATTTCGAGTTCCTTACAAGGCTCCCGTTGCCCTGATTTCTAGCAATCTGATTGGATGAAAATTGAGTTCCAAACACAGCTGCCAATCAGGGATTAAAAACATACGACTGCCTTATAAAAGGCATTTGATGACTGAACGTACCCCTGAACTCTGAACTCCATTTACCATTTGTACTTGCTTCTCCTTGGCTCCATTTTATGTAACTCAATTCTAAAAATGTCAATCTTGTCATTTGATTTTCAGTGTCGGGAAATTGGATCCGAGTCACATGATGACATGATGAAAGTCCTTAGTGAATTGCAAAGTGTAAGTTTTCTTCTATCCTCATTTTTTAAATATTTTAGTTTTTAGTTTTTTTTTAGGCATTTTCAATGTTTGTATACACTTGTATTTGCTTGGTTATTAAGTTGAAAATATGTTTAGATATAGCTAACTTGTTTGTCTTATGTCATATATATTGATTAGATAATATTTATGTGTTAATATTGTTCAATACATCTACAATATCTCATATATTATGCTTTCACTTGTCCAATTCAAATTGTCTTAATGGAAGCAAACTATCATAAAAGACCGAAATCAAATGTTTTGTGTATCAACTAAGAAGTTAATTTTATCTATTGTCATACTACATGAGACTGTCTACAATGTGTATTTTTCTTGTTATCTTCCTTGTCTCGATAACCCAGGCTATGAAAACGTATCACATCTACCAAAATGAAAGCAAGCAGTCGGAGTTAAAGCTTCGGAACGTCGAATCACAGAAACAGAAAGTAGGACAACAGTTGGCTAACAAAAACAGCACAAGCAGAAAGTTCAAACGACTTGAACGGGAAGCGGATAAGGTTTGAAATTTCTACATTTATTGACATTTAGATCTATGATTTATTTCACTGAATCGCTTTTATTTATTGCTCTCGTGTCCACCTTTGTTCCTCAGCCATCTGTGCGCTCATTCATGTACATAGCTGCCAACCAGTAGCTAAAAATACATACATGTATTT
Source organism: Doris montereyensis (assembly GCA_037039925.1). NCBI lineage: Eukaryota > Metazoa > Mollusca > Gastropoda > Nudibranchia > Dorididae > Doris > Doris montereyensis. The sequence continues at coordinate 30,198 of JAXRKP010001181.1, forward strand.
AGCTTTAGCATGTTGTTTTGGCTTTGAGTCGGTAAACCTGTATCCGCCTTGAAAAATATGTAGATTAGGGTTAGCTGTATTTCAGTGAAATGGATAACCAGGTGTATTGCAGTGAAATGGATAACCAGGTGTATTGCAGTGAAATGGATAACCAGGTGTATTGCAGTGAAATGGATAACCAGGTGTATTGCAGTGAAATGGATAACCAGATGTATTGTAGTGAAATGGGTAACCAGATGTGTGAAATGGATAACCAGGTGTATTGCAGTGAAATGGGTAACCAGATGTATTGCAGTGAAATGGATAACCAGGTGTATTGCAGTGAAATGGATAACCAGGTGTATTGCAGTGAAATGGATAACCAGGTGTATTGCAGTGAAATGGATAACCAGATGTATTGCAGTGAAATGGGTAACAGTGAAATGGGTAACCATGTATTTAGTGAAATGGGTAACCAGATGTATTGCAGTGAAATGGGTAACCAGATGTATTGCAGTGAAATGGGTAACCAACCAGGATGTATTGTAGTGAAATGGGTAACCAGATGTATTGCAGTGAAATGGGTAACCAGATGTATGAAATGTAACCAGATGTATTGCAGTGAAATGGGTAACCAGGTGTATTGCAGTCAAATGGGTAACTAGATGTATTATTGCAGCGAAATGGGTAACCAGATGTATTGCAGTGAAATGGGTAACCAGATGTATTGCAGTGAAATGGGTAACCAGGTGTATTGCAGTGAAATGGGTAACCAAATGTATTTGCTGTGAAATGGATAACCAGGTGTATTGCAGTGAAATGGGTAACCAGGTGTATTGCAGTGAAATGGGTAACCAGGTGTATTGCAGTGAAATGGGTAACCAGATGTATTTCAGTGAAATGGTTAACCAGGTGTATTGCAGTGAAATGGGTAACCAGGTGTATTGCAGTGAAATGGGTAACCAGATGTATTACAGTGAAATGAGTAACCAGATGTTGCAGTGAAATGGGTAACCAGGTGTATTGCAGTGAAATGGGTAACCAGGTGAATTGCAGTGAAATGGGTAACCAGATGTATTGCAGTGAAATGGGTAACCAGATGTATTGCAGTGAAATGGGTAACCAGGTGTATTGCAGTGAAATGGGTAACCAGGTGTATTGCAATGAAATGGGTAACCAGGTGTATTGCAGTGAAATGGGTAACCAGGTGTATTGCAGTGAAATGGGTAACCAGGTGTATTGCAGTGAAATGGAAATGGGTAACCAGGTGTATTGCAGTGAAATGGGTAACCAGGTGTGAAATTCAGACTCTACGAAAATAAAGGCGGCATGGAAAGCAATGGCAAACTACCACATTATACCTAGAAAAATCACGATTTTACTCCTGGTTACCCTGCGCTCAACTCTGAGTATGGGACTTTAACTTTTTAACTCTGTACTGTCCATGCCATATATAGTAACTAGTATAGAGACATAGCCTGCTTTGAGATACCTTCATCAATCTAACTGCTTCTAATATGTAAAATACTGTTATAGTGAATGTTCTGTGTTATTCTTTATCTTACAGTAGAAATACATACAGACATGTTTACACTTACACACAAAGTTGTCTCGCAACTTGCGCCGGTAGACAGCAATTTATGGTTTCATTTAAATACTCTTCTTTTTAAAGCTTGCTTTTCATTTGGGTTTTTAAAAGGCTTTTTTTTTTTTTTTTCTTCTTCTTTCTGTCTTTGTATTTCAGAAAAAACAAAAGTATTCAGACAACTCAGTGAAAGCACTCAAAGCCCGCAACGACTACCTTCTGTGTATCGATGCGGCCAATTCAGCCATTGGGAAGTATTTCTCTGACGACATCTCAGATCTCATGGATGTAAGCTCTTTACTAATCTCACATTCAATTAGCAATGCGCCATGAGGACTTTTTTTCAGAAGCCAGTCGTATGTTGCTTGTGTGGCTTACTCATATCAAGAAATTTACAGTATTTCAGAAAATTTAGAGTTGATCATGTTATGTTTTGGGCCCATTTTTACAAGGGTTGTGTAGCAAGACAAATGTGTTATCATAGTAAATTGCTAATAACCCTGCCATCAGAAAGTATGCTCATTTTTCAAAACGATTTTTACCTTTGCGAATCCTGCATAGTAGTAGTAGATCTCATCCAAAGGGATAAGATAAAAACAAGGCCCAAGAACTCAGACTGTAAAAAGTCATTCCATTGCTAAGAGAAGGATGTATCTGTGTAGTGATTTAAAAAGGATGTCAAGTGTTATGTGATCATGATATAAATGAATGCACTTTAATATACAATACTGATCTGTCACTGTCAAGATACAAGATGTGAAATAAAATATTTATTTTGCATTAAGTACAGAGTGATCAATCTAAAATCCATGTATTGAATACACAAGGTGGTTCAAAAAGTGCGCGAAAGACAATAAAATCCAAGCATTGCATTGGGTTTTCCCTATTTTCCATGGGTTGATTGCCCTGCAGATGTTGAAAGAAACAAAGAGAGTGTGTCTAGTCTAGGTGCTCTTAAATTGCTTTTCACAATATTTTTGTACATAAGACTTTAGATTGTCTTATCTGTTCTTTTCTTTTTTGTTTTCAAGTATTGTTTAAACATTGATGTAAAGAACAGTTTCTAATGAGGTAAACTTGTGCTTAATTCAGCTTTAAAAAGTGCCAGTTAGTGTCAGATTTCTCAACAAGCAGTCAATGGCTCATGGTTTTGGATTCATTTTTTTTTTATGGTTTTGCCGGATGTCCCAAACTGATGAGTTTTTTTAATATTTCCTTTGCAATTCTTTTTTCTCTTCAGTGTATGGACTTTGGTTATCACAACTCTGTCGGTCGTGCCATGATGATGTACCTTGGTATCCACGAACATCAGAAAATGACGCATGTAAAGTTTGTTGACTCTTTAAACAAATGCATCACAGATCTGGACTCCAAGGCGGATAAACAGAAATTCATGGAGCTCAACAATGTGTTCTTCATGCTACCAAAGAAATTTGAATTCCAACCCTTCAAAGGAGATGAGGTACAAAATTGGTGCTTATTTCAATATTCCTCCATCCCTTACCTAGTGTTTACACTGAAGTCATTGTAGACATTTCACTGTTTCCCCTTAATTGGGGACTCAGTAGTCCAGAGGCAAAGTGTCTGCCTCTCAACCAAAAGGTATTGGGATCGAGCCCCGCCAACAGTTAAAACATTTTCTCAATTGTTTTCAAGCAAAATCTACCCCCCTTGTCCATGTAGGTGGATCGACACCTGCTCCCATTGGAGACGGACTATAAATAGGAGGTCCCATGTGCAGATCACAACATTCTGTACACGTTAAAGATCCCTTGGCTGTTTACAAGGCAATATGGCCAAAATAAAAAATCCTACCAAAAATCCAGAGATTACCCTAGTTGTACATGTGGGTAAATCAAATCAAATCTAAACAAAATCCCCTTAATTCACCCTGAGATCACGGCAATGATGGACAGGGTAAATTTCAATGAAACAAACAAAAAGACATTGAATTTTGTTTAGTTTTTTTGTTGATTTGTGATTTCCATGAATCAGGTGGTCTGTAACTTTACACTGCAAGCAAGCAATTATATCTTTTGTTGGTATAAACGATGCTTCTTTCTACAAGCACATGTTTTTCCTGTGAAATAAAAAAACCTGAAGAACAAGAAAGAAATCCTTGTCCCCCTTGTATGATTGACCACATTATGTGCCATTTTAAAATGCTTTATGTTTTTTCCTTACTTTCAAATCCTTTTTTCTGTTTTGTTTTTTATTCCACTTTCCTGTTTCTCATATGTTCGATCAAAGATTGACATAATAATAATAATAATAATAATAATAATAATAATAATAATAATAATAATAATAATAATAATGATAATAATAATAATAATAATAATAATAATAATAATAATAATAATAATAATAATAATAATGTGTAATCTGTTCCTAGGTGTGCCAAATAAGTGCTCAAAAAGAAGTCCAGGAAGAACTCAGTCAGAGATACACCACCATAGAAGATCGCCTTGGCGGTCTCGCTGTTGAAAATGATGAGGTCAGTGAGCAAATTGTGTGGGTGGTCAAGGGAGAATTGGGGAACGGGATATGAAATTATTTGTATACACATATGACATATATATATATATGTGTGTTTGTGTGTGTGTGTGTGTGTGAGAGACTGTGACAAAAGGTTATTGAAACTCTCCTGCCCTTAGTTTTTGTCTACCTCAAAGTTTCCTTATTGATATTTCGATAAATTGTATTGATTGATTAATTGAAACATGAATAAAGAGATAAATGACATATTTTGTGTTTCTTTTGTGTGATTCCATGCCAAGAAAATCCTTTACAGCAGGTGTGAATGACTGATTTTAGCCAAGTTTGAAATGTGTCATTTTGACATAGTGTTTTGGGGTTTAGAAATTCATATATTAGAATTTGGGCCATATTAGTTTCTTTTACTTTTGTCCTCTTTATGTCCTCCTTGTAAACGAAAAAAGAAAAATCAGAAATCACTGCTGGAAATGAAACTGGCTGAACAAGTAAATTACCATCGAATTATTGTGTTGTCATACATATTATCAACCTTGTCTTTGACAAATTGTTTTTCATTATCATACATTCTCATTTTTAGATTTGGAAGACGCTAGAAACAACTGAGAAAACCCTCGTTGACATGATCCAAGTCAGGGATTACGACATTACAAAGTATTTTACCGAAGATTCAGCCCCCGCCCGATCTCCTCATGAGTTGTCCAAGAACAAGTATGACCGTGTGGAGACGGAGTCGTACTATCTAGAGGTGAGCGCGATGTCAGTGTTGTGGAAAGTTCATAAATAACGAGTCAAACGGAGCTGGAGAGGGTTGCTCGTAGGTCCCACTGCCTTCTTTTCATTTACTTATATCAGGGGACTCAGTAGTCCAGAGGCAAGGTGTCGGCCTCTCAACTAAAAGGTAGTGGGTTCGAGAACCGCCAACTGTTGAAATATTTTCTCTAGTTAGATTAAAATCTACCCCCTAGTCCAGATAGGTGGATCAACACCTAGTCCCATTGGAGACGGACAACCAGCAACCTCCATATTTGGCATGTAGATTTCAAAAAGCCTGCTTTAGGTTCTTAGCAAACAGACTCTTGGATCAAATCAGTATTTTAATTGATTGGAAAAAGATTGTTTTGCCTGCGATCCACAAAACTTTTTATTGTTATTGTTACTGTTCCATCATTTCCGGTCATTAGACCTGCAATGAAAAGCCCGCCTAACCTAAGTATCGAATGCCCTGAATATTGGTATCACCCTGCACCCGATGATCTATTGTGTATTTAATCGTTGACAACAAAAGAATGTGGTCAACGGGTAATCATAATCATCAGTGTCTACGGGCATGCTTGTTTATAGATATGACTGAATGTAATAATAAATATATATTTATGTAATAAATTTATATAGCTCCTACTGCAGTGCTTCTTGACCCTGTTGGAGATACTGAACCCCGCAAGTTTCATATGGGCATTCGCATATATGTGTGTGTCTGTGTCTTGACCTCCGTCAAACTCCTGTGATTGATTCATGGAACCCCAGGGGTTCGATCAAACCCAGGTTAAGAACCACTGGCATAATGCCAAAGCTGTAATGCTGAATGTTCTACTTTTCAGCTTCCACTAAACATACTTACCAACATTACGTTGACGGATATTCCAATTCCACCCCATTTCCTGTCATGATAAGGCCAGTGATTTGCCAGTGGCCGTCCGTCCGTGTTGATAATTTTTATAAACAAGGACACAAGCTGAGGATGTCGTTGGCTTCCTATGTCTGTCATTGTCATGAGACTGACAGCTGACCTTTAACTTCTGATTAAATTGTTGACCTGAAGAACTTTCAACCAGATGCGGCTAAAGACTAATCATCAACTCAGAATTGTATCATCCTAACTACACATTTGATGTTTTTAGAGTTGTAGCCATCATCAGATTCTCAGTCGTCTATTAATATCCTTTACCATCACAAAAATAAAAAATTGTAACCAAATTCAGTCTCCATTTGTTACAAACTTCACTTGCATTTTGTCCCAACTCCAGATTCTCTTTCCAGCTGAGAACTTCAAAACCTTTTCTTCTCAAAATAAGTTTCACATGTAGTTAGGACAAATATATATCTGAGCCGACATAATGTTGATAGGATAGTGGTAGTTGATAGGATAATGGTAGAGGGGATGGGGCGATGATGGAGCAGAACATTATTTCCAAACTGTGCTGTTTGGATCTCCTTCCGATGTCCTCCATTATTATTTGTAAACACAAACAAATTAAATGACCAGGTATTATAATTGCTTCCTGTCTGTGTTTGTTCATAATTTATGCTTATTGGTATTTTGCCTGTTTTATTGTTATGCTGTGACATAATCTGTAAAGACGTATTCCCTTTTTTCATAGCATTACGTGTTCAAATGAACCAAAGTGGATTGCAATATAATAAAGAAAGCCATGCCTTGATTCAGGCAATTATGAACGACTTTGAAAAATCTTTTTTTTTGTTTTATAACGGCAGTTTGTTTTTTTTTGTACACATTTTTTTAATGTTGATACTTGATTTCTTGTTACATCTTAATTCTCACAGAAATTTAGGGAATACACTTTGAGCTGTAATCGTCTGGCACGGCTACAATCTAAAAACACGGCCATTCAAAGAGCTTTAGGCGAACACCAGGAGGACGGGACTGCCAGGTAATGTACCAAAACACACAGATTTATATTTATAGCTACATGTACGTGTTTTAGAAGAACTGCCATATCTATATGTACCAAAACACACAGATTTATATCTATAGCTACATGTACATGTTTTAGAAGAACTGCCATATATATATATGTACCAAAACAAACAGATTTATATCTATAGCTACATGTACATGTTTTAGAAGAACTGCCATATCTATATGTACCAAAACAAACAGATTTATATTTATAGCTACATGTACGTGTTTTAGAAGAACTGCCATATCTATATGTACCAAAACACACAGATTTATATTTATAGCTACATGTACATGTTTTAGAAGAACTGCCATATGTATATGTACCAAAATACACAGATTTATATTTATAGCTACATGTACATGTTTTAGAAGAATTGCCATATCTATATGTACCAAAACACACAGATTTCTATTTATAGCTGCATGTACGTGTTTTAGAAGAACTGCCATATCTTTATATTAAAATATGCAACCATGTTTAAAATCATTAGAAATCATAGTCTTAGCTGTTCGGTAAGTAAGACAGGCTCATCCTAACACTGTCAGTAAACAGTTTCAATTACTTGTGTGAATCAAAACATGCTCATAGAGAATAAGCTTCTTTCATTGTTTCTTTATTTTTGTGCTTCTTTCTTTTCTCCCTTTATTTCTGAACTTTTAGTAAATGTTTTATTTTCGTTTTCTTTATTCTAGACCCCCAGCTCCACCTCCAAAACCAAAGAAAAGGCGGATTGGACACACGCCCCTGTTGGTCAGCCGGCTTTTCGGGGGAAGCTTGGAAGAGTACATTGAGGTAAGACTAAGAACGGCTGTAGTATTTTGAGTGTTTCTCCCTGTAGGGGCTCACAAATTTCAAGTACATTTAAAAATTTGAAGATAGAGGGAAAAGATAAATAAACGAATCTAGAAACGTGTTATATTGAATGTAAATGAAAGACTGTTTACCGGTAGCCCTGTGATTGTTTTGATCGCTGAGACCAACCTTCCAGTCTTTTTCGGCATGGCTTTCAAAGAGAACTGAAAAATAAACAAGCAACTATTTAAGACCCATCTTTATTAATTGTATGGCAAAGGGTTTTACTGAAATTTCTAGGGTGCTTGCAACAGAAAGAAAACCCAAAGTAGTTCCCAGGGGTCACAACTTGCACTTAGTAACCATTGCTATCGATGTCCCCATCGCATAGGTCCTTTTTCTGAAGTATTTCCTGGGATCCTTATTGAAGTTTTTCTAGTTGACACGTAAGCACCCATCTTTTAGAGTTTTATCATAAGGTGCAGTAAATATCTTGATATCTACGATAGTGAGAAGATCTGCAGAGGCTTTCTGGATATTTCTCAAACCATCAGGTGAAAACAGGTATCTGCAACGAACCAAATTTTAAAGGAAAGTTAAAAAGATGTAATTTTCTAAAATAGGTTACAATGAACAAACTTTTAACAAATATCTTAAGGAACAATACATATATATTGTATATCTACACATGAAAATAAAATTGTCAACCCTGATATTTTTGTTATGTATTTGAGGTAGATGATTATTTGTCAATTTATTTGCAAAAAGAAAAAAAAAAAAAAGAAACGGAATTGAAAATTTGGCGTGTACTTAGTTTCTAGCACAATAGTACTAATAATGTGGATATGTTGCATGTTTAATACTATTCTGTATCTGGATTGTTAAGTTGCAAGACACAAAATTTGCCCATTTGTGCAAATTCTCAAATACAATAGATTTAATAGTCACACAATCATGCATCCATAGAACATAAGGCTTTAGTGAAAATCTCTAGGAGTGCTGAAGTCGATGATGGTGTCTGGAAGACTGTTTGATATTGAGTCGGTATCATTGATAAATTATGTTTCCCATTTCTGTACAGGCCACAAGCACAGAGATTCCCCTGATTATGAAAAGCTGCATCCGAGTTATCAACTTGTATGGTGAGTTTCTTATAGCACACAAGTGATAGTTTGTTTCTCATTATATATTGTGGGTTTTTTTATGAATCTCATGCTATTTATTTTTAGAATAATGAAAGATAACTAAGGGACATCTTTGAAGAAGAACAATCATTTTAATTTCATAAAGAACGATTTCTTTAAAATAAAAATCACAAATGCTTTTCCATAACTATAGAGGTTTTATTGTAAAAATAAATAATTTCCTGAAAAGTTTTATTTCATGTTAACTTAGGTAAAGTTGACTTTTTTGAGGGGTAGGAATTGTTAGATGTAATAACTTAGGTAAGGTTGACTTTTTCTTGAGGTAGGGATTGTTAGAATGTAATAACTTTAAAATAACCAGCATTGCAGTGTAGCACTGAATATTCAAGAAAATCCCTTAACTTAATGCCATGTAAAATCAAAACAATAATAGTTTCTTATCATTTTCTTAAAGTAACTTCTTATTGTTTTTCACAATACATTTGAAGAGACATACTTTGTCCTTACTTTATGACATGTTAGAATAGCCCTTACATGATATTGTCAGGACATGTCTAATACAATGTCAATCATAATTTCCAATTGCAGGGTTTCATCACCAGGGAATTTTCAGAGTTTCTGGAGCTCAAGTTGAGATCAATCAATTCAAGAGCACCTTTGAGTCAGGTATTTCTACTTTCATAACTCTTCTTCAGGCTGCAGTTAACACAATATTCTTTACACGTACAGCTGTAGATGAGAACCATCTGGACAGCAACTTTGTCTTATGAGACAAACTAGAGGACCTCAAGGCCGTGTTTGTAGAGCACTGCGACTTAGTTGCTCTCTCACCCATCATAGCATTATCATAGCACGGGCCAGTGATTCAGTGACGTACAGATACACATGCACAATGCATCTCAACAACTCTTGTTATCTACACCTTCAAGAAACCTTTCATATAGTTTTTTCACTCTGGTTAACTTGAGGCAACACAAACAAACCACTGTTCCCATTTGGTGCTGTTAGGAGCCTAGATAGCTCTAAGGTATTGATGTATTGGCACTGGAGCCTAGATAGCTATAATGTATTGATGTATTGACACTGGAGCCTAGATAGCTCTAATGTATTTATGTATTGACACTGGAACCTAGATAGCTATAATGTATAGCAGCCTAGATAGCTATAATGTATAGCAGCCTAGATAACTATAATGTTTAGCAGCCTATATAGCTATAATGTATAGCAGCCTAGATAGCTATAATGTATAGCAGCCTAGATAACTATAATATATAGCAGCCTATATAGCTATAATGTATAGCAGCCTAGATAGCTATAATATATAGCAGCCTAGATAGCTATAATGTATAGCAGCCTAGATAACTATAATGTATAGCAGCCTAGATAGCTATAATGTATTGCAGCCTGGATGGCTGTAGTGTATAGCAGCCTAGATGGCTGTAGTGTATAGCAGCCTAGATAGCTCTAAGGTATTAATGTATTGGCACTGGAGCTTAGATAGCTATAATGTATAGCAGCCTAGATAACTATAATGTATAGCAGCCTAGATAGCTATAATGTATTGCAGCCTAGATGGCTGTAGTGTATAGCAGCCTAGATAGCTCTAAGGTATTAATATATTGGCACTGGAGCATAGATAGCTATAATGTATAGCAGCCTAGATAGCTATAATGTATAGCAGCCTAGATAGCTATAATGTATAGCAGCCTAGATAGCTATAATGTATAGCAGCCTAGATAGCTCTAAAGTATTGATGTATTGGCACCGCAAAGCCTGGATGGATCTGAGATCATAGCTTGGGTCACGCTAAATCACTGAAAGGTCATCTGCATGTTTCCTTTATTTCCTGTAGTCCAAACAATAATTCTTTCCTATCAACATGTTAGTTTTATGTATTAATACTTTGATATTCGCCCAGACATGGGTTTGAAACAAGTAGAAGTGCAAAGGATTCTTCATCAAGACTTCAACATGTACGTTTTATCTCAAATATACACACATGAGGTGTCACATTGGATGTGATCATTATGTTAGACTGTACTAGTGCTTTTGTTTTTCTCTTTTGTTCTGGGTGGAGTTTGTTACCTCCAGAATTTGTATTTATGATTTGATATAAATTGAAAGAAAACTAATTTTAGAATAATTCAAATCACTTCTTTTTTTTCCCAATAGTCATATAGACAAAGATGAGTTAAACCATTTTAGCCTTATGCCAAATATAATAGTGATGAATGTAATGTTGGACCAACTAGGTGTAATGGTAAGCACGAATCAGCCAATCAGCTTCTGTTTGTTTTTATTTTCCCAGGAGAAGATGCTCTTGCCGACGTGTCAGACGCCAGTTTTATCAATTCTGTTGCCGGGGTGCTAAAGCTTTACTTCAGAGAATTGCGAGAACCGTTGTTTCCCTTACACCTTTTTGATGCTCGTGGAATGTACTCGTAAGTACCTGTGGGATAAAACGATTATCCAGACACACCCCTCCCCTTATGACACAGTGTTGATAATGTTTGCTATATTAGAGGAAATCCTCTTCATTTCCTCTATTCTGTTTTTTTTTTCCTAGGGGGTTTACATGATACATGGGTCTATTGTGGGCATTTGGCAGGTTCTAAATGGTACATCCTACTTCTTTCCTTTTTGCTCTTCTACATGTCTTTCTTTCATCTTGCTGTGTCCTCTTAATTTACGTTGAGATCACCACATATGGTGGACAGGGTGAATTGCAATGAAACAAACTTGGTCAGTTTGATGTTGGATTTTTTATTTTTTTTAAATTCTGACTTGAATTTGGTTTTTGATACACATGACAGGATAAGAAATACAAAGTTTTCTATCTCATTTATCCACAGGTGAAAAAGAACTTCACAAAAGAGTGGAGAGAATCAAGGACCTGCTACAAGACCTTCCAAGACCTATATTTGTTGTCATGAGATTCTCTTTGCTTTCCTCAATCAGTGAGTGGATGATTTTAGATTGTTTTTTAAATAGTTTGGTTTTGGGTTTTTTAATAAAAATAATAATAATAATAATAATAATAATAATCATAATAATAATAATAACAATAATAATAATAATGATATTAATAATAAAAATAATAATAATAATAATAATAACAATAATAAGAATAATAATAATAATAATAAGAAGAAGAAGAAGAATACTTTATTCATCCAAAGAAGGAAATTACATTCTGTTCCTCATAAACAAGTTAAAAAATCATGATATTCATCAGGATTTTTGTGGGGGGGGGGGGGGGGGGGTATTTTGTTTGGTTTCTTTCAGATTTCTTGGAGAAAGAAAGTAGCACTTTCCTGGAATATTAAACAAAATTTTCAATAAGGGCGTTTGGCCAACCCTTCTTTGTAGTATCTCTTATACAATGAATAGTAACAATAGCGATAATAATAATAATAATAATATTAATATATTAACATTATGAACATTATGTTGCATGACTTCCTCTTCATACCATACAGCGTGACTGAGTTTAGTGACGAGAACATGATGGATCCGTACAATCTAGCCATCTGCTTTGGACCCACACTGCTACCAATCCCACCCGACAGAGACCAGGTGACCTTCCAAGCCAGCGTCAATGAAATCATCAAAATCATCATCATATCCCAGGAAGAAATCTTTCCCAACAGCGGTGGTGAGATCTACGAAAGGATGATCCTTGACAGGTAAAGCTAAAGATAGGAGATGAATTTACAGTCTGTATACCCGAATCCTTTTCTTGGGTAGAGGTATAACTAGTTCTCTGGGTCACTTCTTTTCTTCCCAATTCCTCCGACAGAGGGCGACTGTAAGGGCTTTTGTTGCCGCATCACCTCAACTTTTTAGTAGTTCTGACTCTGAGGATTCCATGCCTGCTTTTTAGTCTTCCTGCTAATTTTTTTTCTTTTCTTTTCTTTTTTTTTTTTTTTTGTGGGGGGGAGGAGGAGGGGGGGGTATATTATTTCTGTTTTTTTTTTCTATTAAAAGATTTTGTATTACTGAGGTGTACGCTTTTTCTTTCTTTTTTTATTTTTGGTGGTATATTTCTGTCTTTTCTATTAAAAGACTTTGTATCAGAGAGTAAATGTCTTCATAAAATAAATGAGAAACCTCACTTTGTTTGGTTTGAAATGTGTGAAAGTTATTTTTATGTCGATATTGTTGCAACCTGTTTTCTTCCTGTTCACAGACGAAACAGTATGGACATCATAGAGGACGATGACGACACAAGTTCCACACCTAGTGATGAAGAAGAAGGTAAGAGGAACAGATGTAGATTGTACAAAGGTTCTTCTTTTGAAATTGCAATTTTTTTCAATTTTTGTTCTTGTCCCTTTCATAAAACTTTTGATATATATACAAACTCTGAATAGAATTATTGTGTTTCTTAAAAATTGAAAATGTTTTGCTTTGAAAAAAAACCCCTTGTAAAAAGGAGAATATACACACATGTGTTTTCCACACGGAAAATCGCATTGTGTCAACCGCTCATTGTTTTTCCCCTTGGTCACATATGAGTTGTTTTTCAATTATCGCACAAGGAAATATATATATATATATATGTATATGGAATATTTCTGTTCTGTGGTGGCCAAGTCTCAGAATGTAAGAAATCATCACATATTGATAGGACAGTGTGTGCAATTTTGATTTGTTTTAGTTTAGAAACGTTTTCATAATGTCTATGGAAATACAGACTGATCACACTTACAGTCTTACAGTGTTTATATGAATTTTCAATCATTTTTGTTTTTCATTCTTCTTCTGATGAGACGTTCCACACCCTTCTTATCTTTTTTTCCCCCGTTACGTCTAACTGGATTGCCATTTGCCATTTTATCTTTCACAGAATCGCTCTATGGTAAGACACAGCAGTATTTGTTGTGACTTCCAACCACAACCCAGTGTTTTTTTTAGACTTAAAAAAAAAATTGATTGTTCTTTTCTGTTTGTTGAAATCTTTGTTGCTTTCTTTGAATGTGTCTTTGCGCTTTGCCTTGCATACCAAGATAACTGGGAGATGTGTTTTCTGTTGAGACATTTTGAAACCTGCATGGGTGTTTTTTTTTCTGTACAACACCTCAACATTTTTAGTCATTTTGGTCCTGGACGTGTTTGGTCGTGCAAGATTATGGAAGAAAATGGAATTAAGATTGGGTGAGATGTTTAGCAGAGGTTCTGGTGGTGATGGTTAGGGGAATTGTATTGTGACAGTGGGTGAGATGTGTAGCAGAGGTTGTGGTGGTGATGGTTGGGGGAATTGTATTGTTACAGTGGGTGAGATGTTTAGCAGAGGTTGTGGTGGTGATGGTTGGGGGAATTGTATTGTTACAGTGGGTGAGATGTTTAGCAGAGGTTGTGGTGGTGATGGTTTGGGGGAATTGTATTGTTACAGTGGGTGAGATGTTTAGCAGAGGTTCTGGTGGTGATGGTTAGGGGAATTGTATTGTGACAGTGGGTGAGATGTGTAGCAGAGGTTGTGGTGGTGATGGTTTGGGGGAATTGTATTGTTACAGTGGGTGAGATGTGTAGCAGAGGTTGTGGTGGTGATGGTTGGGGGAATTGATTGTTACAGTGGGTGAGATGTTTAGCAGAGGTTGTGGTGGTGATGGTTTGGGGGAATTGTATTGTTACAGTGGGTGAGATGTGTAGCAGAGGTTGTGGTGGTGATGGTTGGGGGAATTGTGTTGTTACAGCATAGCTGCCAGTCAGCATGTTAAAAACATATTTAGTATTTGAATCTGTAAGTCTTTATTTACCTTGAAATTTACTATATATACAAAAGGATTAAATGGTGTTAGGTTTTTTTAAGACACCCTTAGTTAGTGACAGAGACGCAGAGAGGTTGGGCTGAAAGTCTGTAGGCGCCATTTTGAGTTCGCAAAATTACTGTCACATTTCACCAGAAAGGCCAGTGGTTAGCAGATTCTTTGTTATTTACCTTAAATGGGTTAATTCAAGTTCAATTATTAATGTCATCTGGAATGTCATGGGCCATTGTGCAAGCAGGACTTAGTTTGTGGGGTCAGAGTCTATTTTTCTATTTGAAAAGGTTGGCAACTATGTCATAGAGACACAAGCAGAAAAGTTTTATCTGTAACTTGATGTGTTTTGTGAGAAACTACAGGGAAGACAAGAGCACATGTCTGGCATTTAAGCTGCTCTTTACAAAAAGCCATGAAAATTTTTGTTCAATGTGCCTAATGGTTATATTTTGGGAGTTCTTTTTGTTAGGGGTATTTTGTTGTCTTTTTTTTTCATTTTTTTTCCTCATGAAATCAATGTCGTCAAAAGGCTTCCTTTTTCCTCCTTTGTCATATTTCGTTTGTCTGTATGGCAATCATTATCTGACACTTAGAATAAAACAGAGGATACATAGCATTTCAGTTCTCTCTTGATGCCACCCACCCCTTACCACACTAGTTCACAAATCATAAACTTTGCTAAACGTCCAGATATGATGGACGTGTGTTTAAAAGGAGACAGCCGCATCTATGCTGCCATGTCAGATTCATCAGTAGCAGCATTGTTGTTGTTATTGTTGTTGTTATTGTTGTTGTAATGTAAAAGCCTGTGTGAGGCTTTCACTTGAATAAGTATAATTTAAAAACATCTTTATTTAGGACAAAATCACACACATTATACAAACCTTATATTTATGTGCAATTGAACAAATAGTTTTATAAGATTTTAGAGGTAGCACTATACTCTTGGTTTGATATGAAAGTTTTGACATTTTGTACTTTAATTTTTAACGGTGAGAGGCATGGTAATAAGACTTTCTTCATGGAATGCTTCTTATTTGTTGGGCTTTTCTTTTCTTCATTTGACTGTTTTTATCGGTGGAGACGTAGTGCGGAGTATTAACTGTTATAAGAGTAGAAAAGAATATGGGAATGAATCTGAAAGTGAAAGTACAATTTAAATAAAGGAAAAATAAACACATTAGATCAATTGGATTATTTCTATCTATTTTTATTTTAGATCTATTTCAAAGAGAAAACATACTTTTTGCCTTTTTCATGATGCAAGTCAATTAGACCAACACTGTCATAATATGATATATTAGAGGAGATTTACTGTCAAAATGATATTTTCATGACAAATTTCAGTGTTGTCCCATAGTGTAAATTATTCCGACATCTTCAGATGAAATGACAAGGGTTGGATGTGAAAGCCATTTAGTAGTTGTAGTTGTAATAAGGTGTAGACAAGGCCTGACGCTCATGATAGGTCCTTCTCCTTTCTTGTCACTCTTTCACTTATTTCTCAACTTGCTGTTTCCTCTCAATTCACCCTGAGATCACCGCATATAATGGACGGGAAATCTCAATAAAACTATATAGACAAGGCCTATGCAGCAGCGGTACATTATTGACCATAAAGCAAGCAGGGTACGCCTTGTCCCTGCGGTTGTAATAACACAGTGGCAATGGATGGAACAAAAGCAATGCACAAAGGTCTATACTCTAAACAAGACATTTTTTTTAGAAAGCATGGAGAGTGTTGTAAAATTCAGTTATGAGGAAAGACATTTTCAGGGTAGATAAAATACTGAACACATTTCTCCATTCAGGCAAGTTGTCTTCCTAGTGGGGAAAGAACACCTTTTTAGAGCAGGTTTTTGGTGGTCACGTTGAGTAAATGTAGATGGGTATTTCAGTTTAGGCTCTTGTCTTCTTTCGGGGGAAAGAAATGCGTAGTGTTCATATTTAATAGTAGTAGTGGACATTTTGAAATGTATCATCAGATTCCACATTTTAGTGTATGAGTGCACACGTAGTAAAATTATTTCATAGGTAATACTTAGTCAAGTGACACCACACTGAAAAATCAAACATCAAGTTCTTTGATTAATCCTAATGATGTTTTTAACTAACAGAAAAGAATAATCAAAGTTTGCAGGTTTCATCAGTTACTTGTTGTAGGTTGTTGTTTGTTTGTTTTTTGGGTTTTTTCATTTCACGGCGTGTTTATTCTGGCATGTAAACATTTTTTGATGTTGTGGCTATTATTATCGTTGACTTTTTTAGCGAAGAAAATTTTGTGTGCATCGAAATTCATTGATTTTGAAGTTGAAAAATTCTTAAAAAGTAACATTCATTTTAAATATGTTCTCTTGCTCAGATCAAGTGATTACGTTAACTTGATATATTTAAGTTTTGTATCCATTGATAGGCAATAATGGAAATAAATAGGAAAGTTTCTCTGTTATTGTAAGTCATAGAATTGAAATTAGGTTGATCTAAATGCTTCGTAACTTAAATGTTAAGTTTGAGACGTCGGTTGCCTAGTGATTTGGCTGCTGGACTTGGGATCATGAGATTCCGTGTTCGAAATCTAGCAACGCTGATTCGGACATTGGGTTCATTGGGAAAGACACTAAACACACATAATGTTCTAATTCGTCTATACAGTAGTAGCAGTCTAAGCCAGCTAACACCACACTCAATCCTACTACCAACACGTTATCTCAGGAAACAGAATTGTTTTCAATATAAATTGGCCCCTTACACCTGGACTGGCTATCAATACGATTTTTAACGATACGCCTGAAGTCAAAGTTGTCAATAATGACAAGACATAACTTTTTTCATAGACTTCAAATATGAAGGCATTTTCATTACTCCAGATGTGTCAATGATCAAACAACATCTCTCTCAGCTGTTATAAATAGGTGCTGATAGCGAACCCTCTCTCATGTTCTTAGACTGCTACTACTGTCTTATAGTGTAACAATTCTGACATGACTGTTTGGTTTATCGTTAGTCCTGGCATTAATCACAGTGGGGGTTTTTTTTTCCGTTTCTCAAAAGAATGGTGTCTAGTAGCAAGCTGTCAGCTGTGGGTTGTGTGTTCAAAAGAATGGTGTCTAGTAGCAAGCTGTCAGCTGTAGGTTGAGTGTTCAAAAGAATGGTGTCTAGTAGCAAGCTGTCAGCTGTGGGTTGGGTGTTCAAAAGAATGGTGTCTAGTAGCAAGCTGTCAGCTGTGAGTTGTGTTCAAAAGAATGGTGTCTAGTAGCAAGCTGTCAGCTGTGAGTTGTGTTCAAAAGAATGGTGTCTAGTAGCAAGCTGTCAGCTGTGAGTTGTGTTCAAAAGAATGGTGTTTAGTAGCAAGCTGTCAGCTGTGGGTTGTGTGTTCAAAAGAATGGTGTTTAGTAGCTGTGGGTTGTGTGTTCAAAAGAATGGTGTTTAGTAGCAAGCTGTCAGCTGTGGGTTGTGTGTTCAAAAGAATGGTGTTTAGTAGCAAGCTGTCAGCTGTGGGTTGTGTGTTCAAAAAGAAGGGTGTTTTTATATGTTTGCTTTTGTGCCACATTGCTTTATAATGATGATAATAATAATAATAATAATAATAATAATAATAATAATAATAATAATAATAATAATAATATTATTATTAATAATATATTGTTGAGTTTTTTAATTCAGACTAGATTTAAACAATGCCAATGTTTTAAATTTATTATTGGATTGTGCACTCACACTTGTTTCAAAATTATCTTTTAAGTTCAATAGCCTAATATTGTGTATGTGTGTTTGTGTACAAGTGTGAGTGTGTATTTTTTTGTGATGAGCCTGTTTATACCTCCTTTGGTTAAGTAAGAGGAATTATTTTTGTTTCATTGATGATTGGAGTTGGCTACTGGTCTGGTCATGTTTCTCTTCTTTCATTATTTTACATTTTGCACCTGTCTTCAGTAGGGGTTGTGGATTCTGCTGGTAGGTCCAACTATTTCACATGTTTTTTATCTTCTTCTTTTTTCTCTTAATTTATTCTGAGATCACTGCATATGCTGGATAGGGTACATTTCAATTAAATTTAATTAAATATAAAAAGACTGCTTTTGGTGGATGGGGTACATTTCCTATGCCAATCACGTCTTCCTCTTGCTATTTGCCCTTGATTCACTTTAAGATCACCACATATGAGGTATAGGACAGATTCCATTGGATCAAATAAAGTTAGAGTGAGGAAGAAGTCATGAAACTTCATGTTTCCCTTTATTTATCAGGGTTGGGATATGTCTGTGAATTTCAGTGGAGTAGTCTAGACAAAGACCGTAGACTTGAGCCCTTTGTTTCTTAAGTTAAGATATTCCAGTTCAATCAACAAACATATTTATGTAGATAGAATCATTATTTTAGCAAGTGTTTTTGACTATTCCCACGTCCCCTTGATATATCCTGTACTCATTCTAATAGTTTGTAGAATTCATGGAGGTCTGATTTAAAAGCCTACCTTGATTACACAATTAACCTACCTTCCATTTGACTATAGTACGATTATTACTATTGTTACCAGTTTGTAACTTCTGTTTCAGCCGTACACTTTTCAACTAGGTAAGAAAGACCACAGCGAGTCCCAGCCCTGATTTAGAACTCCTGTATCTATATATATATATAAAGCTGAACGTCTCTCATCTAGACTGCTTATAACTCAGGAACCACCTCGCCCACCACCTCCATATTTCGCACGTGTAGATTTCAAATAGCCCGCTTCAGGGTCTTAACGAAGAAAACTCTTTGATCAAATCAATATTTTAATTGATTGGGAACAGATTGTTTTGTTTGCGATCCACGAAACTTTTTATTGTCAGCCGCGTGACTTCAGGATCGAGTGGTAATTTGATCTAATAGTCTTATTTGATATCACCTGTAACCTAACCGATACAGTGGTTTTTGATTTAACCACAGTCAAAGTTCCAGAGACCCAGCTTTATAATACAGAGAAAATCATAATCCAACCTATTTACGGGCATGCTTGTGTATTAAATAAAATCAGAAATCATGTATACTGTATTACGTTCTCACAATCTTTCTTTCTTTCTTCCCCCCTCACCTGTTTTGACAGAGCCTGATGTTTTGGAGGCCACAGCCATATTTGACTTTGACGCCCGTTCTGCCCGAGAGCTCACCTTCAAAAGGGGCGACTCTTTGGTGCTCTACAGCCAGATGTCCAGTGACTGGTGGGAAGGGTGCTTCCAGGGCAAGGAGGGACTCATACCTGACAAGTACATCGTTCTCAAGAATGTGTAAGTTGCTGCTGTGTCATTGAGGTCGTGTGATTAGAATAGAATAGAATACGAGGCATTGTGTGTGTGTGTGTGTGGGGGGGTTAGCGTTTGTTTTTTATGTTTTACTCGGATCTGTTTTGTTTAGATTTTTATTTTGTGTTTTGTTGTTATCCTCATTGCTGCTGAAATGGGTTTGTTTAAAAAGAGATTTTACATTATGGTAGTGAAGGACTTTGACAGGGAATTCCAATCATTCTCATGAGAGCTCAGCCCAAAAATGGCGGAGCTTCCCAACTTACCTCTAATGACCAAGAGTAAACCTGCTCCCGAGAGGGAGTTAAGCAAGCCTCGGCATTGAAAGGGTGATTCTCTTTTTACCCAAAGTAATTTAGTGGAGCCAACCGATCGCCGAAGACGGGTTAAGCCGCAGGGACCCACAACGGGCCTCGAGTCAACTGAGGCCCTAAGCTTTGAGTCTCCATTTCAAGGGTTCTGAACAGAACTCAAACGTAAAACCCCTTTTAAAGAGAGAGAGAGAGAGAGGGGGGGGAGAGAGAGACAGTACTACAAATAAGCTGTGCCTAATTTTGTAATGCCTTTTAAGTGTACGCATAAGATTGAAAAGCCAATTGTATTATTGGAAATATCTTGAAGGGCAGAGCTTGTTTGTAGGCGCTGATGATAGGTTTTGTTACATCATTCATCTTCCTGCTTCTCTAAATTTGCCCTGACATCACAATCACTGCATAAGGTGGATGTCTCAAGCTTTGTTGACGCTTGGTTTGCAAGCTGGAAGGTTAGGGTTTGAATTCAAATATGGCTGTGCACTTGTCCATGTAGAAACTATCCTCAGATCTTATGTGGGCTTGATTTAGCAGTCTGTCCTGTTAGGCAAAATATAATAGGGTCTCTGTACACATTGTGCACTAAAAGTAGCAAACGGTCACTTAACAGGAAAAATGCAGAAGTCTTACTCATGCACCAAGATCAATGCTTGTGGTGTACATTCATTGACAAAGAAATATATACATTAATCAAGTTACTAGTATCTAAATGATAGGAGCGCTTCATGGTCCAAAGGCAAAGTGTTAGCCTTTCAACCAAAGGTCATGAGTTTGTGCCTGATAGGTTGAAAAATATTCTTCCTTTTTTTTTTCTGAGTAAAATCCACCTTCCTGGTCTAGGTGGGTAGGTGGGTCGACATCTTGTCACCATGGAGATGGCGATTATATGCAGGTCCCATGTGCATAACACAGCGTTCTGTGCATGTGAAAGATCCTTTTGGCTGTGTACAGGGTAGTCCGGGCAAAATGAGAATCCTATCGAAAAACCCTGAGGTCACCATAGCTGTAGATGGGGATAAATCAAATCAAATCAAACCAAGTCAAAATCTAAAAGATTACATATTACATGTATATGGTCATGACCCATCGTAGGTGTATGAATCAGGTCACTTGTATTCATATTTTTACCTTCTTTTTGGGGGTTTTTATTACACACATATGAATCATGTTACATGATAGCCATTTCAAATGTTATAATCTTTTCCAAGGTGGTGACATTTTTCTTGTTACTTTATGAATGAAGTAAGTTTTATAGAAACTATGAAGACTGCTATATACAGCTTTTGATTTATGATGTGCATAGAAAGCTGTGTAGGATTCAATTATACCCTAGAAGTCGTTTCAAGCATTGCCACCCATTATTCTGTTAGCTCTGATGCTCATTTGTTTTTTTTGTATGTACATACATGTGTCTACACATATATGTATGTATGTATTCAAGCACACACAGACACACACACACAGAGTCTAAATGTTGTCAATTGTATAAAAAAAACTAATTTTTTATCCTCTTCTGTCATATCAGGGAAGACAGCAAGTCCCATCACAGTCACGAAGACGACAAAAACCTGATGACAACCAGCATGACTCTTCCGTCTAAACCCACCAGGCAGGCCAGTGACGATTCGGGCCTTGACGCGTCCGATAAGTCGCTGTCACAGCCAAACGTTGCCGTTCGAGAAACTGATATTCTCGGCATTGACGCTGAACCGCCCTCTTCCATCACAACCACCGCCACTACTACTGGTGTCATCAGTGCAGGGGCCGGAGATCAAGGCAAGCCACTTGGTGGAGAGAAAGATCGGCATTCTATCTCTGGGCCCGTGTGGGTCAAGGATGAATCATTGACTGTTATAGACGAGAAGAAGGCGGACGAAACCCTGCAGCCTCCTCCCCTGCGACAATATCTTCTTCCACGCCTGCTTCATCACTGGTCATATCAACGGCACTTATTCAATCGTCTATGCCAAAGACTGTTAATGAAATTGATAAGGACACAGTTTGCCTGAGAAGTCAGGAAGAATCCACTATCACGTTGGAAGACTCAACGGTGATATCTCCGACACGACGTCTGGAAGACCTCAGCGTCGACATTGACACGGCACTAGAAGAGGTCATGGCGGGTCTGAAATCCTGAAATGCAACAGCAACACGACAAGCGAATGTCCTGCCTGCCGTGAAAGTCAAACAGACTCCGAAACACACGCCCGACCTGGTTCTAGACTTACCTGATGACAACGGATCCAACCTGTCATCAGAGATGTCGGAGGGTGAGAGTCCGACGATAAGTGCTGCCGGAAACCTTTGCCCAGTCCAATCAGGGCACCCTAAAAAAAAGGCGGCTCACGTTCCCATGTCGTCAAATCTCATGTCAGAGGGAAGCTGCAGGCTCAGCATCCAGTCGAACCCGGTGACCTGGCCCGCTCCAGAGACCATGACGCGGGAAACCTCTTCTCAAGGTCCACTTACAACGTTCTCCATCATGGGTTTGAAGAAGAGTCAAAGTGCAATGCCGAGCAAGGTCACACCATAGACTCTGTCTATACCAGTCCTCCCCACCCAGCTGTCCTCCTCCACCCCGCAGCCACCGCCTATCTTCCTCCCCCAAATGTCCCATTCTCCCACTTCCCAACCCCCTCCACCAGTTGCTCAAAAACCAAAACCTCCCATGAAAGTCAAACCACCGGTCATGAAAAAGCCGTCTCCGGGGCCGGACGGCGCGCAACTTCCATCGGTGCATCCTCCCCCACCATAAACGAACTTTTGTTCACATTTCAATAGTTGTTTTGTTTCTTCCCATACATACACTTGTGTCAACTTTCTCTCTTTTCGTGTGACTCTATTCTTCCTCTGTTTTCATCTTTACTCCTCTCTGCCAAAGTGTCTTCCTTCTTTGAGAATATTTTACAAGAATCTGCATAGAGTTCAGTATTAATTTGCTTTCCTTTCAACCTGTTTCTCCATTTCTTCTTTACACTTCATCTCTTCTTCTTCTCCTCTTTCACTGTTTCTCTCCTTCCCTTATTAAATAGACTTAGACGCTCCTTAAAGATGCTTAAGTTCAATCCGTCTGCAACTTATTAATAGTAACAACACCCCCCCCCCCCCACACCCCACATTCATTTTATCATGATCTCTTTGTTCTAATAGCCTTTCAAGAATGAGACAGTATCTCTGTGATCCGAGGCTAAAAGTTATATCTTGATACATATATGTGTTCAGATTTCAAAATCTTTAAAGCACAAAAACAGCCGACACAGCTAAAATACTTTTCCTATTTGTAACTTGAATATTTTCCCCCGAAGCGCAATCCTGTGAGCCAGTGATAATCTCATCAAGTGAAACATAAAACCGTTAATTTTTTAAAAAAAACTGAATTCCAAAAGCAAATCATGTTTACCTCATTGTAATTACAAAAAGTAGTCTTTATCATTTATTTAATTCTTGTCTTTTTTTTTATTCTTGTACCTTTCCTCTGACTTCTTTTCCTCTCTGTGCATCCATTCCGACCTGCACTGCTACTCCACCCCTTTTGCCTCTCCTTCCTTCCTCTTTTTTTCTTCTTGTGTTTCAAGGGGACGACCCATACACCGGAATGTAGAATGGGAAATGATAAAGAAACAGAAAAGTGTTTCAATTTCAAGGGTAAACTAGTTTTTAAAAAAAAAAACAATTTCAGAAGTCTCATGTGCGCTATAGAGATTTTTCAAACGAGCAAAACTTGTAAATTCGTCTCAAAAGTGTAGCCTAGTACTTTAGGCTGACATTTGAATCAAAATACTTTTTATGAGCACCGTAAAATTGGAGATTCTTCCTCATTTCTTTCTTGGCATTGTATTATCGTGCTTAAAGTAAGGTCTACAACAGGGTAATATATGTAGACTTCATAGTTATCAGAGTCCTAAATGGATGAAGACGAGAAAAAATGACTCGTAAATCAGAAAATAATTCAGAAATTCCTTCATTTCCACCCAAGTCCATTGTGAAATTGTATTCAACGATTATTGGTTGGTGACATAGATACTGTAATATCTTATATATAATATACAACAACTGATAGACAGCAATGTTGATATTCATAGTATTGATAAGTTAGGTGTTTGTAAGAAATTAGAGGAACTGACACAAAGATAGATATACGGGGGCGTTACTTATTTGTGTATTCTTGACTATTTAGAAATGAGAGGGGCCTCAATTGACATTGACTTTGTCATAATATCAAATATTTTTATTTCTGTTATAGGCACAGACATGTAGAAAGACAACTTTAGGGAGAGAGAGAGAGAGAGAGAGAGAGAGAAAATATTGTTGATCTATTATGCTCACCTGTTTTGTCATAGAAAATGAGATTAACTTGGCTAGGAGCTGACAATATGATAAATATATATACAGTAGTCGGTGGATAAACGCACGCCCTTTGGGTGCAGGAAAAAGTGTGCTTTTATGCATACCGTGTGTTTATGAGAACACTTTTATTAAATATTATGTAGTAAAAATTTGGTCAGCAGATGTAAGCGTGTGTTTATGCAGAGTGTGCTTTTTTATGAAGTGTGTGTTTATCCAGCGACTACTGTAGGTGTATATGTGTTTGAATAAGTTGACCATCTTCCATCTGATCTCCATACTTTCAAAATTGTCGCAAATTTGCTTTAAATGAGTTGGAGACAATTTTCATGGTAAATATGAATTTACAATATATATATAATACACATTTATGAATGACACTAGTTAATGATGACTGCTGTGGTCTTGTCTATTTTAAATCTGTCAGGTTAGGGAACTCAATGTGAGTTTTAATTAGTTGCTCTTATATACTAGTAAATTTAAACAATTCTGAGACTTTTTTTAGAGAATCTGTCTTAAGAACACCATGTGTTTGTGATGAGAAAATCTACATGTATCAAATGGCCCTGCCTCAGAGTTGTTTTTGTAAATGACTTGTTGTTATAGGGTTAAAAACAATGAGGCTATATGGTAAAGGAAATAGTTTTTCAACAACAAAAATCATAAAGTTTGGTCAACAAATGAACAGATTAATCATAAAAATATAAGTTGATAAAATTGGGTTGGGTTCATTTTCGTTTTTATTTCATCATTATGACTGAATAAGAAAATATTTATCTAAATTTGACTTCAGCTACAGTTGATTCAGATTTTTTTAAAATTCAGTTCATCCCAAAGGCGAGCCTTTCTAAATAAAATTCTTGCCTTTAATTTGAGTCCTTTTTCAGTTTCTTATAATGATTACCTCTGTAATTAAAATGATGCGTCAGAACATCTATATCACAATGAGATTTCCATCCTAAATCCTAGACTTCTCTACACGTCAAGGTTGAAAAGTGAGTTCCTTAGAGAAAGACATGAAAGTGATGATGTGGATGATAAGATGATCACATTTCACATTTCAATAAAATACTCATCATGATTTCTGAACATGCCGCAACTGTTTTTTATGTCAATTCACCATTGAGAGTCAAAGATTATGTGATTCCAAAGATGATATATATATACATCATATTATACTGTTATGCATTCTGCACATATATATGTTTGTACCTGACCTTTTCATCTTTTATATAAAAATTTATATATAAAAATATGTATATATGTATATATATATATATATATATATATATATATATATATATATATATATATATATATATATATTATATATATACATACATTATGTATATATACATTATGTATATATACATACATTATGTATACATAATACCTTATATAAAAAAAATCTTTTATACAAACTATAAAGATCTGCAGTCATCCATTCCCATAACAATGGGATCTGCTGTTGTCATTTTACCCCCCTCCCGTCTTAAAGCTCACAACTGCCACCTGCCTTGAAAATGTGTCAACAAACAAACGCACACACACAAACAGACAAACAAAACAAGCAAACCAGCAAAAGACAAACACGCATGCCACACATATCCAGCTGTCTTCCTTCCTTGTGCAGTGATAAAAAGAGTGCGTCAGTCCCATCACCTTGGGGTTGGTTGGTCGGTTAGTAAGTTTACCTTACCAACACCAACACCGCCGCCACCGCCACCACTATCACTTTTTTTTTCACGGCTACTGTTCATGTTGGTGTTACAGCTTTTGGGTCTGTGTTATGATACCCTTCTTTTATTCTTTCAAACATATATATATATGTGTATGTGTATGTGTGTATGTATATATATATATATATATATATATATATATATATATATATATATGTATATATATATGTATATATATATATATATATATATATGTATATATATATGTATATATATATGTATATATATATATATATATATATATATATATATATGTATATGTATATGTATATATATATATATATATATATATATATATATATATATATATATATACACATATATATATATGATTATGCCTATAATGTAAATAAAGAAACTCCAAAATAAATCCTATATACAGCATTATAATAGTATTCATACGGAGAGGATCACCAATTTGCTGCATCGTTTCCTGCAATTTACTCGTGAATGAAATTGGTTGATATTTCGTTCTTTCTTTCTTTATTTCTTTATTTTTTTCTTTCTTTCTTATTTTTTTTTCCCATATCCAGTATGCTTTGCAACGCAAATGATGTTGAGATTTGTGTGTGTTGTCGAATGCCACAGCTTTTGATTTGATTGGTATTACCAATATGATTTACGCAATTAATACCATTTTCATGAACTGGGACGACGAGACATTTTGTTCTTGCAAAATATGTATATACAGTGTTGTTAAGTTGGGCTTTTTTTCAAATGTAGTTTTAAACATATATTCTGTTTTACTCTCTTTGAATTTTCCAGTCAAAATGAAATCGAAACAAGCGTGTATTTGAAAATAAGTTGTAGGCTTTGATTTGTTGCAACCTTTTTTTCTCTCCGTTTGTCTGTGTCACTCTCTCTCTCTGTATCTTTCCTTCTCTCGCTCTGTCTCCCTCCTTCCCTCCCTCCGTCGCTCTCTTTTTCTGTTTTTGTCTCCCTATGTGCCTGTCTGTCTGTCTGTCTGTCTGTCTGTCTCTCTCTCTCTCTCTCTCTCTCTCTCTCTCTCTCTCTCTCTCTCTCTCTCTCTCTCTCTCTCTCTCTCTCTCTCTCTCTCTCCCTCTCCCTCTCCCTCTCCCTCTCCCTCTCCCTCTCCCTCTCTCTCTCTCTCTCTCTCTCTCTCTCTCTCTCTCTCTCTCTCTCTCTCTCTCTCTCTCTCTCTCTCTCTCTCTCTCTCTCTCTCTCTCTCTCTTTTTTCCCAAAGTATATCCTAACTTTATTTGAAATTGATGCTTTGTTCAATCCCTTAAATGGAGATCACATAACACATACCCCCCTTCCCCCTCAACCCCTCGTTCACCCCTAGAGCTGAGGTGTTTGTCTCACAACTACTTGAAAGTGAAAGACTACCAGGAGGAAATGAATGTACAAACTATGCTCACATTAGACATTTTAAGATTTTCTTTTACGTTTTCCATAATGTATTATTATATTATTACTCTATTGCGATGTACACGTACATCCACGTAAAGGAAATTACCACTTGTCACTTTACAGACATTCTTTGTTCTTCGAGTTTGTTTTGTTTTTATTTGAATTTGTACTTGTACTTGTACAGGGGATTTTAAAGTTAATTTTGGATTTGTTTGTTGGATTGTTGTTGTATTTTGTTTGGGTTTTTTTAAATCTAAATCTCTTACTTATGATGTACCTGCCATTGTCATAATTTGTAGTTTGAAGTATTAGAGAGATTGATTATTTTTCCCATTTGATTAAGATTCCATCCTTTCTTATTCCTACAGAAACAGAAGCATACAATCAGGTATGTGTATGATATGTTGTTCTTTTCTCTTTTCCTTTTTTTTTTTTTTTAGTCTGTCCTCATGGCATTCATCCATATGAAGTTCCATCAAAAGTCCAAGACATTTCTTTTCTTTCTTTTTTTAACTTACTACAGTTCATAAAATTTGCTTCTTTTTTTTTCACCCCTTTTCTGCTGTTGTTTTCCTTAGTAGTATTAGTATACATCAGTTTTGTTTGTTCATTGTTTCATCATGTACATTATCTCCTTTCTTAGTTTTGGGGTGGGTGCTGCTGGTAGGTTGTACTTCTTTCCTATCTTTTTGAACTTATCTTTTATCTTGAGATCACCGCAATAGTGGATGGGGGTAAATGTCAATTAAACTTAAACAATTTGGGTGGGTGGGTGGTTGTCACTATTGGGGTTCTACTGGTAGGTCCTACTTGGTTCCTTTCACATGCCTTTTGTTTAATTCATCTTGCCGTTTCCTCTTCTTAGTGGGCGGTTGCGAGTGCTACTGGCAGATCCTCTGTCTTCTTTCCTGTCACTCTTTAACGTACCTTTTTTTACCTTTGCTGTTTTTCACCCTGAGATCACAGTGGGCAGGGATAAAATTTTAACTTTCAATGAATTAACACCACACTCCCCCCACCCCTCCCCCCCCCACAGACCGAGATTGAGATGAGTGGGAGAGGTTAGGGAGGGGGGGGGTTCTGTTAATAAGTCAGTATCTTTTGCCTGCTGACTTCTTTGCTATTACCAATGTCTGATCTTTTCCCATTATAATTTGTGTACAAAAATTTATTATTATCATCAGTATCAGAGTGCACATAATGTATGGAGAGCATAACGTTTGCATTGCTTATCAAATCCCTTTTGTTATGTTGAGATCGCTGCATATTTTTGGGTATGAATGTCAACCCCCAACACTGGGTTTGGTTTGGTTTGGATTGGTTTGTGAGTGGTTGTCGGGCACTGCTGGTTGGTCGTACTTCTTTCCTTC
The DNA here is from genome assembly GCA_037039925.1 of Doris montereyensis. Classification (NCBI taxonomy): domain Eukaryota; kingdom Metazoa; phylum Mollusca; class Gastropoda; order Nudibranchia; family Dorididae; genus Doris; species Doris montereyensis. Next base: position 59,085 of record JAXRKP010001181.1, read on the forward strand.
TTTTCAACTTTCACTCTGTTACTTATCTTTCATCCTACTGTGTCGGCTTAATTCATTTTTACTCTGAAATCACCGCGTATGGTGGATGGGGTGAATGTCATTGAAGCAAACAAATATGTTTGGTTTGACAAAAACACAGCTGACGTATTCGTGTATATAGGCGTGAGTAGCCTGTCTGTCTGTCTGTCTGTCTGTCTGCCTGTCTGTCTGTCCCAGCCAATGTGACTCGAGCCATTCAGTGTGAAGTGAGTGTGTATGCAAGTCTTTATATTACAACTTGTACATGAGTGCGCTGCCATTAAAAGTTTTGTTGTTGGTTTTTTTGTCTTGTTTTCTTTCCCCCATAATCTGTAAACAGATATGTTAAATAAAAGATATTTCTGATCAAATTTCTCCATGACTGCTTTTTTTTTATGGACTGGACTGGAATTGTTTTTGCTGTATTTTGTTGGGGGACTCTGGGTTTTTTTTTGGGGGGCGATTGTTGTTTCTTTTTTGTTGGTTTATATATGGCCTTATAGTATGTACGTCAGTATTGACGATTCTGTAACAGTTGCTGTCACTGCTGCACCTGAGCTAATTTTGTTCTGAGGAAAATGTGAATGCCCAGCCACACTTCCTTCCCCTTCTGATCTTTGCCTTTTTTTTACATTTATTCAGAGTAACGAACTGGTCAATGTCATTAAGTCTGAGGTACAAGTACAAGAGGTTGAGGAGGGTTATTTCTAAATAGGCCCTTTGTAAGAATTCATTTTTTGCCAGGGTGGTGGCCGGAATGGCCATTCTTTTCACCTTAATTTTACTATTTGAATGACAGGTCACACAAATAGCGTCTCTACTCTACTTTTGGACAGATTACCCATATAGTGCCTCTACCCTCATTTTTAATATTTATGACAGGTCACACAAACAGCGCCTCTACTCTAATTTTCAATATTTAAATGACAGGTTACGTCAGGCGAGGTTAAAGGGAGAATATATTATGTACACTCGTTATTTTCTATAGTTTTACCATTAAATAATATTATGAGATCATAGTTGTTGAGCAACTATACAGCAGGCAGCCATGAAAGGCATCGACTTAACTATCCAGTAGGCAGCAATGAAAGGCATCTATCTACTTAACTATCCAGCAGGCAGCAATGAAAGGCATCTATCTACTTAACTATCCAGCAGGCAGCAATGAAAGGCATCTATCTATACAATGAAAGGCATCTATCTACTTCCAGCAGGCAGCAATGAAAGGCATAGAATCTACTTAACTATCCAGCAGGCAGCAATGAAAGGCATCTATCTACTTAACTATACAGCAGGCAGCAATGAAAGGCATCTATCTACTTAACTATACAGCAGGCAGCAATGAAAGGCATCTATCTACTTAACTATACAGCAGGCAGCAATGAAAGGCATCTATCTACTTAACTATACAGCAGGCAGCAATGAAAGGCATAGAATCTACGTAACTATCCAGCAGGCAGCAATGAAAGGCATCTATCTACTTAACTATCCAGCAGGCAGCAATGAAAGGCATAGTATCTACTTAACTATACAGCAGGCAGCAATGAAAGGCATCTATCTACTTAACTATACAGCAGGCAGCAATGAAAGGCATCTATCCACTTAACTATACAGCAGGCAGCAATGAAAGGCATCTATCTACTTAACTATACAGCAGGCAGCAATGAAAGGCATCTATCTACTTAACTATACAGCAGGCAGCAATGAAAGGCATCTATCTACTTAACTATACAGCAGGCAGCAATGAAAGGCATCCACTTAACTATACAGCAGGCAGCAATGAAAGGCATCCACTTAACTATACAGCAGGCAGCAATGAAAGGCATCCACTTAACTATACAGCAGGCAGCAATGAAAGGCATCCACTTAACTATACAGCAGGCAGCAATGAAAGGCATCCACTTAACTATACAGCAGGCAGCAATGAAAGGCATCCACTTAACTATACAGCAGGCAGCAATGAAAGGCATCCACTTAACTATACAGCAGGCAGCAATGAAAGGCATCCACTTAACTATACAGCAGGCAGCAATGAAAGGCATCATCACTTAACTATACAGCAGGCAGCAATGAAAGGCATCCACTTAACTATACAGCAGGCAGCAATGAAAGGCATCCACTTAACTATACAGCAGGCAGCAATGAAAGGCATCCACTTAACTATACAGCAGGCAGCAATGAAAGGCATCCACTTAACTATACAGCAGGCAGCAATGAAAGGCATCCACTTAACTATACAGCAGGCAGCAATGAAAGGCATCCACTTAACTATACAGCAGGCAGCAATGAAAGGCATCCACTTAACTATACAGCAGGCAGCAATGAAAGGCATCCACTTAACTATACAGCAGGCAGCAATGAAAGGCATCCACTTAACTATACAGCAGGCAGCAATGAAAGGCATCCACTTAACTATACAGCAGGCAGCAATGAAAGGCATCCACTTAACTATACAGCAGGCAGCAATGAAAGGCATCCACTTAACTATACAGCAGGCAGCAATGAAAGGCATCCACTTAACTATACAGCAGGCAGCAATGAAAGGCATCCACTTAACTATACAGCAGGCAGCAATGAAAGGCATCCACTTAACTGGTGAAACATTTAACTATACAGCAGGCAGCAATTTACATCCACTTAACTATACAGCAGGCAGCAATGAAAGGCATCCATTAACTATACAGCAGGCAGCAATGAAAGGCATCCACTTAACTATACAGCAGGCAGCAATGAAAAGCATCCACTTAACTATACAGCTTTTTCAATGAAAGGCTTTCTTTTAACTATACAACTGAGAATACAGTACTTAACTATACAGCAGGCACAATGTAAATCCACTTAAGTATACAGCAGGCAGATGAAAGGCATCCACTTAACTATACAGCTAAATGAAAGGCATCCACTTATTTGAATCAATTATAATATCCACGTAAGATTAGTAAGAACATGAAGGTTTTTTAAGGCCAAAGACAAACAACATGATAAGTATTAAGTGCTTCAATGAAAGGCATTCTTAAGTTCCAGCAGGCAGCAATGAAAGGATGAGGACGATAAGTTACTAAATAGCACCACTCGAACAGGTACTTAAGATACCCCTATAAGATACTTGTTTTTGATTACAAAGACAAACTGGTAGTAAACATCAAATCTTGTCTCCCTAGAAGATATTGTATTATTAAATGTGAAGACACGAACTTTAGAATTCAAAATCAAACTGAGAATACAGTATTGAGAAATTGTAGACAAACACGATTCATTATGCGACATGTCACCTCTTACTACAATAACAGTAAATGTGAGAAAACCATCTCCATGGTATACTTGAGTGCTAAGATGCAAAACAAGATGAGGACAGGAGAGAAAGGCTGACTGAACTCGAAGGTGGAAGCAAGAAGACTTGGATTAAGCTTCATGAAGACACAGAATTGAAATAAATGATCGTAGAAATTGTAGAGAAACACGCCCCTCTTACTACAAGAACAGTAATGAGAAAGCCATCTCCATGGTATACTCTTGATAGCGCAAAACAGCGTGCAAAACAAGAAAATGCTGAGAGAAGGTGGAAGAAATCGGGATTAATCATCGACAAAGATATCTATATATATATATATATATATATATATATATATATATATATATCACGAAAGAAACAAATAAAAACATCGGTACTGAAAGCGAAAAGAAACTATTATCTGGATAAGTTTGAGAACACCAGAAATTCTAAAAGAGTTTTTCAAACTCACAAATAATTTATTGGGGAAAGAAAAAGTGTCAAACCTCCCATCATATACGTCAGAAACACAGCTTGCAGAACAATTTTCCGAGTTTTTCAATGAAAAAATTTCAAATACGCAAATCTCTAGATCAGAACCAGGGACACTCTGATTTTGATTCATTCACGGGTGAGCCTATAACCTTGTTCAATGACATCTCGGTTGAGGACACTAAAAAGATTATTCTCTCAAGCCCAAACAAATCTTGTTACCTTGACTCAATAAAAACATCGCTTTTAAAACAATGTTTGGATGAACTTGCACCATATATTACGAAAATAATTAATCAATCACTGGCTGCGAGAACTGTTCCTCAACAGCTCAATACAGCTATTGTGAAACCACGATTGAAGAAAAAGGGGCTAGATAGTGAAAATCTAAAAAAACTATAGACCTGTTTCTAATCTGCCATTCATTTAAAAAAATCTTGGAAAAGGTTGTTTTAGATCAAATATCAACCCACATCAAGAAGAATGGTCTTCAAGAACGTTTTCAATCATCATACCGTGCTAACCACAGTACGGAAACAGCTCTCTTGAGGATCGTAAATGACCTATTGCAAGTTATTGACAAAGAAAGACCACCATCCTAAGCCTTCTTGATCTGTCGGCAATGTTTGATACCATTGATCACGAGATTCTTCTCGAACGGCTACAGGTCACTTTTGGCATCTCTGGGGTTGTTCTGAAATGGTTCTCATCTTATCAATGTGAGCGAAAACAAGTAATTTCAATTGGTAACTCTACCTCCACAGAACATCAGATTCCTTTCGGTGACCCTCGGGGTCGGTTCTGGGCCTAATTCTGTTTGTTCTATACACAACACCGGTGGCTAAAACACTTCGGAAATATACCTTAATGTATCACATGTGTGACGATACTCAGATCTATAATTTGTGTCCTGACTCAGATATGAAATAAAAAATTACCATCTATGAAAACTGCTTTGAAAAAAATAAATACATGGATGTCGGAAAATAAACTAAAATTAAATGGCGACAAGACCGATGCGCTTTTCATTGGTAGAAAAAAGAACAGGCATTATACACATGGCTATAACTTATGCATGAAAAACAACAACATCCCACTAATGTGGAAAGTGAAAAACGTGGGTTTAATACTCGATAATGAATTATCAATGAGCGAATATATCACATAAATCAGAACGAACATAATTTACACCTTAAGAAACATCAACAACATTCCGCAATTTTTGACAACTGATTCCTGCAAAAAAAAAATGGTGATTACACTCATTCTTTGTAAATTGGATTATGCCAACTCCTTATTTTTAGGCCTTTCAGCTGGAGAACTAAACCGAGTTCAAAAAGCTGCAGAAATACGCTGCCCGTCTTGTGCTGCATAAAAACAAAAGGGATGACGCCATTGCTCCAAGATCGGCACTGGCTCCCAGTTTTACACCGTGTGCAGTGCAAGGCGGCATCCATAGTTGCTGTCTCGGCACGAGCCATGTAGACCACTGAGGTCGATGAAGAACGCCCTTCAACTTCAACTAAGTTCAACTCAACGTACCGCGCTACCGTTCAAAAGCTGGTAAACGCAACTTCCAACATTTCGGTCCCATAGTGTGGAATGGTCTCCCCAATGACGTGAAGTTATCACCATCTCGAGATGCTTTCAAGAAGCGCTTGAAGTCATATTTATTTAGAAAAAGCCTTTAATGGTTCTGGTTAGAGAGTATCATTTAATTAACAATGTAATTTTTAAGCTTGTAAATTTGCATTTTCCCGTGTGGTTGTATGTGTAGTGAGTAGGTAATATTATATTTGTTTTCTTTTTGTAATGCGCCTAGAGCTCTATATATGAGATGTTGGCAATATAAATGTGCATTATGATTATAATATTATTATGTGCATTATAATTATTATTATTATTATTATTATTATTATTATTATTATTATTATTATTATTGGTGGTCAACGCTGTCACTGTCAAACTAGGAGCGAGCGTACTGAATACTTGTGATCTCGGACTTGATTTGATTTGATTTGATTTGATTTTGATTTACCCACATCCATAACTATGATGATATCGGGGTTTTTAGTAGGGTTTTTAAATTTTGCCCTGGCTGCCATGTAAACAGCCAAGGAATCTTTAACGTGCACAGAGTGTTGTGATTTGAACACGGGACCTCTTTTTTATCGTCCGTCTCCGATGGGACTAGGTGTCGATTCACCTACCTGGACCAGGGGTGTAGATTTCACTCGAAAAAAAACTGCAGAAAATTGTTCAACCGTTGGCGGGGCTCGAACCCACTATATTTGGGTTGAGAGGTCGATACCTTACCTCTGGACTACCGAGTCCCCGTGAACGCTGACAACTGAACTAACAACACTGACAAGTTTACCACAATGTAAAGAGAATGTTATTTCAGCAAGCCAGCCACTGCATTTGTGAAGAAACGACAGTGTGTCAGTAGTGGGTTGTTGCAGTTGGATTAGATCCACGTCGTGGACGTCCAACAATTCATCTCGGCGGTTGGTCACATGTTGGTTTTTTTTTTATTATTAAAGTCTGGGTTCAACTTTACTCATAATGTATTGAAAAATCTTCAGAGAGAGACATTGTAATGTTTGTACACGTATTGACATAGTAGTATATTATAGTAGAAAACAAACTGGCAAAGTCCTCTTTTAGCTGAGGAAGAAGGTGATGATGTTCATCAAAGTTTATTTGGCTGTGATTTGTTTGCTTTGTTGGGTTTTCTTTGGGGCGTTTTGGTTGTTTTTTGGGGGTTTTTTTTGTTGTGGTTTGTTTTGTTTGTTTTTTGTTGGGGGGAGGGGGGTTTGTTTTGTTGTTTTTTCTTTTCTCTGTTTCGGTTAATCTCATGTACAATGATCTTTCTTTCTTTCTTTCTTTATCGAGTTCCATTCTACCTTTCGATGTATGGGTTTAGATGCCTGAAATTATCTTTCTTTCTTTCTTTCTTTTTTTATCTAGTTCCATTCTACCTTCCGATGTATGGGTTTAGATGCCCGAAATTATATTATTTTCTTTCTTTCTTTATCTAGTTCCATTCTACCTTCCGGTGTATGGGTTTAGATGTCCAGAAATTATCTTTCTTTCTTTCTTTATCAAGTTCCATTCTACCTTCCGATGTATGGGTTTAGATGCCCAAAATGATCTTTCTTTCTTTCTTTTTCTTTATCAAGTTCCATTTACCTTCCGATGTATGGGTTTAGATGCCCGAAATGGTCTTTCTTTCTTTCTTTCTTTCTTTATCGAGTTCCATTCTACCTTCCAATGTATGGGTTAAGATACTCGAAATGATCTTTCTTTCTTTCTTTCTTTCTTTATCGAGTTCCATTCTACCTTCCAATGTATGGGTTTAGATGCCCAAAATGATCTTTCTTTCTTTCTTTCTTTCTTTCTTTATCAAGTTCCATTTTACCTTCCGATGTATGGGTTAAGATGCCCGAAATGATCTTTTCTTTCTTTTTTTATCAAGTTCCATTCTACCTTCCGATGTATGGGTTTAGATGCCGGAAATGGTCTTTCTTTCTTTCTTTTTTCTTTCTTTCTTTCTTTATCAAGTTCCATTCTACCTTCCGGTGTATGAGTTTAGATCCGTGAAAGGATCTTTCTTTCTTTCTTTCTTTCTTTATCAGCTTCCATTCTACCTTCCAATGTATGGGTTTAGATCCCTGAAATGATCTTTCTTTCTTTCTTTCTTTATTAGCTTCCATTCTACCTTCCAATGTATGGGTTTAGATTCCCAAAATGATCTTTCTTTCTTTCTTTCTTTCTTTATCAGCTTCCATTCTACCTTCCGATGTATGGGTTTAGATGCCCAAAATGATCTTTCTTTCTTTCTTTCTTTCTTTAGCAGCTTCCATTCTACCTTCCGATGTATGGGTTTAGATGTCCAAAATGATCTTTCTTAAGGGTATCATGTCCTAACATTTTGTGTTTCCTTCTGTCAAAGTTAAATTTGTTTTCTTTCTTGCCTCTTTTGTGTCTCAGTCCCTCTTTCTCCAATGTCTACCTTTTGGTTTGTTACCTTGGGTTTTAACATGTTGTGCTGATCTAGCTTTTATCTTTTAATTCATTATCTTTACATGCCCAAACCATCTCAGTTGGTTTATTCTACCTTAGTTTTAATGGTATCTGCTTTGGTTTGATCTCTTATTCTTGTGCTTCTAAAATTTATCTCTTTTAGTTTTCCTTACTACTCTTCTGAGATATCTAATTTCATTTCCATGCTTGATGACATATTTCATGCAGTAGTTCGTCTGCCTCTCTCCCTTGGTTTTTAATCATTTCTGGATAAATGTGATCTGCTCGTGAGATCTTTCCTAGTTTGATTTTTCATATAGCTGTTTGGATTTCTTATTGCTTGATCTGTATTCTTTGTTACATATATGATCTGGAGGGAGTATGCAATTATCGATAATAATTTCTCCCTGTTTCCATGATTTCGTTGTTTTCCTTCATTGTTTCTCCTTTGGTATTCCCAATTTGTCTAATTGGTCGGGCTTTGGTTTTTTCTCGTCCTACTCACTTTTCCCCAGAATAGCTATCGATTTCCTTGGTGGCTTTCTTGAAATCTGTGTCCAAACTCTTCCCATTATTCCTGTATCGTTTACCTCACTTCCTCTTTAGCGCCAGCTCCTTTACTCATATAATCTATTCTATTCTCTGGCCTTTTCGTTTGTAAATATTTCTTCCAGGCTTCCGTCTTTTCTTTGATCTTAATTTTGACATTCTCATTCCACCATGTCGTTCTTTTCCTATTTCCCACACTGTGTTTGCTACCAGTACCACTGACCTCTTCAGCACAACCGAGAAGTGTTTTCGTATATAGCCGCCACCCTTCTTCTTTTGTGCTATCCTTCAGATCAATCTTCCTTTCACTGGTGAATATTTCTTTATTTTAGATTGGTAGATCTATATCTGTTTTACTATTGGTTTATTTAGTTCTTTTATTTCCAATTTAATAGCTTTCTTCTCTTTCCTTTTCTGATTATTTCCCTCAGTCATTAATCTCATTTTTGTAATCACTAGGTGATGATCACTAAATATTTCAGCTTCTTTGTTATCTCTTGCACCCATTGTACTGTAAAAAAGGGAACTGGTAACTTTTATGCCATTGTAGTCTATGATTCACTTTTCACTTCTGTCTTCATTTACTCTTGTACATTTGCGAATATCTTCATATGGAAAAAAGGTACAGACTATTTTCATGTTATTCTGTCTTACATCTTCTCCTGAAAAGATTAAAGTATGATTAGGTGCCGCATTTTCTATTCCTTGTACTCCTTTCATCGTTTCTACGATTACCGAAATATCTTAGAGATATTTTAGATCTTTTCTTCAAAGTGCCATACGAAAGTTTGACAATACCTTACGTTGAAAGCACAGTGGCGTTTTGTTCAATGTTTAGGAAATGGAAATTGATGGATGGTGAATGAATGATTTATGATAAGTTGATGAATTGTTACATTTTCATTTTATCTTATTTATTTATTATTATTTTTTTTGTTATTTATTTATTTATTTATTATTATTATTTTTAATACTTTTTTATGTATATTGTTTCACCGCACTATTGATTTACTCACCTTGCATCTTTAAATATTTCTCCTAAAATCTATACATTTAATGATTAACTTAAGTTACATTTGTTTTTAATTTAAATGCATTGATGTATTCTTTCCTTTTTCAAACGGAAATTGTGATAACACAAGTATAATTTCCTTCTTTTTTTTTTAAAGGATCAATAAAGATGAATGAATTGAATTGAATTGAATTGAATCTACTTTGAATTTTACTAATTCTTCAGCTAATTTTAACTTCTTTCCATGCATTGCTCTGACATTACATTCCATGTTCCAAAAATCAAAGTCTGTGTTCGTTTCCTGAGTCGTCCTCTGAAGTTCAATCCGGGTGTATCATCTTTGTTGCTCTGAATGGGTTGGTTTTGGGTAAGCAGGTGATTAACCCACTGTATTCTAGTTAGGTGGTGGGGCTACCACCTTGAGGCCCCATACCGGGCCTTGGTTTTGATTTTCTGTCAGGGTTAACTCCCTTAACCTTTGGTCAGCCAAGGCCACCTGCAGTGCAAGACAGCAGGAGACTCATGGAGGGCGGGGTCGTCTAGTCCCCGTACAGCTGCAAGCAGCTGCCCACAGTCCGGACTGATCTTTCTTTCTTTATTTCTGTCTTTCTTTTTCAGTTCCCATTCTACCTTCCGGTGTATGAGTAATGATCTTTCTACGTATGTTTAAAATTGGTAACACGCTATCCGGCAAAACAGTTTTGTCCTTGTCAGACAAGTTGGGTTCTGTCCGCGCTTATTTGCCCTGTTTTCTTTTCACTCACCGGCTGCCGACTGCTTTCTCAAGGGTTTCTCTGATGCTCTTTCTTCCCATCGCAAGCACATCGTGCAAACACATTGGTATCTGTGTCTCTGTGTACAAACACAGTTTATCTCTGTGTTTACCCAAGACGCCTTGACAGGCCGTACAAACACATTGGTATATCTCTGTGTCTTTACCCAAGGCACCTTGACACGCCGTGCAAACACATTGGTATCTCTCTGTGTCTTTTACGTGCAAACACAAGGCGCATTGACACGCCGTGCAAACACATTGGTATCTCTTTGTGTCTTTACCCAAGGCACCTTGACACGCCTTGTAAACACATTGGTATCTCTTTGTGTCTTTACCCAAGGCACCTTGACACGCCTTGTAAACACATTGGTATCTCTTTGTGTCTTTACCCAAGGCACCTTGACACGCCTTGTAAACACATTGGTATCTCTTTGTGTCTTTACCTTGTAAACACATTGGTATCTCTTTGTGTCTTTACCCAAGGCACCTTGACACGCCTTGTAAACACATTGGTATCTCTTTGTGTCTTTACCCAAGGCACCTTGACACGCCTTGTAAACACATTGGTATCTCTCTGTGTCTTTACACAAGGCACATTGACACGCCTTGTAAACACATTGGTATCTCTCTGTGTCTTTACACAAGGCACCTTGACACGCCTTGTAAACACATTGGTATCTCTCTGTGTCTTTACACAAGGCGCATTGACACGCCGTGCAAACACATTGGTATCTCTCTGTGTCTTTACACAAGGCGCCTTGACACACGAGAGAAATACCGTGCAGTAAATTCAAATGATGAGCAAGAAAGATTTACTTTATGCTCCAATCACACGAGCCATGTCTTCTACGCTGTACAACTTTAGTTATAGTTTATACGTATACATGGGGGATCCCCATAGCAAGATGGTCGTGTTTGGATTCCTCATGAACACAATTTGAAAGTCAAAAGAGAAAACACAGATTTTGCTCTATCCTCTGGTGAGCTACATATTATTGAGGGAGATATTCTAAATGTATACATTCAACTTCAACGAAGATCTTCTACTAGATGAATCCCAATTTTAAAATTATTCTTGTATGTCATTGTTAATGCCAAACTTTGAAGAGTTTGTGCTAACATTTTGAGACCAAATTTGATTCGACAACACAGAAAAAATGAGATAATTCAGTTTCAAGGTATTAGTATTATGATGACATGGTTGTACCAATATAAGAATAAATCTTAATGTCTTCACTCAACTATCTAGATCCATTTTGGAGACGTGAAAACTAAGTAAATAGAGCCCGTCGATGTCACTATCAGGCACAATTAGGTTCCACACTTCGCCAACACGCTAACACACCAATGTGTCGCTACACTTCGCAGTATTTACCGCTGCCCTTGACACACGAGATGAAAATGTCACAGCAGTAAATTATACTGCTTTAGCTTAGTTTAGCAATAACACAAATGAGCCACAGTGGAGTCGTCAAAAGTGACGACTCCACCAAAAAAAGGACAGAACAAACACGTGACGTTTCGGGTATAACCGATTTTTTTTGTCTGACGAAGAGTTATACCCGAAACGTCACGTGTCTTTTCTGTCTTCATTGGCGGAGTTCTCACTTTTTGTCGTTTATCACAATGCATTGGGATGAATGGAAATAAGAGGGACATAAGACAGACAGGAAATGCCTCCTTTGTGTTCTCGGTGAGTGTCGCTCTCTCGCAAGTACACAGCGCCCCGTCGGATGTCGAGTCGAAGCATAGAGTCCTGTGTATGGTTCATAACGCACAGGAGACGGCTCGATATTTATTTCCTCTTCACACCTTCAAATAGATCTAGATGTACTCAATCTTTGTACGCAATCTTTGTACTCAATCTTTATATTCAGTCTTTGAGTCAATACATTTCTCGAAAGATACCAATTGGTCTCAAAATGTTCACAAATTCTTCCCAGTTTGGCTTTGACATACGAAAATAACTTCAAAGTTTGAACTCATCTTATTGAAAATCCTCGTATACTGTTTATAAAGGGGAACCCTTAATCATTTGTATTCTTACTGAAGAATGATCCAAAATATGTAATTTTTCTTTCGACTTCTTCAAATTTTGAGAATATCCAGCGGATGGAGAGGGAAGGCCTTGTTTATAAACCTGAAAACTGTTGAGCCGGCGGAGAAGGCCGTACCTGTTCACCTGGGGAATGTTCAGCGGACAACGAGGGAAGTACCTGTTCACTTGGGGAATGTTCAGCGGACAACGAGGGAAGTACCTGTTCACCTTGGGGAATGTTCAGCGGACAACGAGGGAAGTACCTGTTCACTTGGGGAATGTTCAGCGGGCAGAGAGGGAAGTACCTGTTCACTTGGGGAATGTTCAGCGGACAGAGAGGGTCATACCTGTTCATTTGGGGAATGTTTAGCGGGAAGAGAGGGAAAAACCTATTCACTTGGAGAATGTTTAGCGGACAGAGAGGGTCATACCTGTTAATTTGGGAAATGTTCAGCGGACAACGAGGGAAGTACCTGTTCATCTGGGAAATGTGCAGCGGGAAGAGAGGGAAGAACCTGTTCACTTGGGAAATATTTCACGATTTGAGACTTTCATTGGACTGGTCAGAACACTCGTGAAACATTTTGCAAGCACACACGCATCAAATCAATTGTGGAATTTTCCCCAAGTAAACACGCAGTCAGACCAATTGTGGAATGTTCGTTAAGTAAACACGCAGTCAGACCAATTGTGGAACGTTCCCCAAGTAAACACACAGTCAAACCAATTGTGGAATGTTCCCAAGTAAACACGCCGTTAGACCAATTGTGGAACGTTCCTCAAGTAAACACGCAGACAGACCAATTGTGGAACGTTCCCCAAGTAAACACGTAGTCAAACCAATTGTGGAACGTTCCCCAAGTAAACACGCCATTAGACCAATTGTGGAACGTTCCCCAAGTAAACACACAGACAGACCAATTGTGGAACGTTCCCCAAGTAAACACGTAGTCAAACCAATTGTGGAACGTTCCCCAAGTAAACACGCAGTCAAACCAACTGTGGAACGTTCCCCAAGTAAACACGCCATTAGACCAATTGTGGAACGTTCCCCAAGTAAACACACAGACAGACCAATTATGGAACGTTCCCCAAGTAAACACGCAGACAGACCAATTGTGGAACGTTCCCCAAGTAAACCCGTAGTCAAACCAATTGTGGAACGTTCCCCAAGTAAATACGCAGTCAAACCAATTGTGGAACATTCCCCAAGTAAACACGCAGTCAGATCTATTGTGGAACGTTCCCCAAGTAAACACATGGTCAGACCTATTGTGAAACGTACCCAAAGTAAACACGAGGTCCGACCTATTGTAGAACGTTCCCCAAGTAAACACGCAGTCAGACCTATTGTGGAACGTTCCCCAAGTAAACACGCAGTCAGATTTATTGTGGAACATTCCCCAAGTAAACACATGGTCAGACCTATTGTGGAACGTTCCCCAAGTAAACACGCAGTCAGACCTATTGCGGAACGTTCCCCAAGTAAACATACAGTCAGACCTATTTGTGGAACGTTCCCCAAGTAAACACGCAGTCAGACCTATTGTGGAACGTACCCAAAGTAAACACGAGGTCAGACCTATTGTGGAACGTTCCACAAGTAAACACGCAGTCAGATCTACTGTGGGACATTCCCAAAATAAACACGTAGTCAGACCAATTATGGAACGTTCCCCAAGTAAACAGGCAGTCAGACTAGTTGTGGAACGTTCCCAAAGAAAACACGCAGTCAGACCAGTTGTGAAATGTTCCCAAAGTAAACACGAGGTCAGATCTATCATGGAACGTTCTTGAAGTAAACACGCAGTCAGACCTATTGTGGGACGTTCCCAAAAAAACACGCAGTCAGACCTATTGTGGAACGTTCCCAAAGTAAACACGCAGTCAGACCTATTGTGGAACGTTCCCCAAGTAAACACGCAGTCAGACCTATTGTGGATCGTTCCCAAAGTAAACACGTAATCAGACCAATTATGGAACGTTCCCAAAGCAAATACGCAGTCAGAGACGAGATCAGATCTATCACGGAACGTTCATGAAGTAAACACACAGTCAGACCAATTGTGGAACATTCGCCAAGTAAACATGCGGCCAGACAAATCAATCATGGAACATTCCCCAAGTCAACACACGGTCATATAAATTGTGGAACATTCCCCAAATCAACACACGGTCATATAAATTGTGGAACATTCCCCAAACAATCACGCGGACAAATCAATCATGGAACATTCCCCAAGTCCACACGCAGTCATATAAATTGTGGAACGTTCCCCAATATATCACGCGGACAAATCAATCATGGAACATTCCCCAAATAAACACGCGATCATATCAATCATGGAACATTCCCCAAAACAATGCGGTCAGACGAATCGTGGTATATTTCCCAAGTAAACACGCGATCAGATCAATCATGAAAGATTACCCAAGTAAACACGTGGTCAGACTAATCACGAAGTATTCCCCAAGTACACAGGCAATCAGACCAATAGTGAAAAATTCCCAAAATGAAAAAGCGGTCAGACCAATCATGAAAGATTTCCCAAAGCACACAGGTGGTCAGACAAATCATAAAAGATTTCCCAAAGTAAACACAATCAAACCAATCATGAAAGACGATCAAACCAATCATGAAAGATTTCCCACACAAGCGGCCAGATCAATCATGAAAGATTTTCCAAAGTAAATACGCGGTCAGACCAAAGATGAAAGATTTTCCAAAGTAAATACGCGGTCAGACCAAAGATGAAAGATTTCCAAAGTAAACACGCAGTCAGACCAAAGATGAAAGATTTCCAAAAGTAAACATGAGGTCTGATCAACCGTGGAACGTTCGCCAAACAAACACTCGGTCAAACCAATCATAAAGGTTTTCAAAAGTAAATGCGCAATCAGACCAAAGATGAAAGATGTCCAAAGTACACACGAAGTCAGACCAATCGTGGCACGTTTGCCAAGTAAACACTCGGTCAGATCAATCATGAAAGATTTCCCAAAGGAAACACTTGGTCAGACCAATCATGAAAGATTCCCAAAGTAAACAAGAGGTCAGATCAATTGCGGACCGCTCGCTAAGTAAATACTTGGTCAAACCAATTATGAAAAATTCTCAAAGTAAACCCGCAGTCAGCCAGTGAGCCAAGTCATGAAAAATTCCCAAAGTAGACCTGCGGTCAGACCAATCATGAAAGATTCCCAAAGTAACACGCGGTCAGACCAATCATGAAAAATTTCCAAAGCAAACCTGCGGTCAGACCAATCATGAAAAATTCCCAAAGTAAAACACGGTTAAACCAATCATGAAAAATTCCCAAAGTAAACACGCGGTCAGATCAATCATGAAAAATTCCCAAAGTAAACACACAGTTAGATCAATCATGAAAGATTCCCAAAGTAAACCCGCGGTCAGACCAATCATGAAAGATTGCTTTGATCAATCATGAAAGATTTCCATAAGTGAACACGAGGTCATATCAATCATGAAAGATGTCCCTAAGTGAACACACGGTCAGACCAATCAGGAAAGATTCCCAAAGTAAACACGCGGTCAGATCAATCATGAAAGATTGCTTAGATCAATCATGAAAGATTTCCCTAAGTGAACACGAGGTCAGATCAATCATGAAAGATGTCCCTAAGTGAACACATGGTCAGATCAATCATGAAAGATTGCCAAAGAAAACACGGTCAGACCAATCAGATCAATCATGAAAGATTCCTAAGTGAACA
>JAXRKP010001181.1:80000-82500 GCA_037039925.1 Doris montereyensis
CTCGCGTGTTTGTCTGATTGCGCTATAGCAATATTTTATTTACAAAGATAAAGAAGAAGAAAAAAAACGGGATTTTAGAATAGTGTCGTTTCAACCGACTTCTCGTTATTTCAGGACTCGTTATAAGTGGACTCCACTGTAGTTCATCGTTGAAAAAAAAAGAATGTGGTAAAAGAGTAATCATAATCATCATTGTCTACGTGCATGTTTGAAGAGAAAATAAGTACTGAAATTAAAACAAGAAATCTGAATGGCTTTTGGAAATGTGTAAATACCAAATTAAAGAGAAAAACAGGGATCTCTGCTCTAAAGGCAGCGAACGGTAATATGACAACAAGTGACGGTGAAAAAGCTGAGATGCTAAATGAATTTTTCGCTAGTGTTTTTGTAAATGAGGATAGTACAAACATACCTTATTTGTGTGAATTTAATAATAATAACTATTTATCTGACATTGTCATTTCAGATAACGAAATATTGAAAAGATTACTTAATCTGGATGTTACAAAAAGTATGGGGCCTGACTGTCTCCATCTAAATTTATTGAAAGAGGTCGCTAATGAAATAATTTTTCCTTTTTCTATTATTTTCAATAAATGGATGTGCATTGTTCTTATTGATTACTATATATTCATTCATTTTTAAAATTACATGATTCATTCGAGATGTATGGGGCATTTAAAGGTCAAATGACCTACATCGCCTTTGATATATAATGCTGTACATCTCAAACTTTGACCGCTCAAAACTCAAGAACCACTGAACTCACAACCTCCATATTTCGCATGTCAAATAGCCTGCTTTAGGTTCTTAGCGAATAAAATCTTGGGTCAAATCAGTATTTTAATCGATTGGGAAAATATTGTTTTGCCTGCGATCCATGAAACTTTTTATTGTTATTGTAAGCTGCTCCTTCCTTCATTTCGGTCATTAGATCTGCAATGAAAAACCCGCCTAACCTAAGTATCGAATACCGTACCGGTACATGTACTTGATATCACCCTGCACCTGATAACCTTTTGTGTAGTTCATCGTTGAAAAAATAAGAATGTGGTAAAAGAGTAATCATAATCCTCATTGTCTACGATCATTACGTCTGCAGTGAAAAACTCGCCTAACTTAAGTATTGAATACTGTACCGGTGCTTGATATCTCCTGCACCCGGTAACCTATTAAAATGTAGTTCATTGTTGAAAAAAAAAATAATGTGGTAAAAGAATAGTCATAATCATCATTTTCTACGGGCATGCTTGTTACTGTATATTATTCCTCAATAAACTTTCATGTAATATCTTATAACCCAGCTGTTTTGGCGCGAATTGTTTACATTGTATATATATTTCACACTTATAGCCTACACGAAGAAGGCATTATAACCCCATTTAAATCATAGTGCCATTTTGTTTCATTTCAAGAAAATATCTATTATATAAGCTAGCGTAGTTTTATGACAAATAAATAAAACAAATTAATTAAAAGCTCTGATTCTGAAAAGTTTCCTTATTGTCTCTACTTGAATACCGTGGAAGGTCAAAATGCCTGCACTTCTAGATCTTTTTCTAATTTCTAACAAGAGAACAAAGTTCTAAGCCTTATCGTCCTTTATCTGTTGTCTGCATTCGCGTTTTCGTGGCACATGCGATATGTATTTTATTTGGAAATTCCCTAAAATTATGTACGATATAGGTTACCGTGCAATGCCCCATTCCTAATCACATTGTACCCCAAACATCTAAAATCAGATCTGTTCGGGTTTTTTTGCCAGTTTTCTGATCTTTTCATATTCAATTGTCGTGTTTTGATTTTCCTTTGAAGTTAAAAATAGAAGGCTACCTTTTCTTACGTCCGGAATCCAAATGGTAACTTCCTCTTTGTCGTTCCTGCTCTCCTGGCGCTTTTTCTCCCATCGCCATATCGCCTAACCCGCCATAGCTTTCGTATGACTGAAGCAAACGGATGTTAGGTGAAGGTTATTTGTTCACTGAGCAAGGACATCTACTGTACTAAGAGTTTTGATTTGTCAATCACAGTCACACTGGACATCGGGGACATAATATAAATTGAGAAAGTAGGGGACAATGTTTCAACGAATTTGAATACTTCCCTTGTCGCCTGAGATGCTTATATGTAATGTGATGTCTGCTGATAAACGTAATACATGTAGTACGTGGGTGCTTGAATGTCCTGAACTCTCGAAGGTTTTTAAAAAATCTACACTGGCAACGCCCTTTCAATAGAAAGCACCAGACATGTTTATTTCTCAATACATTATCTTTCTTAGTAGGGGCGGGGGGGGGGGGGGGGGGGCGTGTAGGACTACGGACGTGGGAATCGCCAACTGACACGATCGAATCTGGCCAAGGCAACGATCAACCACCTAAACACTGCTTTCATATTATAAATAAATCTGAGATCTCGATTTCTCTGATATAGAATGTGTTTTTCATGTTGATGAAACTGATCTGAGAGCGGCACCAATTTGACGCAGACCATGCCAATA
>JAXRKP010001181.1:87500-127500 GCA_037039925.1 Doris montereyensis
ATTTGCAGTTTGGGTGTTAGGAATTTCTTGTTCGGATGTGTCATGTTCTATTTCAATTTTAAGGTTTTCTTTGATTTCGTTTCTCTCTTTCTCAAAATATCGAACCAATTCATGATAATTTCATTGTCAACTGTGATGGATTTCTTTGGCATTCCTTTCCGGAAGTTTTTTTGCACTTACGTATTTCATCTTGTTTCTCTTAAGTCTTGAACGTTTCCATGCATCTGGTACTGTATGTGTTTGAATGAACAGGTTAAACATTGTTGTAAACATTGGTCAATTCATAGCAACATGTCTTTAGTACGATCCCTCTTAGTGATCTGGACCACATGCTTTATTTTAATTACATTTGCAGTTTGGGTGTTTAGAATTTCTTGTTCGGATGTGTCATGTTCTATTTAGAGTGAACCAATTCATCGTAATCAATCTCATTGTCAACTTTTCTTTTTTGAATGTGTTGTAAGCTAAAAGTTTTCTCGAATTTTTGTTTAATATTTATTTTTTTTAGAAATGGCCTTAATCTGCTAGTCATCCAAGGCTTATCCTTTGGGTAAATTACAAAATTTTTGGATATTGAAACATTGTCAACACAGAAATTTATGTGTTCAGTAACAGTGTCCGTAAGTTCGTAGATCGAAGAACAAGAATTCTCAAATAAAGACCAGTGTGTAGAATGGAAACAATCTTGGAGACGTTCAAAGGCGTTGTTATGTAGAGTTTGTATCGTCTTCCTTTCTTCCTTTCTTGTTTTGATGAGTGGTCTATATTTAGTCATAAGGTGGCTCATATTATGATATGAATTTCCTAGTGGTGGGAGTTGGCTGCTCTTGCATCCATTTCCAACGATGAAGTAGCAGAAATCAATAATAATAATAATAATAATAATAATAATAATAATAATAATAATAATAATAATAATGATAATAATAATAATAATAATAATATATTAATATAATAATAATAATAATAATAATAATAATAATAATAATAATAATAATAATAATAATAATAATAATAATAATAATAATAATAATGATATATTAATATAATAATA
Source organism: Doris montereyensis (assembly GCA_037039925.1). NCBI lineage: Eukaryota > Metazoa > Mollusca > Gastropoda > Nudibranchia > Dorididae > Doris > Doris montereyensis. Next base: position 88,555 of record JAXRKP010001181.1, read on the forward strand.
ATAATAATAACAATAATGATAATAATAATAATAATAATAATAATAATAATAATAATAATAATAATAATAATAATAATAATAATAATAATAACAATAATAATAGTAATAATAATAATATCAATCAGCTCTTGTACTTTTAAAAAAATGTGCGTGTGCGTTTGTGAGTGTGTGTGTGTCTGTGTGTGTTTGTGTGATGTATAGATCAGTCAGACATACAGATAGATAGATATATAGATAGATAAATAGACAGATATATAAATATTATAGATAGAGAGATGGAGAGAACAGAGAGAGAGAGAGAGAGAGAGAGAGAGAGAGAGAGAGAGAGAGAGAGAGAGAGAGAGAGAGAGAGAGAGAGAGAAGAGAGAGAGAGACAGACAGACAGACAGACAGACAGACAGACAGACAGACAGACAGACAGACAGACAGACAGACAGACAGACAGAGAGAGAGAGAGAGAGAGATACAGAGAGAGAGAGAGAGAGAGAGAGAGAGAGAGAGAGAGAGAGAGAGAGAGAGAGAGAGAGAGAGAGAGAGAGAGAGAGAGAGAGAGAGAGAGAGAGAGAGAGAAGCAGAGAGAGAGAGAGACATACAGACAGACAAAGACAGAGGCAGACACAGAGAGACAGATACAGGGAGTGACAGAGAAACATATAATCAAACAAACAGACAGACAGAGACGCAGAGAGAAGAGATAGAGAGAGAATATGAGTTTTGGCATTATTCTTTATTGATTGTGAAAAACCCTTCAGATTTATGAAAAGTTACTTTATGCGACATTGTCTTTACATAATTTCATAGGTTGATGACTTTCACAAACGCGAGGATAAAACAAAAGCATAAAAACATGAGAGAGTAGAGTACTCATGGTTTACAGAGGGTTGTGGCTAGTCCAAACCACGGTCCAAACCAATTATTATTGGTTACCAGTCTAAATTGGATTAAAGTGCACGACGTGATAACATCCCTACAGACAACAGTACCCTACAATAATATTGTTTTGAGAAAATACCAAAGATAAGATGCACAAACAAGGTAAAAAAAAAGATCACACAACAAAATGAGGACAACCTGAAATCAAAACTAGATTTGGATTCTTAGAGCGTCCTGTTTAAAAGGAATAAATATAGGTGTAAGAAAAGATGTCTGGATTGAGACGACTAGAGTAAGAAAATGCAGTCAGTGAAAGACTGGTTTAGCCAGCTTTAATATTAATTTGGCAAGAAATTGTAAGACTAACCGGAAATGTCGTTCTCTATCATCCAAGGAAGGCAACAAGCGGGCTGACATCAGATACTCTTTTTAGGGATTGTGGTCCTTGTTCCGAATGTTGGTGCCAAAGGCTGCAAAGGTGTGTAAGACCCCTTATTGCGCGATTCGTTTGCTCTTTTGAGATATTGAGATTACTTGTATTTACTAAATTATTTTTCCTAATCCATGATGCCTTGACAGGAAAATTGATCGATGCCAACGCGGTCATCGACACCATTCATTGCCAAAGACTCCGGACCTCTCAGAGTCCGAAGCATGACGTAGATCTAGCCCTCTCGTCTATCTCTAGATTTCGTGGTCAGGACGAGTTAGTCAAGATCTTGCAATTCAGATAATCTATATATTTTTCTCAATAACCTAGATGAAGATCTTGCTCTAGATTCTAGATCTATTTCAATGGATTTTTTGGGAGGAGGAATATTGCGTCTTTACAAAAAATTTAATGCATCTTCCTAGATCTAGATTCTAGTCTGGTCTAGACACTTGGAGAGCAATTTGTACACATTTGTTTACTCAAATCTATTTTCGAGAAATCGAGGAAGGCATGGAGGGTTTTTTTAAATCTAGAATCACTGATAATCTAGATCTGGCTTCTAGATAGATCTAGATATAGTTTACAATCATGGTCTTCCTGGTAATCAAGAAGGCAAAAAATATCTGCAATGTTTTCTTATATATCTAGAATCTAAATCTATTCTAGATCTACACTTAGATCTAGATTCTAATATACGATAAGGATAGAAGTTATATCTAGAGCTAAACTAATATGGCAACCACAAGAGAAAGACATTAGAAGATTAATTAAATATTAGTTAAACTAGTTACATCTAGAATTTGAGGCATGGCAATATCATTGGGATATGTCTCGGCAGTAAAGACTTTAGTAGATTCTACAATAGAATGATATGATGGGCGATCTTGGAGTTTAGGGTCCTAAATTATTTTTTTTCCCCAAGATTTTTTTACTGTTCACATAGAATACTTAAAAAATAGTTTTCCAAAAAATATTGACCTCTTCAAGTTCAAGAAAAGTTACACAGGGTATTGCACGTTAATTTCATTTAGAATTTTCCCAAATTCGTTTCCGCCAGATGAAGCAAATGTGTCGTTTCTCCATCTCCATTCAAACTCCCGTAGGTAGCTGATGAAGTGATTGCGAGATGTGCCATGCATTCGCTTGATCTTCTTATTTGCATGAGACCAAAATGCTTCAATACTTTGTGTATGGGCCATGGGATCAGCAGGGTCGGCAAAGTGTGACAAACTCTGACAAATTAAAATGTAGGATCAAACTCCGATGAAAATAATTTAGGACCCTAAACTCCGATATCGCCGATATGATGATAGATCTCTTTTGTTTTCCCCAATAGTACTTCAGATCTAGATTTATCTATATTTTGTGAAATTATAGTTTCGATATACTCCTTAGCCATAACCCAAGAAAAGCACAGCTTTTTGCCCCCATCGCTTCCAGCAGAGAGGCTCTGCCGTTGACCGTGAAGCCAGCACTGGACATGTGACTATGTGATTGACACCCTTTTTTCTAGCTAAAGAGCTGTACAGCTAGCATTATGTCTTAGTCAAGGCGGTAACAAGGAAGGTTACGTATTTATCGGGCATGTAATGTAATAACCCCACGGAGCTCGCATCTCGTAGCCCTGGCCGTCTCCACCCAGGCAACCCTGCTTTGTTATTGAATGTAAAGCGAAGGTAAGACCGGCTCTGACCGGATGATTGACATCTGGTCCTTCAGTCACTAGCCTAGCACTGTGTAGAGCAAGGTATTTTCTAGTCATGGCGTTAGCAGGGAAGGTTACACGTTTATCATTATATAATAAAAGCAATTTTTGGATAGATGACAAGGTAAATTAGTCTGGCGTATATTGTTTTTCCTCAATAATAGATATAATTTGTTACACGCACTGTATTGGAATGTTTCCTTATTGCTCAAAAGCATGGTAATTGAACATTTTCCCGCTGAAAGCCACATGTTTTTCGGGTTCTCATATTCTACATGTCAATAGATTGTGTGAAATTAGAAAGTCAATACAGAACAGATTTCAACCTATCAATGTGCAATTCACCCCCCAGAACAGACTTCAGGAGACTTCTCTTTCTTGTTGGTCCGTAGGAGCATGTTTGGCAACCTCAGTTTTATTCATCACCAACATGCAAACCATGAATTTAACGCCATATGGTCGACAGGGGGAATTGCATTGAATTAAATAAGATAGGAATGTTATTCCACAGTTCCTTTTCCTATAGATTTATTTGAGTTCGCAAGTATGTATGGTGCCACCTGACTAGGGCTATGAATAAAAGAATCAAACTTTCTTGTGACAATTGGGGGGGGGGGTGGTTCAGAACCAAACGTACACAGCTGCCGTAATCTACAATATAAATATTCTTTGCTAACTAAATCATGAAGTATCTTAGACCAAAAGATGTTCTATCCTAGCAAAATTTTAGTCAGCAAAGCATGGTTTACGATATTACTCAGACCTGCCAAGTTTCTTGATTTTATCGGGAAATTCCCGATTTGAAATCCCCATTCCCGATAGGGCATGCAATTTTCCCGATATTTTGTTCTCGAGAGCGAAAAATTATTTTACGTGAAGAAAATTATCAGGTGTAATTTCTACTAAGTACTAAGCTTATAATCGTAGTTGGTAGAAATAATCGAAGACAATAAAACCTTTTTGGTTCGATACTAAATTTGAATAGTTTTGTTGATAGTAATCATAGATTACATTTACTTCAGTGATTTTGAGTACTAGATATTCACCTATTAATGCTGTTTGGCTAGAAACTGTTGAAACTGGTTCTGCTATGCTAGATTTAAATTGTAATCATTTAAATGCGACAATGCAGTGTATTATCATTCTTTCAGTCTCTTTCCTTTGTTTCTGGCTCTCGATGACTGACTCATATTATTTTCTATGTCTAGCGCGCTTTCTTGATTGTGTCTGTTTTCTTCTGATCTTACCTGGATTATATTTTTGATTAGTTTTACCTTCATTTACTCAAACCTGCCAACTTTCCTGATTTACTACTTAATTTACTGCTGTTTTTATAATTTACTGTGTCTAACATTGGAATACTAGGCTCTACAGCTGAGATCTAAATCTAGATTATAAGTATAATATAATAAACGTTTTATCTCGAATTTCAAATTGGGCATGGATCGATTTCTGAAAAAAACATTCAGAAGATGTGGAACCTACCTCTAGATCTAGTTGTAATACTATATAGTTCTCAACCAAGTAAGAAACCTAAACCAAGTGTTAAATTTCGGGAGGAATATAGGAAGGAATGACCATGTGAAAGAGGAGAGCTTTGCATATTGTGTACCTTGTGGTTTAGATGTTAGCATTACCAGTGTTGGGAAGGATGACATCAGAAAACGTGTGAAAATTGCAAACCATGCTACTGCAGTTAAAGACAGTCTATCCAGTAGGAATATCAGTGGCTTCATGACCAAGGACAGAGATTGCTCTGTGATCAGAGCAGAGGTTTTATGGACAAATTTAATATTGAGAAAAACTTGCCTGTCTCGGTTAGTAATCAGTTCGGGACTCAGATTCGGAAATCGCTAAGAAATTTGCTTGTGGTCGCACAAAAAACAAAATGCAATAGCATCAACAATTGCTAGGGGGTGCACCGTCCGTTATTGCAAATGTGAATTGATCGACATGTCACAATTAAAAAATATTCATTTTCCCTATTTTGTCCCTGGGAAAGTTGGCAGGGATTACTGCATTATTATGGTCAACCACCTACTTATAATAACATGCAAGAGCATTTCCTGATTGTCTTATTGTGTAATACCTCTCTTGCCATTTTTTTCTGAATTTTGCAAAATTTCTAAGTCTTTGTTGCTCATGTTCCTTTTTTCTTTGGTGCTTTTTTTCTCTTTTAGACATTGGAGAAAATCCCAAATGCCACCGCAATGAGTCGCCCCAACAACTGGCAAGACTATTGGCTGGATATAGACTGTGGTGGTTTCCCCTTCAGAAAATGGTGTACAAATTTAACCAAGAAGCGAGGTTTTGCCCACTGCAGGGCTTGTAACTTGACGTTGAAATATTTGTATACTGGAGTTGGGGCTCTCAAAGCTCATGGCATGTCAAAAAGGCACCTTGAGAATTGCAAGGCTCTTGTGGACTTGTCAAATGCCAAATCCGCCAAGACATCTTCAGGTTGGTTTCGGTTTCAGTTTCTTAATAGCATATATATACATTTTTTTAAAAGTATTTTATACAAGCATGTCACATCCCTTGGGAGTGGACAGGGAGTACATGATCCCACCCTCCACGAGTCTCCTGCTGCCTTGCAGGCGGGTCTTAACCGACCAAAGGCTAAGCAAGTTAACCCTGAGAGAAAAAACCTGCTGCCTTGTAGGCTGGTCTTGGTTGACCAAAGACCAAGGAGTTCACCCTGACATAAAATAAAAACCTGCTGCCTTGCAGGCTGGTCTTGAATGTCTAAGGTTAAGGGAGTTAACCTGACAGAATAACAAGACCTGGTAGGGGGCCTCAAGGTGGCTGCCCCACCATCTACCTGGGGTACAGTGGGCTAATCCCCTGCTTATACAAAACCAAACTGATTCAGAGAAATAAATGTAATATAACCAACTTGATCTTTCAAGACTAACAAAGAAACGAATACGGACTGATTTTGGAACATGGAGCGTTAGGACAATAAATGGAAAATAGTAAGAATTAGTTGAAGAAATGAAAAAAAATTCAAAGTAGATATTTTAGGCATTACAGAAACAAGCAAAAAAGGACAAGGAATAGAAAACTGTAGGACCGAATTATATTTTAATCTTCTCAGGAGTAGATGTCAAAGATATAGCTAGAGCAGGGAGTAGACTTCCTAGTGCATAAAAGGTAAGAAAAGCTACTAGAAAGTTGGAAATTTATAAGCCCACTGCTATAAGAGGTAATTATTAAACCAAAAGGAAGAGAAATTAAATTATTAACAGCTTATGGACCAAATGAATACACAACTAAAGAAGAAGATATCATCGAAAACGATTTACAAATAGCTGCAGAGAATCTTAAACACAAACAGGAACTAATGCTTTTAGGAGATTTAAACGCTAGAGTAGGCAACAATGTAGAAACGTCAGGAGGAGTAATAGGTAAAAGAAGGAGAGACAACAACTTCTCCAAATGGAGAGAGACTAATAGATTTTTACCTAAAGAATAACATGGAAATAGCCAACACCTTTTTCCTCATAAAGATATCCACAAATATACAAGAGTAAATGGAGACAGGTGTGAAAAGTCAATCATAGACTACATAATAGTTAGCAGCTCCTTTTTTTTACAGTACATTGGATGCAAGAGTAAACAGAGGAGCAGAAATATTTAGAGATCATCAGTTAGTGATAGCCAAAATGAGGTTACTGACTGAAGAAAACAAACAGAAAAGGAAAGAGAAGAAATCTACTAAACTCAAAATAGAGGAACAAATAAACCAGTAGTAAAACAGGTATACCAATCCGGGATAAAAAGATTTATCATTGAAAGACAGATAGATCTGAATGATATCACAATAGAAGAAAAGTGGCAGATGTATAAAAAAACACTCCTCAGTTGTACTGAAGAGGTCTGTGGTAGGAAACAAATTAAAGGAGATGGGAAAAGAACAACATGGTGGAATGAGAATGTCAAGACGAAGATCAAAGAAAAGAAAGATGCCTGGAAGAAATATTTCCAAACAAAGAGACCAGAGGAAAGGATAGATTCGTGAATAAAAGAACTATCGCCAAAGAGGAACTTAGGAAAGGAAAACAGGAACAATGAGAAGAGTTTGGACAAAGACTTCAAGAAAGCTATCAAGGAAATCAAAAGCTGTTCTGGGGGCAATGAAAAGCATGAGAAAGTCCAAAGCATGCCCGATACGACAAATTACGAATCACCAAAAGGAGAAATAATGAAAGAAGACAGCGAAATCATGGAAACATGGAGAAAGTATTTTCACCAATTACGTAATCCTTCCAGAACGTATGAAACAAGGAGTAAAGATCAATTAATAAGAGTAACAAGTAATCCAGAGGAGACAGCTGAAGATGTAGATATATCAATTGAAGAAATCAAACAGTTATAAGAAAAGTGAAATGAGGAAAAGTCCCAGTTTATTGTCTTACTCTCCTCTATGGCAGTGAAACATGGACCTTGGACAGTAGAGAATACAGTAGAGTACAGGCAGCTGAAATGAAATATCTAAGAGTAATAGGAAAACTAAAAGAGACAAAATCAGAAACACAACAATAAGAGATCAAACCAAAGCAGATGGCATAAAAACTAAGATGGAAACAAATCAGTTGAGACGGTTTGGGCATGTAAACAGAATGAATGACAATAGAATAGCTAAATCAGTATACAGTGCTAAAGCCCAAAGTAAACGACCAAAAGATAGACCTCGGAGAAAGCGGGAAGAAGATATAAAAGAGGCATTGAAGCTTTGAAATTTAATTTTTTGGAAGGAAACAGAAAATGTTTAAAGTATAACAATTTGGTACTCATTATAATTACCATAAAGTACTCTATCCGAAAAGTCTACTTTTGATGAATTATTGTCATTATTAGTTAAGATATGCCAAATATTACGGGAAACATTCCGCGCACCTGTTATAAGAAAAATGCCATCCCGATATGAGTATAAGGGATCTGGAGGAGTTGAAATAGGGTCGACATGAAGTATTTGATATCCTCTCACAATTGTATGATGTTTCAAAGTATTATATTATTCTTTTATAGGTTTATATGCAAAAAAACATTAAAATAACGGAAACAATTGTTCAAAATGCAATTTTTTCAAAATGTTACTTTTTGACAATGCTATGATCTCTACTTTTTTATTTATTGTCCCCAAATTTGGTATATAACATCTATAAAAATATTTTTTAAATTTCATCCATTAGCTTTTTCGATATTTCTTCAAATAAATTGGAAAGGTTGCTATGTGCATTTTAAAAATTCATAAAATGAAAACCGTTTCATTTATCTAAAAAAAGCTACAGGGAGCGGCTAGATATTGAACTGAATAACGTGTGTGCAAAGTTATAGCAAAATTTGTGTATAACTGAAAAAGCCTATTTAAAATGAAGTAGTTGTTATTTTGGCTGCTTTCCCAAGGCAACCATATGATTAAAAAAAATAAAATCTTTTTAGCTAATTTAGACATGCCAAGTACCAGGGTAGTGGATAAAATTGTCTATATCAAATAATTTGAAAAAATATGCTCAGAACCCCCCCCCCTAAAAGATGAGTTTTCGGTTAGCTCAGTTTGCTGTGAATGCATTAGTATTTTGTTAAATGAATTACTAATTATAACTTTTCTCTTGTTTACTTTCTCATAGTGCCTTCCTCGAAAAACAGACAAAAGAAAGAATATAATATTAAAACGGCCAAATGTAACAACCAAGAGAGGCTGAAAAAAGTGTCATCTCCGAATGCAAGACATTTCAAGCCAACAGTTCATGAGGTAAAGATTTTTTTTTCAATGTGCGACTTTGTCTTTGGTCAGGGTGTCATTTGCTGAAGCCAATTATCGGTCTTCCTAACTCATTACGGTTTAACCTGGCCGCATGCTAGACAGCCAGTTGTTTTTTAGCCTGGCCAAACCCGACTGCCTGCTATCTGCCTTCCATTTTCAAGGCAGCTAAAACCGCCCTGGAAAAGACTTTCTCTTTCAACGATCAGACGGGCTCGACAAGCCGAGTTTTGTTACTTAGTTAAGAGCTATTACTTGTAGAAAGCTGAATGGTTAGTTTCAACCTTTTTCTGACGCTTAAAGGTCATGATCCTTATCTATTTATATATATATATATATATATACTGCACCCACAACCGCCATATTTCACAGGTAGATTTCAAATAGCCTGCTTTAGGTTCTTAGCGAATAATCTTGGGGGTTAAATCGGTATTTTAGTTGATTGGGAAAAGATTGTTTTGCCTGTGATTCACAAAACATTTTATTGTTATTTTTACTCATTCCTTCATTTACGTTCATTAGATATGCAATGAAAAGCCTGCTTAACCTAAGTGTCGAATACTGTACCGGTACTTGATATCACCCGGTAACCTATTGTGTAGTTCATCGTTGAAAAAAAGAACGGGTAAAAGAGTAACCATAATCATCATTGTCTACAGGCATGCTTGTATATATATATAAAGCTGAACGCCTCTAACTTTGACCGCTTGTATTTGATAACGTGAATTTGCTCGAAACCCGTCATTGAGTGTATTTTGCTACTGTCCTGCCTTTGTTTAACACACATATTTTATCGTTCTGCTTTCAATCATCTACGTTTTCTGTGGGTTTTTTTGCTTTTATCTTTATCGTCAATTTTATCGTAATGGATTACAATGCTGACAGAGAGAAGAATCCTGTTCTTAAAGCCACCCATGATAAGCACAGGAAAGCTTTGAAAATGTAAACACACCCCGACAATGTGGTTGCTAGGAAATTGAATCTAGGTCAACATCTTCCGGTCGGGGAATCTACACACTGTTGAGTTGGGTAGGCTTTAGGCTTAGGGTCAGCAACTTTGTTGCCAGGTACAGGGGGACATAATCCATAAAATATAGAGTATGTTTAATTGTTTCCCTTGAACATTTATCCCTGATGTAACACCTCTGATTCTTGTGTAAATGATTTCTTTTATGTTGTTTTATCCAGGGACAAAACTTTTCTAGTTTTAAACAGACATCTGCTAGATTGCCATTTTTTATTTCTTTCAGGCCTGGGCAATTCATTGTTTTTATTTTTCCTTTCTTAAAATAAACCCAAAACAAACCAAAGCCACTACCCTGGTTGGAAATAGAAACGAAATTAGTTGGAATATTTAAATGAGAATGAGGTATTATTTTCTACCCATGCGAAGAAATTTGACCAAGCTGTCGTACGGTTTACCAAGTGTTAAGTCCAGACTTTCTTATCTGGCAAGAAAGCTTTTGAAATGTACACAAAAACCAAAGAAGTAGAGATACCAGAGTTGAAATCTTAAGACACAGAATTTCCAGTTTTGTTTCAGACCTTGAAATAGCAGCGGTTCCAGTACCACAACCAGTATATGTAACCTATGAAACGATCAAACACCATATCGTCTAAACGTGTAAGTCCCCGATATGTGGGATATGAGATTTGTCCTTACAATGATCAAACGCGTGCTTTTTTTTGTATTTTGATAAATATTGGAGGCCTTGAACGAATAGAAAAGCTTGGTTAATGCACATTATTTGAACACAGATTTCCGTTTTTTCCCCCAAAAGCATAGCATAGTCAGGTATGAGGATTTTCCAGGTTTTTTGGCACAGTGGAGGACCTCCGTGTTTTTGTGTCTCATTTGATACACACACAAGCATCAACCTTCAGGGAAAACATAGGGTCTACGCCTAATTAGGGCACAGAGGTCCCAAACAGAGAGAAAAGAGAATCACTACGGTATCATTTATCGCCTTTCAAGGAGAAAGACAGTGAAAAAAGGAAGAGAGAGAGTAAGCCTAGTAATAGTAGTAGTGGTACCGGTAATAGTACTAGTACATTTATTACAGCCCCTTGTGATCATACACTCTTTTGTTGTTTTTAGAGTTATGCCTTATTTACTAATTTACGATTGGCTTTGACTCTTTCAAGACGGTTAAAACCCACATATGTCAAACACTTATGCTCTGATAAGAAAGACTCAATCTCTCTCTCTCTCTCTCTCTCTCTCTCTCTCTCTCTCTCTCTCTCTCTCTCTCTCTCTCTCTCTCTCTCTCTCTCTCTCTCTCTCTCTCTCTCTCTCTCTCTCTCCCTCTCTCTCTCTCTCTCCCTCTCACACACACACACACACACACACACACTCACATAGGGTCTACATACAAGATAACTATACAGCATCCTGATCAACCCAGACAGCTGTAGTATTTGTGTTAATATTACATGTGGACTACATACAATACTACATGTGGGCTATAATACTACATGAGTATTGATTTTTTCAAGGTCGCTGTATGTTATTACTTGAGGGCTAGTCTCATACACTTGGTAGAAAGTTTTGGGCTTGGCTTGAACTAATAAAGTGAAGCTACATGTGAACTTTGATTTGAGCTTATCTTTTGATGTCCGACTTTAGTCCAACGTGGGTGGATAGCGTGTGCTACTGGTAGGATCTTTTTCTAATATTTTCTCTATTTTTTTGTCTTTAATCTTGCTGTTTTCTCTCACATGAGAGCAATGCACACGTTAGAGGGGGTAGCATTCAATAAAACAAACAAACAAATCCAACTGACATCCACACTCTTTACCAATCACACCCATAAAGGGAGATAACTCACACGTGTTGATTAGAGATGTTGACTCTTTTTTAAAAACTTTCTTTGTTTTAGCTTAGATAAGAATTTTCATTCCAAGAGTGGCAGGTTTTTTGTAGGTAGCCATCGTTGGGATAGATAAGAGAGACGGAGGGAGGGGCATACTTGAAGAGAACATTAGGGAATATTGTGGTTGAAGTAAAATGTTCTGGAGGGAAGTAAAGTGACTGCAGAGTAAAGAGCCATGGAAGCAAGTGAGTAAAAAGACATGCAAAATATGATGGAAATTAGTGATTGAAGAATATTTGATGAGAAGAGGTGGATTTGAATGTAAAGAAATGAAGATAAACCGAAAGAAGAGATGATTCACTGGTTTCGTCTGTTCTTGGGTTGCATGTTTTATTGGGGGGGGTTTTTTTGTGTGTGTATGTGTGTAATTGTTTGTCTAGAGCCTATCAGGGGGGAAGGAGGGGCACACCTTTTTAATAACTGCTATGGGATCTGTAACTTGCACAACGTGTACATGGCATCTGTGAAATTTTCACTAATGTTTTATAGAATCAGAGGATGAGTAGTCTGCAAGTTTGATGGTTTGATATACGTTTGAAAAATAAACCCATAGATATGTGGTTAGTTACCATAAAGGACTCGAACCCCAGGCCCCTGTCTTGCCAGTCCAGCAATGTACTACTACAAAACTGATGACGCAGATCTCTCTTGAAATTTGATTCTAATAAGTTGGCATGTCTGATAACATTGGGTGTTTTTTATATGCGATCCTTTTCTTTGTATTTCTTGTACATGTATTTCAATTTAATGCTCTTACTTACTATTTTTTGAAAATTTTTAAGGACAAAGTTCAGGATTCTTTTCAGAGCTTCTCCCCATCCCTGCATAGTGTTTTTTGCCCAATTCGATGATTTATGATGTTTTTGCCTTTCCTGAAAAATTGCGTACGAAAAATTGCGTACGTCGGTCTTACATGTTTAGAAAGTTTCAAACTTTCATGGGTGATATGCAGCCTCATCAAGTATGCCTTTGGATTATTTTGGCAGATCATAAGTTAAAAATTATATTTTGGTACCCCTATGATCAATGGTGTTAAAAAAAAGAAAGGAATTATAAGATAACATATTGCAAGTTTGCTTCGTTCCATTGAAATTTTACCTCACGGTTTTCAGGGGCTTGTTTTTTGGAGGAGGGAGACCTGTTTCATACCTGTTTGTTTATTTTTGTGGGTGTTTTTTTGTTTTGGAATTGTTTTAGGGTTAATTAAGGTGTGTTGATTACTTCTATTTTTGTGGTTGAGAGATATTTTATTTTATGTTTAGTGCGTGGAGGTGGGAGGAGGCATCAGATTTGTTTCTGTGTTTGAGCAAATTTGTGTCAGTGAGTATCAAAAAAGTACGTGGCAGTCAGTGAATATTTCAGCTTCCATCAGTGGATTTACTCAGGCACAAACCATTTTGACACAAATGGGAGGAAATGTGACAATCGGATAGATCAAAAATCCTCTTGAAAAACATGAAATTAATTCCCATAACTGTTTACCTGGCAATGTCTTACATAAAGTTGATGTTTTTGTACCTAAAATTTCGAAGATTACCCTCATGGACACGTTAGAAAGCTTCTGTTATAATATCACAACTGTCAATAATTAATGTCCTTTTTCACTTTTATATATATATGTGTTGTACTTTTATGAACTGCTGTCACCCAACGATCACTGTTGGTTTTTTAATTTATTTTCTTAGGCTGGTGATACAACTCTTGGCCCCGCTCCATACTTTCAAGTTTCCAACAATGGTGAGTATTTGTTATAACTGAACATTGAAAAAAACGATAAGGCCCTGACATATTGTTGTTTCATAAAACATTGGAATGCGATTTTTTTAATTTTTCCACCTCTAGTAAGCCTTCAATACCACTGTTAAACATATAGTGACAGAGAAAATTATCATGGCTTTGATTGCAGACAAGAGTGATGCTTTCTCTCGTCCATGTCAAGTCCTTTGTATGCATGAACGAGGTAGTCCAAACCAAAATCTCAAGTGTAAGCAATGGAAAAACAATTGCTATCACAGGAAAGAACTTTGCTTCCTTAGAAAATTGATGTCACGTTCATTTCTGTGGGACAATTTTAAACAAAGCTACGAATCCCAACAAAAAAATTAATTTGGTAACTCTTTGAAATGGGCCAAAACACCAAATTCCCTATCTCACAAAAACGATCACTCACAAAACTCATACTTCTTAAACTTGAAGTCATGAATACATCACAGAACAAGCCCAATTTTTTCACACCTCCGAAAACTACGAGACTGCTTTTTATCGATGTAAAAACCAGCATAAATTGTCTCCATACACTGAATTGACACACACACATGGCCCGAGCTGAACCGCTTACTAGATCTAGTTTCCACATTTGCTTGAAAAGTTTAATTTAAAATTTAAGGGTTGCGGGTGGTGGTTGCCTCCTGAGTGATTTCTGTTGCTTTTAAGTTTGAGTATTTGCTTTTAGTATATATATGAGTAAGTGTTAAAATACAGTTTGTAGCGTCCTTGGTTACCATAGAAACGGACGTCATCTTGGATTTTTGACCCAATTTTCAAATCTATCTCCTCCCTTAGTAATGAATAAAATCACTCAAAACCAGTGCAGATCGTCTTTTCTATTCAATATCTAAAGAATGATGTCAGGTTTTTAAAATATTTTAGATATGGTTTTTTAAGAATTTTTTTAAAATAATGTATAATTTTTTTATCATGTATATGCAAAAATGGCATCTTTTTTTTCGCAGCAAGTTTACAAGATATCAAAATAACCCAATGTTATTCATTAATATTGACAAAGAGGAACCTGTGTGTCAAATATGATACAAATCGTTTGGTAAATGACGGAGGAGATAGAATTTTAATGTGAAAAAACTGCATTTGAGAAAAATGCAAGTAAAGAAATTAAAAGGAAATATAAAGCAAACGCTTCAGACGGGTTTCCCTTCTTGTAGCAGCCCTCTTACTTTTTTCGTCAGTCTCTGGCATTGTTACTAATTTAAAGAGGTTGTAAATCTAAGTTTAGGTGTGCACTGTTGTGAAAACAGATGTCAAACTGACCAGTTTTTTGTTTTGTTTTCCTCTATTCCTATTCCTATGCTTGTGCGCGTGCTTACATACATACTGACACACAATGTCTCTTACGTCGCACAATGCTTGGCGAATCAACCATATTTGGTGACTAGCCGCCAATACACAGGTTTTACTGCCATTTTCTCGGTCAGTGTTAGCGTAATTTACGTAAAACAATTGACTTTTGTTTTACCTTCCCTCGCCTATAAAATATTTTGTAGAAAAAAAATTACATGTTATATGGACATTTTTCTGCCATAAACTTGTAGATTAATTATCGTTCTACCTGAATATGCAAAGAACAGAAAATCAACCTTTTGGTCCCAAACTCGCCAATCCAGGTTGCCCTCCTCCTCCCCAATGACACTAGTACTCTCCAGTGTAAAACTAAATGGGCTTTCCAGGGGTGTGCTTGTTTTTGTCTGATTTTTTTACGTTTAAGTCGATTTACGGAGTGTTTAAAAACTTTAAGATCCTCAGGTCCGGGCAGTGGACAGGTAAGCACCTGTACGGGGAGTAGACGATCCCGCCCTCCACGGAAGTCTCCTGCTGCCTTGCAGGCAGGTCTTGGCTGACCAAAGGCTAAGGGAGTTAACCCTAAAAATAACCAACATGCTGCCTTGCAGGCTGGTCTTGAATGACTAAAGGCAAGAGAGTTAACCTGACAGAAAATAACAAGGCCTGGTAGGGGGCCTCAAGGTGGCAGCCCCACCATCTACCTAGGATACAGTGGGCTAATCCCTGCTTATCCAAAACAACCTGATTTAAAGTAATATATACAATGATATACCCGGCTTGAACTTTCGAAGCGACTCTGGAAAAGAACACGGACTGTGATTTTTGGAACATGGAATGTTAGGGCAATTAATGGAAAGGAGTTAGAATTAGCTGAAGAAATGGAAAAATTTTAAGTAGACATTTTGGCTATTACAGAAACAAAGAAAAAAGGACAAGGAATAGAAAATGTAGGACCAAATCATACTTTAATCTTCTCAGGAGTAGGTCAAAGATAGAGCTAGAGTAGGAGTAGGCCTCCTAATGCATAAAAGGCAAGAAATGCTACTAGAAAGTTGGAAATTTGTAAGCCCACAGCTATTAGAGGTAAATATTAAAAGGAAGAGAAATTAAATTATTAATAGCTTATGGACCAAACGAAGATGCCCCCAAAGAAGAAAAAGATATCTTCGAAAACGATTTACAAATAACTGCAGAGAATCTCATACCCAAACAGGAATTAATGGTTTTAGGAGATTTAAACGCTAGAGTAATAGGTAAAGAAGGAGAGACAACAACTTCTCCAAATGGAGAGAGACTAATAGATTTTTGCCTAAAGAATAACATGAAAATAGCTAACACATTTTATCCTCATAAAGATATCCACAAATATACAAGACTAAATGAAGACAGATGTGAAAAGTCATTCATAGACTACATAATAGTTAGCAGCTCCCTTTTTTACAGTACAATGGATGCTAGAGTAAGCAGAGGAGCTGAAATAAAGTGATCATCACCTAGTGATAGCCAAAATGAGATTATTAACTGAAGAAAACAAACAGAAAAGGAAAGAGAAGAAAGCTAAAAAACTCAAAATAGAAGAACTAAATAAACCAATAGTAAAACAGATGTACCAATCCAGGATAAAAAGATCTATCACTGAAAGGCAGATGGATCTGAAGGAAAGCACAATAGAAGAAAAGTGGCAAATGTATAAAGAAACACTCCTCAGTTGTACTGAAGAGGTGTGTGGTAGGAAACAAATTAAAGGAGATAGGAAAAGAACAGCATGGTGGAATAAGAATGTCAAGACTAAGATCAAAGAAAAAGAAAGATGCCTGGAAGAAATACTTGCAAACAAAGAGATCAGAGGGTAGGATAGATTACGTGAGTAAAAAGAACTATCGCCAAAGAGGAAGTTAGGAAAGCAAAACAGGAACAGTGGGAAGAGTTTGGACAAAGACTTCAAGAAAGCCATCAGGAAATCAAAAGCTGTTCTGGGAGCAATGAAGAGCATAAGAAAGACCAAAACATGCCCAATACGATAAATTAAGAATGCCAAAGGAGAAATAATGAAAGGAGATAGTGAAATCATGGAAACGTGGAGAAAATATTTTCAACAATTACATAATCCCCTCCAGAACATATGAAACAAAAAGTACAGATCAATTATTAAGAGTAACAAGTAATGGAGATGAGACAGCTGAAGAAGTAGATATCTCAATGGAAGAACTTCAAATAGCTATAAGAAAAGTGAAATTAGAAAAAGCCCCAGGAGCAGATCAAGTTTATCCAGAAATGATTAAAAACCAAGGGAGAGAGGCAGACAAACTACTACATGCAATATGTCAACAAGCATGGAAGTCCAAACAGATGCCAGACGACTGGAAAAAAGGAACTGTAGTACCAATACACAAGAAAGGATCAACCATGGAATGCTCAAACTATAGAGGGATATCACTACTTAGCGTACCAGGAAAAGTGTATGCCAGGATTCTGGAAATGAGACTAAGGAAAAGAGTAGAGGATCAGATTGAAGAGCATCAGAGTGGATTTAGACCAGGAAGAAGTGTACAAGAACACATATTTACAATTAGACAAATAATAAGAAAAATTCCTTGAGAGAAACATTGAGTTGCACCTGTGTTTTATTGACTTAGAAAAGGCATTTGACACTGAGGAGGGACGAACTATGGCATTCCTTAAAAGAACACAACGTAGAGCAAAATTGAATAGAAGCCATTAAAAGTTTTTACAATAAACCAACATGTGCAGTGAGAGTAGCTGGAAATGTATCTGAAGAATTTGATGTAGATATAGGAGTAAGACAGGGTTGTAATCTAAGTCCTCTTTTGTTTATCACATTTATGGATTCAGTCGCAAAGGCATCCTCAAACATGAAGAAAATGAATGTAGGTATGTGGAAGCTCAAACCAGTAAATGTATCAATACTTTCATTTGCTGATGATTTAGTTTTGTTTGGAAAATCAGAAAGGGACCTCCAGTTAAATATCAATATAATGAATAATGAATTAAATAAAAGAGGAATGAGAGTAAATGCAAAGAAAACCAAAACAATGCTAGTAACTAGGGAAGCTAAAACACAACATCTTAAATTAGGCAGGCAGAATTTAGAACAAGTTCAAAGCTACAATTACTTAGGAGTAATGATTAACTCAGAGGAAAACCTAGAGAAGAAATCAGCCAGAGAATCCAATCCAAAAGGCAAGTGCAATATATAACCACCTAGGAAAGGCATTTGTAGGTAAACAAGAATTGTCAACAAAAACCAAAATGGCAGTATACAACACAGTTTATTTTCCTACTCTCCTCTATGGCAGTGAAACCTGGACCTTAGACAGTAGGGAATACAGTAGAGTGCAGGCAGCCGAAATGAAATATCTAAGAAGAGTAGTAGGGAAAACTAAAAGAGACAAAATCAGAAACACAACAATAAGAGATCAAACCAAAGCAGATGGCATAAAAACTAAAGATAGAAATGAATCAACTGAGATGGTTTGGGCATGTTAACAGAAAGGAATGACAATAGAATAGCTAATTCAGTATATAGAGCTAAAACTCAAGGTAAAAGACCAAAAGGCAGACCTCAGAGAAAGTGGGAAGAAGATATAAAAGAGGCATTAACGGAAAGAAATTTAACTTTCACGGAAGAAAACAGAAACTGTCAGGACAGGGCAGCCTGGAGAAAGATCATTTCGGGCATCTAAAACCCATACACCGGAAGGTAGAATGGGAGCTGATAAAGAAAGAAAGATTCTCAGGTGAGCTCTTAGCTTTGACATCGGCGTGAGTGATGGATATTGTTGTAAAGCTTATTTTTAGCACAATTCGACTAATTAGAGCTCACTATCATTCATTGAACATGAAGAAAAAAGAGGAGGTGTTCGCCAGCTGTGCATTTTTTCCCCGGCTTGCATCTAGCTTTCGTGTTGGCAATTGACGGGAGGTGCTGGTAGGTCCTACTTCTTTCCTTTCCTTCTCTTTCACTTATCTTTCATCTTGCTGTTTCATCTTAATTCGCGCTGAAATCACCGCAATGGTTGACAGGATAAATTTCAAAGAAACAAACAGACTCTGACCACTTTTGTTTTACTATGAGTTTGAGAACACCTCATATTACACATTCCCTATTACAACACACATGGTTGGAAAGGGCTTGCGTTACTACGTTGAAGAAAGGAGAGAGGCAAGGTTAAGTTCACCGAAAATTAATGAAATTTGCGACACACACTGTGGTGAATGGAAAAACTAGGCGTTTGGTCTACCTATATGAAGCCATTAAACAGAACAATAAAATGATTGGGAAGATATTTAATCCAATCCAAACTAGTTTTGCTATGTCCTCATCAATTGTTATATATTTGGTCTGTTTCTTAATCATGTATTATACTGTGAGAACTGTGTCACTGAATATAGTATTGGTGGTATGTTTTCTGAATTGTGCCTAGGCAATCTCAGGATGGAAAACTAAAAGCCACGCAAAATGCATGTCCATTTATGAACGTAATATATCCACGGATGATTAGTGTTGTCAACTTTTATTAAAAACATGTTTTTTTTTGTCCTCATTATATTCTCAACATGTCTCAAGCTACTACAAAACTTTAAATTTGCATCACAAGTGTTGTCTTTCAACTTACATATCTTTGAAAGTGTAACAATTTTTATTGGGGGTTTTTTTTGTGAGTGATTTCAATAATTTCATATGGTGTCTTTTTTCTTCCCCTTGTCCAGAATTCAGAAATGCTCTCATTCCTGTATACCCATGCTGCTATTGTCCGAAGGAGTTTATGTCCAAAGATCTGCTGCGGGACCATCAGGTTTCGTGTATTATGAAACCGCCTGTGCTTCAGGCTGTACTGCCATCTGACGACTCCGCTCCGGGCGACCAGGCTCCACCAACCATCAGTACCTCGATGTACGAATCTCAACTGATAACCTTTCCTCAATCGCCTTCGAACAGTCAGTTTGTACAGTCGTCAAAGTCCGACTTTATTGCTGGTCTTGATTTGCTCCCCAAGAAAAAAGGCTAGGCAGGTGTTCAAAAGGAGACGGAACACCGAGTGTGAAAACATTGACTGGGAAGAGGAAGTTCCTGTCACACCGACCACCCCAGCGCCAATCGCACCCCGAAACTGCTCATCTCTCACCTAAGTAGAGATGGCCAAGACCATTACCGCCGGCGCTTGTCTTTCAGTGTTGATGGGAAAGCAAAGAATGAGAAAGACCACGAGGAAAACAGAGATGGAGATCATACGCAGGAACAAGAGAGGAAAATGACTGTCTGCAAATCGTTTGTATAACCTTGATGTGACCTCACTCCTCGGACAGTTTGTCAACAAACACTTCAAAGGGGATCCCAGCCTACACATTTTATCAGATATCGAAAGTCACTGTTTGACTTCATCATCTGCTCCTAAAAATTCCTCCATAAGCAGGTTACGGGCGCGGAATGCCATATACCCCATCACTTTCCGCGGTTACACAGGAAAATTCATTGGAAGCTATGCACATCAGTATAAATTTAATAAAAGACAAGTGAGAGAGTTCATGAGGAGTGTTGAAACGGGTCTCGACAAAATGAGCAGGGTTTTACGTCGTCAGATGAAATCATGTAAAATAATGCTCACACCTCTTACAAAAGCTGATTTGAGACACTGGATTCCTAGCCAGAACCAACCAGTTGTAGATCTTAAACCGCTTTCAGCTGCAGAAATTGCCTTCTGGACTATGCCAAAACCACCTTCATCGCCGGAAACTCTTTCTATTTTTCCTAAGGGCTTGACTTTTACCTCCCCTAATGTGAACTCTATACTGGGTCTTCGTACTAGACAAGATCACGCCAATAGTCATTTAAGAACATCTTCTCTTTCTTTGAGCAATTTTGTCTCCGAGGAGGTCTGTGCAGAGTTAGTTCAAAATCGCAAAGCGTTATATCGTAGTTTACTCTCAGACTGCTCAAGCAAGGATAGTTGTCTTTTAGATGGTGAAAGTCTTTCTATCAGTCATCTTGTATCTTTTCCTGTCCTTAGACAGATGTTAAAGCACAATGCCACAAAGACCCTCAACAATTCCACTTCTCATGTTATCATGACCGATTCATTGGTTTCTTCCAAAGACGCTAATGGTGATCAGAAGCGAAGGCCAGGGTTTAAAATCATCAAGGACAATAAGACTTAAGACACAAGATTCTGGTAAGTTCTCTGATTCTCTTTACCAGCTGATTGGAGTTGATATTTGTGAAGGAGAACATCCTGGCAATCTAGCCTCCAGTGAGTTTTCTATCAAGAAGAGAAAGCTTTGGAGCTCGTCTTCAGATAACACGGAAAGTACTCGTGTGATTCATGGGGACGGGCCAAAGTGTCTTGGGGATTTTCGGTGAACTCGAGGACTGCAGGTGAGGCGATGAAATCAAAGCCTTTACAGAAAGTCCTCAACGCATGAATTCTTTCTTAAGAACTGTGCGAGGTTCTGACAGAAGCGAAAAGGCTCGGCACAGAAAGTTATACAAAAGGCTTAGATCCCATGGTTATGATAAAGCCAATGGATTATCCTCGCGGACAAGAACAATGCGAAGCTCTCAAAGAACGCCTTTAATGGTGCAATCTAGAAGGGATCTCCAGTGAAAGCAAGAAGCATGGGCTTAAGGAGAACAACCGGGAGTCTAGACTTATCATCAAATCTTGATTCTATACAGAAGAAAAATGTGTTAGCCACAAACAATTCAATGAAAAGGGACGTCTTATTACAAGAGAGGACCAGACATCAGTATGCAAAACATTGCCACCACATTTCTCATATATCGCAACACAAATTTCCAGGAGATCAGTTTCAACGTGCTGGTGGTAAATCACCAGAAAGGAGCCTCTTTAATGGATCAGCCGCTCTTTTAGAAAGGAGGCTCAGCGCTGCAGGACTGGTGAAGAGAGACTTGTTCACAAGTGAACCTGCGTCCTCAGTCTCGGGAAGACAGACAAAACCTACAGTGCCTATTCCAAACAAACCTTCAGTAACCCCAAGGAGTTCCACCACAACGTCTGACAGTGGCATAGCCACTAGTTTACCAGATGAAAGTGGACCGTCTCGTAAACAGCCCTTGCGGCATGTAGCTTTGAGAAAAGTCAAATCGCAGTCACATGCCTGTTTTGTAGGACAGTCCAGTCGCCTGAAAAACAAATCCAGACGTAAGCTTAAAGATCAAAAGCATAAACGTTTTTTGCTTTGGTTGCAAAATTTGAAAAAAGGGAATATTACATAAGGAGATACATATATTTATTTTGAAATTGTAATAGTGTTATGGTTTTGCCATCATTGTGCCATTAACAGCTGTGTGAATGTTATCAATCTAGGTATAAATGTAATTTTAGATGGGAAAAAATTTATATGCCTCAATATCATTACCTCCATTCTTATATCTTTAAGTTCAGTTTCACAGGAGAAAGATAGAAACCTTTTAATTTTCTTTCCTTCAGCTATTAGTATTTCATTTGTCTGTAATTTATGTGTGTGTGTGTGTGTGATTTCTCTACATAAGGCTTCAGCACCTTGAGAGTCATTAGAACTAAAATTCCAGGGACATCTGCAAAAAGCAAAAAACAAAGAATTCTCTGAATCTTGAAATATATCACGATTATAATTCTCTATATCGTCGGTGAAACTGTCTAAACGCATAAGTCCACGATACGTTGAGATTTGTCCATAAAATGATCAACGGCATGCTTCTGTCATGTCCTTATAAATATTGCCGCCGTTGAACCAATAGGAGAGCACATTTTATGCATATATAATCAATAATTCCATTCTTCATTTTTTTTAAAGCATAGCATAGTGTTCTATGGTTTAAATGACGATTTTGCGTCACCTGACAAATTACGCCAAACCTGCACGTTTATACAGTTTCACCAACAATACAATGCGTCTCCCACTAAACACATAAATGAGTGATTGACAAACTTTCATCTCATGTATGAAAAGGGATTTAATTCGAAGAGAAAGACTTTAATGATGAAGGTGATGGGTCACACAAGCTATAGTTTAGGTGGACTTCAGTCCACATATCTGTCATTCGTCATCTCAGCCCTGCACCGTTGTCTCTCTTCCCTTCCAAACGTCATTTGTCCCTCGTCCCTTCTAAACGTCATTTGTCCCTCTGTCCAACTCATCCGTAGCCTGTCCTGCCTTGCTTCTTTATATTTTGTCAAGAAACACTTCATTGTTATGTTAGTGTGTTCTGGTATTTGAAGTAGTTACTTCATGTGTTGATGTCATATGTAACTCATTTAATACTCTCCTGAGGCATTTCAGCTCCTCATTCTTCGAAAGTAAATATTCGAATGTTAAATTTGTAGTAATTCTATTTCTAATTTTGCGTCTGCGTTGATGGCGCATGAAGTTTTTGTCAGGTATCTAGTGGAAGAAGTCTCTGCTATGTCAGTTTTAAACATTTAAAAATCAAAATGTCAAAACGACCGGGTCAGTAACATAACATGTCCCTCAATTTTCTCATTTCTCCCTCCCTATTCCCATGGCTGTCCCTCTTCTCTCGCTTCTCAAATGGGCAGCTCTGCCTTAGTTGTGCACATGTGAAAAAATCACAATTTAAAAAAAACAAACTATAATGTACTGAATAAAGTTTAAAGGATAGAAAAAGATAAGTGTCTAAAAATAGTTCTTTAAAATGTAACCACATTTATATGTGTACATCATACATGCTTACACATCCTAATTATTGTACCACAGGTTAGATCTATTGTATAAATCAAAGATATGGTCTTTCTGTATTGCGGATAGATTTATGTACAAATCAAAGATGATAGATGCTGGTGAAGTGTTTTTGGTGGATAGAAAGTAATAGTTTTAAAAACAATATTTAAATTGTCAGCGTAACAATGCATAAATTAATTTATTAATTACTCACCGCCAAAACTATTTCACTGTTTTAGATGCCAAAAGCCATTTGTAACCTTGTAGAAAATTTGAGCCTAATCAGTTGAGAAATAAAGACGCCAGATCGAATTGCATTTTGCTTTCTTTATATTTAATTATATCTTAAATTATATAGATTAGGGAGTTAGAGCAGTGGATAGTTGCAAACATTATAACACGTGTGTGTCTATGTAGTAACAGTAACAGTTTACTGGACAGAGCTTGGACTTGGACCGTTTATTTAGTTCATATATATATATACAAACGGCATGGCATAGGCAATTATTATTTTTATAATGCATTATAGTGTACTAACTAGATCTAGGCAATTTTTTTCATTGTGATAGCATTGGCATGACCCTGTGGTATTTCCACAGTTTGACAGAGAGCTTAAAGTAATGCAAGTTATTTTTTCCTTCTTTGTCCCACACTTCGTAGGATTGACATGGTCATTTTGATTTTGTGTCTTTAGTTCTAGGTTGTCATTTGTTTTTTGAGGGGGTTTTTTTGTTAATATTTTGCTTGTTTTTGTTTACCTTCTTGCTTGTTTCGGGTTTTTCTCTCTCATCTACACAATTTTTTCTAGCATGCTTTTTGTTTTCACTTAAAATGTTATATGTTAACTAATGTGACAACCAACCCCCCTCCCTCCCTCCTGTCCCTAGGCATTCAAACCTGTTGTGTTTGATATCTAAGATTAATAATATACACATAATGTATTTAAATCAATTATCAATGGGTTTGGAAGATTTGTGATGTGATCAAGAAATGAGGTGACATTTTCTACTCTTTTTTTTTTTTTTGCTCTGATTTTGAAAAAGTTTTGTTTTAAATTTTGTTTTAAATCGCTCATATGGTAAAAGACCAGAGGAGTCTTTTCAAAGCCTGAGTATAATTTATAAAAGACGTAATTCAGCAAAGCAATAATCATGACTGCTAAATAATATTGCTATGACAAAAATATGAAACATATATATGTGTGTGTGTATCTACTTTATCTGTATACTGTATCGCCAAGTGAATACTTTTGTTCTTTTTTGACACTACGCTACATTACAGAATTTTTCAAAAAATTCTTCGTAAATTTTGTTTCAACAAGATTAATATTGAACATTTGTGTGAAAATTTCATTGGCATGTCTTCTTTTATTTTATCTTTTTGAACAAAATGCTTTCTTTCTTTCTTTATCAGTTCCCATTCTACCTTTCGGTGTATGGGTTTAGATGCCCGAGATGATCTTTCTCCAGGATGCCCTGTCGTGGCATTTTCTGTTTCCTTCCAAAAAAGTTTTCTATGCTTCAATGCCTCTTTTATATGAACAAAATGCATGTGTAAACAATTAACAAAATACACATGTATATACACATGTAAATGTTTTTGGATCTTTTGTTTGTGGTGAACGATTTATGCTTTTCTATTGAAGCAGATACACTGGCAAACGGTATTTGTTGACTGCACTGTTCATGGTGGACAAGTGTCTTCTTAACAGATGCTTTAGATTTTGAAGTAGTAAGGTAAGGCTACTTTCAGTGCCTGTTCGTGTCGCATCAATGCTTTAAACTGCCAAAATAATGGATAGCGGTAGGCCATTGCTCATTGATTCCGCTTCTTTCTTTTCACCCTTTCACTTATATTCTCTTTTCTTACTGTTTTCTCTAAATTCACCCTGAAATCACCGCATATATTGTGGGTGGTGAAATTTTTATTAAAGCAAAGAAAGCCAAAATTCCACTCTCAGATTTTACTTAAATTTAATACTTCATGAACATGCCCTATCTTACGACATTTTCCCCCCTCAGTGTACACATCCTAGGGCAGGGGTGTAACTATTTCTTTACAGAATAGATAAATTGGAAATATGTTCGTGTTTTAATTTTGATTGCATTACAGAAAGAGCTGCCACACCTGACTTTGTCACATATTCATGAGCTACTACTACCGCTACTATGTAGTTATATTGAGGATAAGATATTGCAGAAACTGTGCGCACTTTGTGCACACATTGATAATTTCATTTAAATACCCTGATAGTTCATTATATTCTTTGTTGTAAACATGTTTTTTCGTGTGAAGCTTTCTGCGAAAAGTTTGTTTCACATTTTTCTGTTGAAATTCGTGCATTTTGACAAATTGTCTTTGTTAGTTGCATCATGTGTGTATAGATTACCTAGATTTAAAGTAAGAGACATCTAATTTATGTGTGTAACTGTCACAGTTCATGTAATCAAGTATCTCTGTCGTTCACCCTATTTAGTATTCAGTTTGAATGAAAAGACAAACATCCACCTTCCTACCATTCCCTTGCTTCCTTCCCCTTCTAAATTCTACTCTCTGAAACACTACTTCCATATTATTGCATAACCACTAACAAGGATGAAACAAAACCTTTATTTATTAAATTGAATTTACTTGAAAGATGCATTTACATATGAATGAGTCTTAAGTGTAATTTTTGTTTAAAACAACCCTACCTCAATAGCAGAAACTCAGGGAGTTTGGGGTGAAATTCTGAAACTACTATTTTGAGTTTGCAAAACTACCATCACGCTTCATCGAGAGATCTAGATCTGCATAGAGTGGCAGTAAGCCTCTACAAAGAATGAAACTAATAAACCGTTAGAAAGTCTATTATTTGATAGCCTAACAGTAAGTGCATAAATGTTTACAAACGGTAGGCCTAGACTGGAAATATTTATATTAGGCTAGTGGTAATCATTAGGGGTGAATAAATTAAGTCCAAAAAGCACATTTTTGATAAATTCTACATTGGTGTAACACTTAATTTTGATAGCCTTTGTTAATCTAAGGTTTATTAGAGGTGTTCTGTTGATATTTTTAGTATACCATCTACTTTTATATTAAAGATTACAATGAACATTGATTAGTACTCCCAAATAGAATGCCTTCGTTGGTCAACATGTCAATTTTGGGCGTCCAAAATATATATATAGATATGATGTAAATAACTTCAATTTGAAGTAAACATTTTGAGATCCTTAATGAATTGAGAACAGTTTAAATAAAAAAATATAATACTTAAGCTAACAATTTTACTTAGCGATGGTGTATACAAATGCACCATGTACCAACAGTAATACTAATGACAAAACTGAGAAATACAAATGCTTAGGAAAAAATAAGACAATTATAATTTCATTCAAAGTGTGGTTGTCAGTGAAAGACATCAAATGAACGACGTGCAGCGTACATGATACAAATACGTAAAGTTATCCAATTCAGGGAGAAAACTGACATTTCCATCATATTATCATTATTATTATAATTAACTTTTCATACGGTTAGATATTATGTTCATGATTGAATATTAATGGACATATTGTAATATTATATATGCATGGTTTCTTGTTGCTATTATTATTATTATCATTATTATCAAAAACCGCTTTGACCCTATTTTCAACCAGGTGGCTGAACTCTGATATTATCATTCTAGTTTCAGACCTATCAACTTTTTCTTTTTAATTTGCTTGGGCACGTTTTCCATGGTCCCTTCTGTGAGTAATTTCTGTGTCATCTCACTCTGCCTGAATCGTTCCCTTTCAGGCTTTGGTTTTGTCCTTTTTTAAATATTTATTATAGAAATCAATTGAGTGATAGGATGATGAGTATTTTGTTATTATTTGTTATTGTTATTCTCTACTCATAAACACATGTAGATGATTTATCACATGCGACTGGTAGGTCCTACCTGTTTCCTTCCTCATCTTGCTGTTTCCTCTTTCTTAATTCATCCTGACATCACCGCCAATGGTGGACTGGGTAAACTTTTAATAAAGAAACAAAGCGAAAAATGTTCAAGCTAAGATCACCCCTTGTGCATGATAAATGATGGACGGTAAATTCCAATGAAGCAAAACAAACACACAAACGAGGCTCATTCACATTTTGTACTAGTTAGTGTTAGACATGTAGTGTTTTATATTTTGGAAAAGCAATTATGGTCATCCTTTTTCTCAAAGTTTAAACAATCATAGCAGCAACAGTTGGTTTTCATCTTCTTTCTTTTCTATTTTCCTACTGTTACTTCTGTCTTCTTCTTCTTCTTTTTTTTGTGTGTGTGTCCTTTTTCCATTTTTGTGTTTTTGTCTTATTCATGGTGATATTTTGTAGCAAATGCAATTAATTGAGTCAATGATGTCTTACAAACTGGTGTCAGGTATGTCATGTCATTTACGCAGTTGGCGGGTACTACTGGTAAGTCCAACTTCTTTCATTTCACTTTTCACGTATCTTTCATCTTGCTGTTTTCTCTTTCTTAATTCACCCTGAAATCACCGCATATGGTGGAATGGGTAAGTTTCAAGGGATCATGAATCAGTCAAAGCACCTTTCCTTTGTGTATTTCTTTTTGTTTTTGCAGGGTCATTCAACCATCTCATTGCTTTTCCTCTTCTCTTGTGGTCTTACTTGTTTCCTTCCCTACGTTCATTTATCTTTCACCTTACTGTTTCTTCTTGATTTACCCTTAGATCGCTGCATATATGGTGGACAGTAAATTGCGATGCAAAAAATGTCCTCGTTTTTTAACTTGATGTTTTGCTTATGATGCCAACTTAGTCCAAGTCTGGGGGTTTTAAATGAATCTAATCTTTTTTTTTTTTTTTTAATAAGTCTGAGTTGGTCAGTGCTTGTACATCAAAGGCTTTGGTACCACACCATTGAGATATTGCATGTAGGTTCTAGATGATGTCAAGATCATTTTGATTTAAATAATTTTTCAACCAAAAGTGACGTTTAATTACGGAAAATTTCATTCTTTCCCTGTCTTTTAGTAGAATTTTCATTCACCTAAGCTGCCATTTTCAACAGGGTTTTATAACTACAATGTTGGAATAGTAATGTTTTATACCCGCAGTATCGAGTACTGACTCGATCTAATAATTGTACTTGATATCGCCTGGGGTATAACATGGCTGTCTATTTTTATAATAGTGACTAAAAGTAGTACAATGTAGTAATAAGTATATCAGACCCATGGTTTTATGTAGACATTTGTGTTTGAATTATCTCTCGTCTTCTATAGCAGATTATTATTACCCTAAATGGGTCAATGTCGGTGGCCAAGTGGTTAGGCTGCCGGACTTGGGATCATGAGGTCCCTTGTTTAAATTCTAGCAAAAGTAGATCCGATGTTGTGCGTTCCTTAGGAAAGACACTGAAACACATTTTTCCCAATTGAACCAAGTGCAAATGGGTACAAGTGCTAGCTTGGGAGTAAAAATCTGTGCTAGACTAGCGTCCTGTCCAGGGGGGGGGGGGGTGACCATTTTCAGCTTCACGCGTTAGAAATTGGGATACGTTCTGGCTCTATGGGCCTTAATAGCATTACTTGAAGGAACTTTGATTAACTGTGACATTACTCTTTTTTTTTTTTTTTTTGGTGTTAGTTTCTTCCCCTGTCATTTCAGGTTTAACGACCCATAAAGTCAGGATTTATTCAGATTTTGATGGCTTTCACTTTCATAGTGTGTGAAACGGGCGAAAGAGAGAGAGAGAGAGGGGATTTTGTTCTATTCCCTTGACAGAATTACGTCCATGTAATTGTGAAATTTACAAATATGTATAGGTCTATACATGTATTGTAATGTCATCTTCTTTGTAAGATCACCTTAGTTCTCATGTACGTGTGTATACATTTTAAGGAGATAGTTGGGGAGGGGAGGGGAGAGACAGATTAAAGACCCAACAGGGGATACTAAATCGTCACAATCCTCCTACAATGATTTTAATACAACGTATGCGTATAAAACTAAGGCCAAGAAGTATGATAATAATGACATCAGTGTAACAATGATAATATCATGATTATTATTGCTAATACATCACATCTCTGCAATGATTACAGCGTGACCCTTAACATTAACACTATTAACAGTAGGTGTATGAAGGGTCCTTTAAAGTTACATAATATTATTATATAATGATATGTTTGGATGTCATCACATCAGTTTGTGTGTGGGCAGTTGTCAAGCGCTACTGGAAGGTCCTATCTGCTTATTTCCTTTCTCACTCTATTTCACTTATTTTTCATCTTGCTATTTCCTCTTTAATTCTCCCTGAGATCACCGCATATGATGGACGGAGTACATTTCAATGAAACAAACTACTTATCTTATAACATCATTTTGTAGGGATGGGGAAGGGTGATGATGCCCTGGCCTTTACTGATCAAAAGATTTGATGTTTTTCATTTTGTTCTTTTTTTGTTTTGTTGGATTTTGTGTTAATGCCTTACGTGTTAATTTTTCTTTGCCATTCTCGTGTAACTTTAAAAACACTTCATACTTGATCATGATGATGCAATGGGCTCAGTGGATCAGTATCGTTTATTTCTTCAATTCAGTTTTGTACTGTAAAC
The DNA here is from genome assembly GCA_037039925.1 of Doris montereyensis. NCBI lineage: Eukaryota > Metazoa > Mollusca > Gastropoda > Nudibranchia > Dorididae > Doris > Doris montereyensis. Next base: position 118,582 of record JAXRKP010001181.1, read on the forward strand.
ACAACTAATGATGACATGTAAAAAAATGTTTTATTTATGTATGGAAGTGATATGCATTGTTTTTAATTTTATTATTTGAATTTTAAATCCACATAAAGAAAACTGAAATGCTTTCTCCCACCAAATACAATACATGTATGTATCATCATCATCATAAAGCAATCAATTTATTCCTTGTTCATTGAACTTACAGTTTTTAACACAGCGTCAGTGCATTGGGTTGAGCATTGCCTATGTCTTCATTTTTTGCCTTTGCAGAATAATTTTTAAAAAATGTTACAAAATAACAATTAATTCTTCATTTGTTTTTTTTATGATAATTACTAATTAGTGTAATACATGTGTTACGGTTTTTGTTACTTGCTTGTGTGTGCGTGTGAGAGGGAGAGAGAGAGGGAGAGAGAGAGACATACACACACACACACAGATAAGGTTTAAAAAAATGCAATAAATAATCTGTCTATTATCCCTAAGTAAGATGTGGTAAGACTCTTTTTTCTTTCTTTATCAGCTCCCATTCTACCTTCCAGTGTATGGGTTTTAGATGCCCGAAATGATCTTTCTCCAGGCTGCCCTGTCCTGACAGTTTCTGTTTCCTTCCAAAAAAGTTAAATTTCTTTGCGTTAATGCCTCTTTTATATCTTCTTCCCACTTTCTCCGAGGTCTGCCTTTTGATCTTTTCCTTGAGTTTTAGCACTATATACTGAGTAAGCTATTCTATTGTCATTCATTCTGTTAACATGCCCAAACCATCTCAGTTGATTCATTTCTATCTTAGTTTTGATGCTATCTGCTTTGGTTTGATCTCTTATTGTTGTGTTTCTGATTTTGTCTCTTTTAGTTTTCCCTACTACTCTTCTTAGATATTTCAGTTCGGCTGCCTGCGCTCTACTGTATTACCTACTGTCTAAGGTCCAGGTTTCACTGCCATAGAGGAGAGTAGGACAATAAACTCTGTTGTATACTGCCATTTTGGTTTTTGTTGACAATTCTTGTTTACCTACATAATGCCTTTCCTAGGTGGTTATATATTGCACTTGCTTTTTGGATTCTCTGGCTGATTTCTTCTCTTAGTTTTCCCTCTGAGTTAATCATTACTCCTAGGTAATTGCAGCTTTGAACTTGTTCTAAATTCTCCCTGCCTAATTTAAGATTTTGTGTTTTAGCTTCCCTAGTTACTAGCATTGTTTTGGTTTTCTTTGCATTTACTCTCATTCCTCTTTTTCATTATATTGATATTTGACTGGAGGTCCCTTTCTGATTTTCCAAACAGAATTAAATCATCAGCAAATGGAAGTATTGATACATTTACTGGTTTGAGCTTCCACATACCCACATTCATTTTCTTCATGTTTGAGGATGCCTTTGCGACTGAATCCATAAATGTGATAAACAAAAGAGGAATTAGGTTACAACCCTGTCTTACTCCTATATCTACATCAAATTCTTCAGATACATTTCCAGCTACTCTCACTGCACATGTTGGTTTATTGTAAAAACTTTTAATGGCTTCTATTAAATTTTGCTCTACGTTGTGTACTTTTAAGGAATGCCATAGTTCGTCCCTCCTCACAGTGTCAATGCCTTTTCTAAGTCAATAAAACACAGGTGCAACTCAATGTTTCTCTCAAGGAATTTTTCTATTATTTGTCTAATTGTAAATATGTGTTCTTGTACACTTCTTCCTGGTCTATCCTGGTGTAAATCCACTCTGATGCTCTTCAATCTGATCCTCTACTCTTTTTCCTTAGTCTCATTTCCAGAATCCTGGTACGCTAAGTAGTGATATCCCTCTATATTCCATGGTTGATCCTTTCTTGTGTATTGGTACTACAGTTCCTTTTTCCAGTTGTCTGGCACCTGTTTGGACTTCCATGCTTGTTGACATATTGCATGTAGTATGTAGTAATTTGTCTGCCTCTCTCCCTTGATTTTTAATCATTTCTGGATAAACTTGATCTGCTCCTGGGGCTTTTCCTAATTTCATTTTTCTTATAGCTGTTTGGATTTCTTCCATTGATACATCTACTTCTTCAGCTGTCTCATCTCCATTACTTGTTACTTGTTACTCTTAATAATTGATCTGTACTCCTTGTTTCATATGTTCTGGAGGGATTATGTAATTGTTGAAAATACTTTCTCCACGTTTCCATGATTTCGCTGTCTCCTTTCATTATTTCTCCTTTGGTGTTCTTAATTTGTCGTATTGGGCATGTTTTGGTCTTTCTCATGCTCTTCATTGCCCCCCAGAACAGCTTTTGATTTCCTTGATAGCTTTCTTGAAGTCTTTGTCCAAACTCTTCCCACTGTTCCTGTTTTGCTTTCCTAACTTCCTCTTTGGCGATAGTTCTTTTACTCACGTAATCTATCCTATCCTGTGGTTTCTTTGTTTGCAAGTATTTCTTCCAGGCATCTTTCTTTTCTTTGATCTTAGTCTTGACATTCTCATTCCACCATGCTGTCCTTTTCCCATCTCCTTTAATTTGTTTCTTAACTGAAGAGTGTTTCTTTATATATTTGCCGCTTTTTTTCTATTGTGCTTTCCTTCAGATCCATCTGCCTTTCACTGATACTGATCTTTTTATCCTGGATTGGTACATCTGTTTTACTATTGGTTTATTTAGTTCTTCTATTTTGAGTTTATTAGCTTTCTTCTCTTTCCTTTTCTGTTTGTTTTCTTCAGTTAATAATCTCATTTTGGCTATCACTAGGTGATGATCACTAAATATTTCTGCTCCTCTGCTTATTCTAGCATCCATTGTACTGTAAAAAATGGAGCTGCTAACTATTATGTAGTCTATGATTGACTTTTCATCATCTTCATTTAGTCTTGTATATTTGTCGATATCTTTATAAGGAAAAAATGTGTTGGCTATTTTCATGTTATTCTTTAGGCAAAAATCTATTAGTCTCTCCATTTGGAGAAGAAGTTGTCTCTCCTTCTTTACCTGTTACTTCTCCTTAAGTTTCGACATTGTTGCTTACTCTAGTGTTTAAATCTCCTAAAACCATTAATTCCTGTTTGTGTTTGAGATTCTTTGCAGCTATTTGTAAATCATTTTCGAAGATATCTTTTTCTTCTTTGGGGGCATCTTCGTTTGGTCCATAAGCTATTAATAATTTAATTTCTCTTCCTTTTGATTTAATATTTACCTCTAATAGCCGTGGGCTTACACATTTCCAACTCTCTAGTAGCATTTCTTGCCTTTATGCATTAGGGGGCCTACTCCTGCTCTAGCTCTATCTTTGACATCTACTCCTGAGAAGATTAAAGTATGACTTGGTCCTACATTTTCTATTCCTTGTCCTTTTTTCTTTGTTTCTGTAATAGCCAAAATGTCTACTTTGATTTTTTCCATTTCTTCAGCTAATTCTAACTCCTTTCCATTAATTGCCCTAACATTCCATGTTCCAAAAATCACAGTCCGTGTTCTTTTCCAGAGTCGTCTTTGAAAGTTCAAGCCGGGTATATCATTGTATATATTACGTTGAATCAGGTTGTTTTGGATAAGCAGGGGATTAGCCCACTGTACCCTAGGTAGATGGTGGGGCTCCCACCTTGAGGCCCCCTACCGGGCCTTGTTATTTTCTGTCAGGGTTTACTCCCTTAGCCTTTAATCATTCAAGACCAGCCTGCAAGGCAGCAGGTTGTTATGTTCTGTCAGGGTTAACTCCCTTAGCCTTTGGTCAGTCAAGACCGGTCTGCAAGGCAGCAGGTTGTTTTTTTTCGGGGTTAACTCCCTTAGCCTTTGGTCAGCCAAGACCTGCCTGCAAGGCAACAGGAGACTCGTGGAGGCGGGATCATCTACTCCCGGTACAGGTGCTTACCTGTCCACTGCCCAGGTGGTAAGACTCAAAGTCGTTAAAGTGGACATTTCTGTTTGGGTTTCACTGAGACTGAGAGAATAAGAGTTACAAGTGCATGTGTGTATATTATTAATGCGTTCCGGTTAACAAGCAGGAGAATGTATCACTTTAACTACTATACTATAAGAAGGAGAAAAAAGAAGTTGTGGGCGGTTGGTGGATGCTACTGTGATCTGATAGGCAGGTAGGTCCTACTTCTTTCTTTTCATTCTTTCTATTAATAATACATGAACCTGTCATCTTACTGTTTCCTCTAATTTACTATGAGATCATGGCATATGGTGGGCTTGGTAGATAAAAGATACATGTACCCATGAAAGTGAAGGCAAAGGGAGACCAAAACCCACAAGGTTGATATGCTCTCTTGGCGACATTGATACAAAATACAAACATGAATATTTTTATCACACTAATACTAATACTAATACTAAATACCATTACCAGTGAGCTGTTGAAAATCATGTATTATTACTAGTATTAGTATTTGTTCAATTTCCGCGCCACCTTTACTTTCGCTAAGTCTGAATAGACCTGGCTGTAGACCTAGTGTGGCTACCCATTTCGCTGTTGGGACGACAGGAGGGCCAGAAAAACGTCCCATGACTGGGAATTGAACATGTTACCTCCTGCTGGGTGGTAGTGGTAGTCAAACGCACTACCGACTGAGCTACCTGTGACGTGGAAAGCAGTGCTGTATGTCTATTATTAAAAAAGACAGGGACTCTACGACACTCAAGCAGAGTATGGGGCTTTACTAAAGATTCTTTACTATAATTTATTATAATTTATTTCCTTTCACTTCCCTCCTTCAAGTCTTTCGTCATATCGTCTCTTTCTTGATTGACCTTATTAATATTATTATTGTAAACAGTGTAAATTACAATGTATTGTAACGTGAGCGGTTGGCGAGAGCTACTGGTAGGTCCTACTTCTTTCGCTCATTCATGTCTTTCGTCCTGTCGTCTCTTCCTTGATTGACCTTATTATTGTAATACTTGTAAACAGTGTAAATTGCGATGTAACGTGAGCGGTTGGTAAGAGCTGCTGGTAGGTCCTACTTCTTTCGCTTTCGCTCTATCATATATCTTTTTTCTTACTACGTTATTTCCTCTTTATGCTCTGAGATGACTGCACATGGTGGACGAGGTAAATTTCAACGAAGCAATGCAATGATATTGATTGAAACAAAGAAACACACCTTTATCTTTGCCAGATGCAGTCTCCAAAACTACTTTTAATAATTTGTACCGTACCATTATTGAATTTATTGAAATTTAGTTCTATAAATGCTTTTACAAGCATGTCAATGTCAGGCGATTGGGGCGAGATGGTCCAGAGGTAAGATGTCTGCCTCTCAACCAGAGGGCATTAGGTTTTTCATGCCACGATGGGTCGAAAACATTTCTCGAGTTCTTATTCGGGTGAAACTTAAGCCCACGTCCTGGTTCAGGAAGGTGAATCTACACCTCGTCCCATCGGAGGTTCCGTGTGCAGACTACACAACACTCTCCTCTGTGTACGTTAAAGATCCCTTGGCTGTATTTATTGTTAATGTTAACAGGACAGTCCTGGGTGAGAGATGGAAACGAGGGTTGGAGGGGAGGGATTATACGAAAAAGATATTTATGACACGAACATTCAAACCCACGATCTATTGGTTGACAGGCTAGCACCTTGTATTATGCACCACCAAGTCCCCACTCTCACTTGTTAGCAAAGCAAACAATTATACTTTGAATTTTGATCACCTCAGGATATGTAACTTAATTCTGTTTTCTAAATAAAATGTAATTTATCTTCTTCATTTCCTTATCGCAAAGATCTGTGATTGTTTCCATGGCAATCCCAGTACATGAATAATTCTGCATAACATGAATATGAGTATTATCACAGTCTTTTCTTGTTAGTTTGTGCACGTGTCGGTGTGCATGTGTGTATGGTTAGGGAGTCGGTCTCTCTTCTCTCTCTCTCTCTCTCTCTCTCTCTCTCTCTCTCTCTCTCTCTCTCTCTCTCTCTCTCTCTCTCTCTCTCTCTCTCTCTTTCTCTCTCTCTCTCTCTCTCTCTCTCTCTCTCTCTCTCTCTCTCTCTCTCTCTCTCTCTCTCTCTCTCTCTCTCTCTCTCTCTCTCTCTCTCTCTCTCTCTCTCTCTCTCTCTCTCTCTCTCTCTCTCTCATCATTTAGTCTTTCTCATCATTTGTCTTCTGATGGCCTCGATCGTTCTCCCAATCGTTCCCATTATTACTAAATTTTCATTCCCATTGATTATTTTGCTTCAACAAATATTTGTTCCGTGTAAAGGTTGCCGATCCATCATTTTACCCTTTGTGAATGTTGGAGACAAGGAAATGACACTGACACACGTGTGCTGGAGAGAGAGAGAGAGAGAGAGAGAGAGAGAGAGAGAGAGAGGCAGTTATCGTTTTATTAGATCGGTCTCGTGATCAAATAAAGGTGCGATGCCAAATGCCATAGATAAATACCAAGCAGTTACGTACAAGTACAACATTGACACATTCAACAACAAATGTCTAAGACAAATAAGAAAATAAAATGGCAAGAGTGAGTAACCAATACAAAAATATTAAAAATGTCAGTGTCACTGTGTCAGGAATGAAAACGATGAAGAAGTGAAATATAGTAAGTGGAAATTTATCGGACGCATAATGTTACGACAAGAGAACGGCTGCAACATAGCGCTAACAAATAACATGGGACACCAGACGGAGACGGAGAAGAGGGACACCTAGAACAATGTGGAGAAGAACAGTATGGAAGGAAAGAACAAGTGCAGGGCGGAAAATTGGAATGAAGCAAGGACTGTTGTAGTTGTAGCAATCAACACAGAGAAATGGAAACAATCTGATAAGGCCTATGACATCCCAGTAATCCTACAGCGCTCGAAGCAGGTAGATGAGATGTACATGAGTGTACTGTATGTATACATTACACACACACAAAGGCAGTTTGGGGGGGGGGGGGTAACCAGTCTCCTGACGTTCAAGTTCATGTTGAGACTAAAACAAAAACTAAAATGTTAGTTTAATATTAAAGTAGATGTCAAAATAGTTTCAGACACAGAAGAACGTGCCACAGTACATTATGATATCAGCCTTCCCTATGAACTATGAATATAAATAATGAAGATTCAATTTTTAATAATATTGACTAGAACTTAATAAAACGCCATATGACTTAAGCGTTCCGGGCACATGGCACTGACACAAGTAATCTAGTTACAAAGCTTATTATTATTACGTGCGATGTTGTTTGATTTAGAGAGCCTGGGCTACACCTGCCGGGCAGTGGACAGGTAAGCACCTGTACGGGGAGTAGATGATCCCGCCCTCCACGAGTCTCCTGGCCTTGCAGGCGGGTCTTGGTTGGTCAAAGGCTAAGGAAGTTAACCCTGACAGAAAACAACCTGCTGCATTGCATGTAGATCTTGACTGACCAAAGGCTAAGGGATTTAATCCTGACAAAAATAACAACCTGCTGCCTTACAGGCTGGTCTTGAATGACTGAAGGCTAAGGGAGTTAACCCTGACAGAAAATAACATTGCACAATAGAAGAAAAGTGGCAGATGTATAAAGAAACACTCCTCATATGTACTGAAGAGGCCTGTGGTAGGAAACAAATTAAAGGAGATAGGAAAAGAACAGGATGGTGGAATGAGAATGTCAAGATTAAGATCACAGAAAAGAAGGATGCCTGGAAGAAATACTTGCAAACAAAGAGACCACAGGATCGGATTAGGATAGATTACGTGAGTAAAAGAACTCGCCAAAGAGGAAGTTATGAAAACAAAACAGGAACAATGGGAAGAATTTGGCCAAGACTTCAAGAAAGTTATCAATTTCAAGGAAATCAAAAGCTGTTCGGGGGGGGGGGCAATGAAGAGCATGAGAAAGACCAAAGCATGCCCAATACGACAAATTAAGAATGCCAAAGGAGAAATAATGAAAGAAGACAGCGAAATCATGGAAACATGGAGAAAGCATTTTCACCAATTACATAATCTCTCCAGAACGCATGAAACAAGGAGAAAAGATCAGTTAATAAGAGTACCAAGTAATCCAGAGAAGACAGCTGAAGATGTAGATATATCAATGGAAGAAATCCAAACAGCTATATAAGAAAAGTGAAATTAGGAAAAGCCCCAGGAGCAGATCAAGTTTATCCACAAATGATTAAAAACCAAGGGAGAGAGGCAGACAAACAAGTAACTACTACTGCATGCAATATGCCAACAAGCATGAAAATACCAACAGGTGCCAGACGACTGGAAAAAGGCAACGGTAGTACCAATACACAAACAAAGGATCAACTATGGAATGCTCAAACTATAGAGGGATATCACTACTTAGCCTTCCATGAAAAGTATATGCCAAGGATACTGGAAATGAGACTAAGGAACAAAGTAGAGGATCAGATTGAAGAGTATCAGAGTGGATTTACACCAGGAAGAAGTGTACAAGAACACATATTTACAATTAAACAAATAATAGAAAAATTCATTGAGAGAAACATTGACTTGCACCTGTGTTTTATTGGCTTAGAAAAGGTATTTGACACTGTGAGTGTGAGGAGGGACAAACTATGGCATTCCTTAAAAAAGAACACAATGTAGAGCAAAATTTAATAGAATCCATTAAAAGTTTTTACAATAAACCAACATGAGAGTAGCTGGAAACATATCTGCAGAATTTGAATTTGATGTAAATATAGGAGTAAGACAGGGTTGTATCCTAAGTCGTCTTTTGTTTATCACATTTATGCCATGGATTCAGTCGCAAAGGCATCCTCAAAAATAAAGAAAATGAATGTACGTATGTGGAAGCTCAAACCAGTAAATGTATCAATGCTTTCATTTGCCGATGATTTAGTTCTGTTTGGAAATTCAGAAAGTGACATTCAGTCGAATATCAACATTATGAACAATAAACTAAATAAAAAAGGAATGAGAGTAAATGCAAAGAAAACCAAAACAATACTAGTAACTAGGGAAGCACACAATTTTTAATTGGGCAGGGAGTATTTAGAACAGGTTCAGAG
>JAXRKP010001181.1:132500-140000 GCA_037039925.1 Doris montereyensis
GTTACTAGGTATAACTACGCACCACCACTCAAAGACTACACTGACTACCTACTACTACTACTACTACTACTATTACTACTACTACTACTACTACTACTACTACTACTACTACTGCTGTTACTACTACTACTACTACTGCTGCTGCTGCTGCTGCTGACTACTACTGACTACTGCTACTACTGACTTGACTACTACTACTACGACTACTACTACTACTACTACGTGCTACTACTACTACTACTACTACTACTACGAATACTATTGCTACTACTACTACTACTACTACTACTACTACTACTACTACTACTACTACTACTACTACTACTACTACTTTACTACTAATACTAATACTACTACAACTACTACTAATGATAATAATAATAATAATGCGCATTTATATTTCGCTTACATCTCATATATTATAGAGCTCATTAAAGCAAATTTCATTGTTTCACCAACTTTAGAATTCAATTTTCATTCTCTAAGCCGCCATTTTCAACAGAAAAGGTTAACACTTATCGTTCACACCTGCCGCGTAAACTACAATATCGAGTACTGGCTCGATCTACTAATAATTGTACCTACTTTCACCCGGGGTATATGATTATGTTGTAAATAATATATTGTATAAGAAATTGATATAAAATATTGTCCCTAGATCTAGTGCTGACGTTTAGAGCAATGCGTGGAGTAGCCGCATAGTGCTACTGATATAGCCACTGTTACTTTTATCCTGCTCAAGGTCAGGGGTCGGGCAGTGGACAGGTAAGCACCTGTTCGGGAATAGATGATCCCGCCCTCCACGAGTCTCCTGCTGCCTTGCAGGCAGGTCTTGGCTGACCAAAGGCTAAGGGAGTTAGCCTTGAAAGAAAACAACCTGCTGCCTTGCAGGTCGGTCTTGACTGACCAAAGGCTAAGTGAGTTAACCCTGACAGAAAATAACAACCTGCTGCCTTACAGGCTGGTCTTGACTGACCAAATGCTAAGGAGTTAACCCTGACAGAAAATAACAAGGCCCGGTAGGGGGCCTCAAGGTGGGAGCCCCACCATCTATCTACGGTACAGTGGGCTTATCCCCTGCTTATCCAAAACAACCTGATTCAAAGTAATATATATACAATGATATACCCGGCTTAAACTTTCGGAAACGACTCTGGAAAAGAACACGGACTGTGATTTTTGGAACATGGAATTTTAGGGTAATTAATGGAAAGGAGTTAGAATAAGCTGAAGAAATGGAAAAATTCAAAGTAGACATTTTGGCTATTATAGAAACAAAGAAAAAAGGACAAGGAATAGAAAATGTAGGACCAAATCATAATTTAATCTTCTCAAGAGTAGATGTCAAAGATAGAGCTAGAGCAGGAGTAGGCCTCATAATGCATAAAAGGCAAGAAATGCTACTAGAAAGTTGGAAATTTGTAAGCCCACGGCTATTAGAGGTAAATATTAAACCAAAAGGAAGAGAAATTAAATTATTAATAGCTTATGGATCAAACGAAGATGCCACCAAAGACGAAAAAGATATCTTCGAAAATGATTTACAAATAGCTGCAGAGAATCTCAAACCCAAACAGGAATTAATGGTTTTAGGAGATTTAAACGCTAGAGTAGACAACAATGTAGAAACATCAGGAGAAGTAATAGGTAAAGAAGGAGAGACAACAACTTCTCCAAATGGAGAGAGACTAATAGATTTTTGCCTAAAGAATAACATGAAAATAGCTAACACATTTTTCCTCATAAAGATATCCACAAATATACAAGAGTAAATGAAGACATATGTGAAAAGTCAATGATACACTACATAATAGTTAGCAGCTCCTATTTTACTGTACAATGGATGCTAGGGTAAACAGAGGAGCAGAAATATATAGTGATCATCTCTAGTGATAGCCAAAATGAGATTATTAACTGAAGAAAACAAACAGAAAAGGAAAAGAGAAGAAACCTACTAAACTCAAAATAGAAGAACTAAATAAAACAAATAGTAAAACAAATGTACCAATCCAGGATAAAAAGATCTATCAGTGAAAGGCAGATGGCTCTGAAGGAAAGCACAATAGAAGAAAAGTGGCAAATATATAAAGAAACACTCCTCTGTTGTACTGAAGAGGTCTGTGGTAGGAAACAAATTAAAGGAGATGGGAAAAGGACAGCGTGGTGGAATGAGAATTTCAAGACTAAGATCAAAGAAAGAAAGATGTCTGGAAGAAATACTTGCAAACAAAGAGACCAGGGGATAGGATAGATTACGTGAGTAAAAGAACTATCGCCAGAGAGGAAGTTAGGAAAGCAAAACAGGAACAGTGGGAAGAGTTTGGACAAAGACTTCAAGAAAGTTATCAACGAAATCAAATGCTGTTCGGGGGGGGGGGGGCAATGAAGAGCATGAGAAAGACCAAAACATGCCCAATACGCCAAAGGAGAAATAATGAAAGGAGACAGCGAAATCATGGAAACGTGGAGAAAGTATTTTCAACAATTACATAATCCCTCCAGAACATATATGAAACAAGGAGTACAGATCAATTATTAAGAGTAACAAGTAATGGAGATGAGACAGCTGAAGAAATAGATATCTCAATACAAGAACTTCAAACAGCTATAAGAAAAGTGAAATTAGGAAAAGCCCCAGGAGCAGATCAAGTTTATCCACAAATGATTAAAAACCAAAGGAGGGAGGCAGACAAACTACTACATACAATGTGTCAAGAAGCATGGAAGTTCAAACAGGTGCCAGACGACTGGAAAAAGGACCGGTAGTACCAATACGTAAGAAACCATGGAATGTTCAAACTATAGAGGGATATCACTACTTAGCGTACCAGGAAAAATGCATCACAAGATTCTGGAAATGAGACTAAGGAAAAGAGTAGAGGATCAGATTGAAGAACACCAGAGTTGATTTAGACCAGGATGAAGTGTACAAGATCATACATTTACAACTAGACAAATAATAGAAAAAATTCCTTGAGAGAAACATTGACTTGCATCTGTGTTTTATCGACTTAGAAAAGGCATTTGACACTGAGGAGGGACGAACTATGGCATTCCTTAAAAGAACACAACGTAGAGCAAAATTTAATAGAAGCCATTAAAAGTTTTTACAATAAACCAACATGTGCCGTGAGTAGCTGAAAACATATCTACAGAATTTGATGTAGATATAGGAGTAAGACAAGGTTGTAACCTAAGTCCTCTTTTGTTTATCATATTTATGGATTCAGTCGCAAAGGCATCCTCAAACATGAAGAAAATGAATGCAGGTATGTGGAAGCTCAAACCAGTAAATGTATCAATGCTTTCATTTGCTGATGATTTAGTTCTGTTTGGAAAATCAGAAAGGGACCTCCAGTCAAATATCAACATAATGAATAATGAATTAAATAAAAAGAGGAATGAAAGTAAATGCAAAGAAAACCAAAACAATGCTAGTAACTAGGAAGCTAAAACACAAAATCTTAAATTAGGCAGGGGGAATTTAGAACAAGTTCAAAGCTACAATTATTAGGAGTAATGATTAACTCAGAGGGAAAACTAAGAGAAGAAATCAGCCAGAGAATCCAAAAAGTAAGTGCAATATATAACCATCTAGGAAAGGCATTTGTAGGTAAACAAGAATTGTCAACAAAAACCAAAACGGCAGTATGCAACACAGTTTATTTTCCTACTCTCCTCTATGGCAGTGAAACCTGGACCTTAGACAGTAGAGAATACAGTAGAGTGCAGGCAGCCGAAATGAAGTATCTAAGAAGAGTAGTAGGCAAAACTTAAAGAGACAAAATCAGAAACACAGCAATAAGAGATCAAACCAAAGCAGGTGGCATAAAAACTAAAATAGAAATGAATCAACTGAGGTGGTTTGGGCGTGTAAACAGAATGAATGACAATAGAATAGCTAAATCAGTATACAGTGCTAAAACTCAGGGTAAAAGACCAAAATGCAGACCTCGGAGAAAATGGGAAGATGATATAAAAGAGGCATTAACGCAAAGAAATTTAACTTTTGGAAGGAAACAGAAACTGTCAGGACAGGGCAGCCTGGAGAAAGATCATTTTTGGCATCTAAAACCCATACACCGGAAGGTAGAATTATGGGAACTGATAACGAAAAAAAGAAAGGTCAGGGGTCCGACTTCGCCTTGATGCACGTGGACTATCTACGTGCGATTTATATTGATTTGGTTGTTGTTTGATTTTGGTGGTTTTGATTCACATCAGACATCCCTGAATCCCCTGCGGACAGGCTAATGATAGTTTGTGGTGGCCATACACTCATACTAAGTTAACGCTTATGACATTGCACAGCATCTGTACCGCATCTGTTCTTACCGCATCTTTTAAGAGACGGTCGGAAAGCGCGGCAAGTTCATGTGCAGATGTGTGCGTCAAAAGATACTACATCGTATGTAGTATTAGCAGTTTTAATTAAAAGCTTTCGGAATTAGATTTAATAAAACAGCGCAGTGGAGTGTAGCGAGGTGAGTGCACTCAACACTCAGCACTCTAATAAGAGGGAATCCTCAAAGAGAATTGAATTGTTTTTTAGCGCTTCGTCGTAATAGAACTTACGATAATTGAAATAAACCCTTCTCTGAATCCTATAATCGGATCATTTTTTGATTGGGGGGGGGAGGGGGATGGGGGAATGAAAATAAATGTTGTATAAACATACAACGCAACCGCTCCATTTCTTGTAATTCTACCGAATTTCATACGCTTAAGACTTAAGATGTTCCACAGATGCACAATACGATATATACCAAGCATGTCCCCCAACTAGTTGTCCCCAGTGCAAATCTGGGCCCCGGGCAAGGAAAGATGATGCCTTCCTGTTCATGTATCTGTAAAAGCCAAGCCTTTGGTCCAAGGGTGACGAGACTTGGCACCTACTGTTTTGTTTTCTTGTTTTGCTTTGGCAGGTTGTTGTTGTTGTTGTTGCTGTTGTCTAAAATTGTTCTCGGCAAATAATAATTTATCTCGAAGTTGAAACAAACCCTGAGATTAAAGAGCTGATGTTAAATCTCTTGTCGAATGTGGTGTGCGGGTATCAGCCCATATTAATATTACGCTTACGTGTATTGCGTTCGTTACTGTCAGCCCAACCATGACGGAATTACTGCCAGTGGAAATGAGGGCAATGATGAAAGGCAGGTCCACCTTTATTGATGTTGCGACCCTCTTGAATCATGTCGTTATGGCTGGCTGACTGACTGACTTGGTCAATGTTTAGCACTAATACAAACTAGATTGCCGCCGCCGCCACCACCATTACTGCTACTACTACTACTACTACTACTACTACTACTACTACTACTACTACTACTACTACTACTACTACTACTACTACTACTACTACTACTACTACTACTGCTACTACTACTACTACTACTGCTGCTGCTACATGTATGTACTGGTACTGTAACTGTTGCCGCCAGGACGCTGAAAGCTCAATGTGATGAGGATCAATGCATTATGTTAACGCATCATGGTAATTTACAATTGATTATTGAATCTATTTATCCATCCATCTATCTATTTATCTATCTATCTATCTATCTATCTATCTATCTATCTATCTATCTATATCTTTGAGTACAATTTTCATTCTCTGCCGCCAATTTCAACAGAAAAGGTTGACACGTGAAAGAGTGAAGGTATATGTCTTTATCTATCTATCTATCTATCTATCTATCTATCTATCTATCTATCTATCTATCTATCTATCTATCTATCTATCTATCTATCTATCCATCCATCCATCCATCCATCCATCCATCCATTCTTCCATCTATCTATCTATCTATCTATCCATCCATCCATCCATCCATCTATCTATCTATCTATCTATCTATCTATCTATCTATCTATCTATCTATCTATCTATCTATCATCTATCTGTCATGTATCTATCTATCTATCTATCTATCTATCTATCTATCTATCTATCTATCTATCTATCTATCCGAAGCCCACTCATTACAATACCCTATACATGTAGTATGTTGATGGTGTCAAGCTCATCTGCTGCATCACGTATGCAATTCCTCCAGTTGGTTACGGTCATGACGCCCGACTTTGCCACGCTATTTATCTATAATTATATTCTATGCATTAATTAATGATTGTAATGTTCAATGTAAGTAATCAAGCCATAACTCGCCTATGAACTTTCTTTCTTTCAGGTCATGTAACTGTGCGCTCACTTTTATAATAAATGACACGAAAAGACATTATAATAAAAGAAATAAACATATATGTATATATGTGTGTGTATGTGTGTGTTTGTATGTTAAAGGGTTACACTCAATAATAGTATGTTTCCTTTGTGTGGGTATTACTGGTATGTCCTACTCCTTCACGTTCACTCTGTCACACGTTTTTCTTTCGTTTTGCTGTTTCCTCATAATAAGCGGTTCTAGGGCGGTGCTGGTAGGTCCCTACGTCTCCCCCTCTCTATCTGTCTATCTGTTTGTCTCTCCCCTCCCCTCTCTCTCTCTTTCTATCTCTCTCTTTCTCTCTCTCTCTTTGTCTCTCTCTCTCTCTCTCTCTCTCTCTCTCTCTCTCTCTCTCTCTCTCTCTCTCTCTCTCTCTCTCTCTCTCTCTCTCTCTCTCTCTCTCTCTCTCTCTCTCGCTTTCATCTTGCTGTTTCTTCTTGATTCACCCTGATATTACGACATATGGGGGATAGGTAAAATTTCAATGAAACAAACAAACGATATCACCTGTTTTTCTTTCGTACGTGGGCAATTATCAAAAAGGTGGTGCGATATTAAGGTGAGGGGGGGGGGTTCCCGGAGTGAAAATTTTCCCGCTTGTTCCTATCAATTTAACTTATGTATAAGTGTAATGGACATGGTGTGCTGAGTTGAAATATGTCGTTATTTTGTTGTTTTTTTGGCACTTGTGGTTGCCATGGAAACGGCGGCGATCTTATATTTTGCGCCCAGAGGTTTTTTTTTGGATAGCGTATATTGTGACGATTAAAATATATTTGCCATACTTGAAGTAATGTATTTCTGGCTTCTATCATATAATAGTTGTGTTGAAAGATACGGCTGTATCACTTCTAAAAAAATATCGTAAAAATTCAAAGAATCGATAGTGAGCTTCTTTTATGATATCATTGTGACGGGAATGAACTGCTTTATCCAGAGAGACTAGATTTGTTCCAATTTCGGCAAAATGGCATTCCCAGGACTCCCTCCCCCAAAGCTCGCTAAGATTTATGCCCTGCATTCACACACATTCAGTCAATCAAGAAAAATGGAAGATCCCCCCCCAAAAAAAATAAAAATAAATAATAATAAATAAATAGCGATCTATCATGGGAGTAATTGTAAAAACGCTCATGATAAACGTAGCACTCTCTCACACTCACACACACAACCACACACACACACACACACACATATACACACACACGTGCATCATCCGGGTAGATTAAAGCCCCTAACACACATGCATCAGGGTAGTGCCCAAGGTTTCTCCTCAACG
>JAXRKP010001181.1:142500-152500 GCA_037039925.1 Doris montereyensis
ATGTACCCAGATTAACACTAGATATAGAGGAAAATCAAAAGGCGTACGGACTTTCTTATTGAATGAAATAACAACCCGTCATAATTTATAGATATTATTATAAGCTACAAACTCCGTTAACTGTTGACTTGTTTGTACTGACATTCTTTGTGATCTCGCCATTTATTTGTTCTTGCATTTCAGCATTCCAGTGGGTCTTACTCTTACCCACATGTCCTGGGCATGACACAAGTTTGAGGCCTTGATGAGAACGTTCCTTTGACTTAGTTCTACTTCTGTGACGTGAAATGTGGGCCGTAGCTAGTTCAAGTCTTGCCTGTGGTAAATCTACTTCAAAAGGTAGGTATCGTTTAAAATATTTCTTACTTTCTCTTACTTTAATTTGAGCTTGGTATTGAAATCATCTTCCCACGGGGCTAATATAGCAAGCATGTGGACATTGCTAATGGTGCTTGAATAACTTACGGTAAACATCTAATTACTGCCTGACGAGTCCAGAGGCAAAGTGCCGGCCTTTCAAGCGAAAGGTCGTGAGTTCAAGCCCCGACGGCGGTTGAAAAGAATCTCGAGGTTTTTCGAGTAAAAACCTCCCCGTCCCCCCTCCTGGTCCAGGTAGGTGGGTTGACACCTAGTCCCATCGAAGACGGATGATTGAAAGGAGGTCCCGTGAGCAGATAACAATGCTCTGTGCACATTAAAGATTCCTAAGCTCTTTACAAAGCAGTTCGAGCAAAATTTAAAATCCTACCAAAACCCTTGAGATCACTTTTAGTTAAATATGCGAGTAAAATCAAATCAGATAAAAAAACAAACCAAAATCAAACTGTCGGACGATCACATTTTCAACTTCATCTGAATTACGTCGAGAAAGTTTTGCCTGAGGCGTGTGGGCGGGTTGTGGATGCTACTGGTAGGTCCTACTTCTTTCTATATTACTTTTTCCACATGTCTTTCATACTGTCGTTTGTGGATGGTTGGTGGAAAGTGCTGGTAGGTCCTACTTCTTTCCTGTCACTCTTTTACTTACCTTTCATTTGTTGCTGTTTCCTCTTAATTCATCATGAGATCATCGCATATGAGAAAAGTTTCAATGAAACAATCCTGCAGTTTGCTTTTGATTTCCCTTGAGATCAACGCATATGTGTTATGATGGACTGGGTAAACGGTAATGTACAATGTCTGGGGCACATTTGCCAGACAATTTTGGTGAAACCCTTTGATGTATGCTTTGTTGATGATGTGTGTAGACTTGACACGCTGGCACACTGTAATTGCTTTCTCTGGCATTTAACGAAACACATACTGCATACTGCCAACCATCCAGTAATCTGTGTAACCATATCTACCACCATAGCTTAATGTGAACTGCTGCAACTGTGACAGATTATCAGATTACCGTTTTATTTGTTATTGCGTTAGTAAGTCGTCGCTCCCTCTTTCTGTTTCTATTTCTTGAAGAGATGCATTCAATAGTTGTGCTGATGCATTCAATAGTTGTGCTGATGCATTCAATAGTTGTGCTGATGCATTGAATAGTTGTGTTGATGCATTGAATAGTTGCGCTGATGCATTGAATAGTTGTGTTGATGCATTCAATAGTTGTGCTGATGCATTCAATAGTTGTGCTGATGCATTGAATAGTTGTGTTGATGCATTCAATAGTTGTGCTGATGCATTCAATAGTTGTGCTGATGCATTCAATAGTTGTGCTGATGCATTGAACCCCGGCCTTCACCTTAGTTGTGGATGTGGATAAATCAAATGAAATCAACTGAAATCAAACGTGGACATGTGTATGGACGCTTGCGTGTTTTGAATAATAATTTTGGCACTGGAAATCACTCACTATTGATTTCCTTTGTTTTCTTCTTCTTCTCGGGGTTATATTATTTCATTCTGAAAATATACCATACTGTGTCATCGCTTGTAGCCATGGAAACACGCTTCTTTTTTTTATTGTCTAGCACACGGGTGGTCGCTGTTTCGTTGCCCCCTCCACTAGCACATGGCACGTCCGTACTTAGGTAAAGAAAAAGGGTAGTCAGGGCAGCTCATCATAGCAACTATTGTTGTCGCCTATCACTTCCCTATCCTCGTGGATGGTTGGCCAGCTATACTGGTAGGTCCTACTTCTTTCCTTTCATTCATTCATTTGTTTTTCATCTGTCTGGTTCCTCTAAGTTAAATCATTCTGAAATCACCAACTTATGGAAGGCTGGGTTTTTGTTTGTTTGAATGAATAGAAAATGTGTTGGCGGACGAGGCTGGTAGGACCCACTTTCTTCTTCTTCTTCTTCACTCTTGCACATGTCTTACTTCAATCTTTTATCGTTGCCTCCTAATTCACATTTAGATCATATTATTATTATTATTATTATTATTATTATTATTATTATTATTATTATTATTATTATTATTATTATTATTATTATTATTATTATTATTATTATTATTATTATTATTATGGTGGGTTGCGTAAGTGTCACTGTTGTTGTTATTGTTGGGTTTTTTTCATATCGATCCAGCAGCGCTAGGCCATTAATTTGTCCTTGGGCCCAATGCCGTGTCGTGGTGGTATTTACAGGTGTTTTCCACCCCTGTGACGCCGCCGTTACTTCTACCGTGTCTCTCTTAATACGTGTTAAGTTTATTTTGCACTGGAATTACTCTTTTTTAAATGCAACACAATTGAAGACAAGTTTACAAAAATCTCTTGCATTGTGGCGAACCGTCGTTGCATTTTGAGGCGGTAAAATTAGCTTTGTAAAATTCGGTGGAAAAAACCGTGCGTGCACTATGAGGAATCGTGCAACTTGGCGGAGGTTATACTGTGTAATGACAACTAAAACTAGTTTTAGAGATTTCCATGACGGCAATGGGAGAAAGAAATGGTACATGGACATGTGGACATGGACAGACTTGCACTGCGACCACGTAATGGATTATCCGTTGTTGTCATGGAGCCCTGCGCACAAAGTCAGAGTCATTAGTCAGCCCTGTTGACCAGTCAGTTGCTTGCATGGCCTTGGATCAGAGTTTAAACTTTGATGCTCGGTCGGTTTTTCACCTTTCTTGCTTGCTGGGAAGAATGTCTGTAGAATGTTGTGGGTGGTTGGCGGGCGCTGCTGACAGGTCCTACCTGTTTCTAGTCCCTCCTTCATTTCATGTCTTTTGTCTGCTGACAGTACCTACCTGTTTCTAGCCCTCCTTCATTTCATGTCTTTTGTCTGCTGACAGGTCCTACCTGTTTCTAGCCCCCTCCTTCATTTCATGTCTTTTGTGTGCTGTTTTGCTGTGCATTCACCCTGAGATAACCACATATGGTCGGCATGATGGATTAGAGAAAACAACCGCCAATCGAATTGCAACTATTAATAATTATTTTCTGGCTGGGAAACATGTATGTAGAACGTATTCATGGCCATGGCTACTGTAACCGGGCAGATGCAACGCGCAACCATAAAAATAATGTGGAGTCGATGACATTTTTACCAATAAATGGATTTTAACAGTAAGCAAAGCAATAACAATGAAAAAAGGAAGCATTAATTTAGCAATAAAATTAAAAAATGAACTTGAACTGAACTCTGAACAGTAAGAAAAGCAAAAAGTATTTGAATTAGTAAGTAGCATTAATATTGAAAAAAGAGATAAAAATATCTTACTCTAGTAGAATCTTTTGAATTTAGTTCTTTGTAGGAGAGTTTTGAAAGTTCTTTTGTTTGGTAGTTTTTACAATAATTATTAGTTGCTCAATATATGGCAATGGGACAGTTTTACATTGAAATTGTAAATTTCAGAAATTTGATAAAATGTATCGCTCAAAGACTTTCGGCAAACGATATTGACAATAGTAGTGAGTAGAAAAAATTATACAGGCATCATTTGCAATCTTCAAACCACCCCTGTCCAAACTGGCTTATTTATTTGATAATTAAAGGTAAAAGCGTCTTCGTCCTCTTCATCTGCAGCATCCTTCCGACTCACAACCCAGGGACCAGATTTGCTTTACTCATCTTTACACCTCTGCTATAAAGCTCACCCCTCTCAGGCCAATTATCATGAATGTCCAGAGACTAGTGCACCTCATCGACATCAAATCGTAGACGCAATAGTACCTTTCAGATATTGACCTTTTCAGAAATTTGCTGGACATTAATAAAATATGTGCCCCCACTGCCTTGTCTCAATTTGCTGAAAGCTTTTTCAATAATCAGTTGTAAATTTTCCAAGAAGAACATTATCAGAAGACTAGTGCACACTCTTTAATAAATAGTGACAATTGAATCAAGAAGTATCCCTGGTAAACTTTTTCCCTTTTCGGCTGGTAATGTCGATTGCAGAATCTTTATTTGTGGATCATCGTTACTACGCATGTAATCTTGATGCAGAAAGGGATTTGACATTATTATTTTAAAACCATGATAAAGGGCAAATGCTTGTTAAGTTTCTTGACAAAGCATATAACATTCACCAAACTCTCAATAGTTTAGATTAGCAACAAGTCTTAATCCTAAATCATGTTGTGCTTTTAAGCCTTGCTCCCTTTTGCAGTCAATTCATTCATCAAATCAAGTTGTTCTGTTTTCTGTGATCTCAAATGGCGCAATAAAAATAAGTGGTTTCGATTTGCTAAAAGTGAAATATTATTATCGCAAATAGTGAAATACTGAGAATACGAGCTAATAGTTCATTCGTTTTCATTTGAATATGTACAGCAGCATTTTAATCAAAAATGATGGACCTCCGTTGTCTTGAACCTAAAACGGTTGTAGAAAGGACATCACATTCAGTTTTCCTCCGTGATAAAAAAACATCAGTAACAAGGTGTTACCATACGCGTTATATCAAATGCTGACGGAAATTCGATTCAGTGTTTGTGTTGTCGCTTCTAAAGCCGTACAAAGCTCGTGGTAACAGATTGCTCGCACTATTATCTGTTGTCACTTTGCAGTTACATTTTTGCATTGCTCCAACAAAAGGAGTTGGCAATTCCAAAGCTCAGATAAGATAAAGTTCCCTCAAGCTTTGCGCATGAACTACGTGCTGCATACCAGTTTATTTCTAATGATATTTATGGTGCGATCATAGTTAACAAAAATGTTGCAGAAGGTTGTAACATCCATGATTGTATAAATAAATATAAACAAATAGTAATACAAAATTCTCGGAAATAGATTCTTGTCTAACGTTCATTCATCATGCACTCAGTGCCTACAAAGTTGTTCTAGGATAGTTTCGTCAAACTTTTTGTACAGATTGGCAAAAAAAAATGTGCGTAACACAGACTGAGATGGTTTCAAAAAAAATGGGAACATTCTAAGTGTTTGTTAATGTTGAGGTGCTGTTTAATACTCAATTGGTCTAAACTTACTTTATCATTGAGCTGAAAGTCGTGATAGCTGACTTCATTATTACTTTTAAATTAAACCCCAGTAGAATTTAGCTAAATATTTTGATCTAGAATAAATAAGTCTTATAACTAACGATTTGTACATGTATTCTGTGGTTATTCAAGTTCAAGTTATTAAATTTTGAGATATGTCATTAAAAGTATAATAAACATCTTACAGCAGCATCAAAAGTTTCCTACCATGTTTAGTAATCCAAAAAAATAAGTTAAAAATAATAATCTGCCGATAAACACTGATTGCTGCTCCTTTTTGATGACCAACTTAAGATTTTGTATTTATCAATATGTATCCATTGGTTATCTCTATGAATTGTTTATAATATCAACATGTTAATTACTCTGGTTACAATTATGCAAATTGTGTAATGGTTTTGACTGGATCTAATCTTATGACATAAGCCGTGAAGGCTTTTCTTGCTCGGAAGAAAGTATGCCAGTATTAGTAGTAGTAGTAGTAGTAGTCAGTAGTAGTAGTCAAAATCCAGTAGTAGTAGTCTTTGGTGGTGGTAGTAGTAGAGCTGCATAAGTATAGTAGATTTCTTTGTTTGTATTCAATTGTCAATGGCAATGAATACCTCTGCTATAAATCACCCTCTCAAAAAACAACCCTCTATAAATTTCACTCAGAGCGACGTTTTCGGCTGGTAAGATTACATCTCAATAATCAATTTACGAAAATCAATGATAAAGGGATCCTCAAACAGCAATGCTTATCCAAAGGAAATACACCACAACAAATCTTAACCTATCATCTGTCTGTTAAGTTCCGTGAGCCATTCACAATTCTCCCCAAATCCAGTTGAAATAAACGAAGTTATACTGAGACATTTTCTTTAGCTTTAGTCGGGGGTGGAGATGTGTCTGTATACCTGATCTTGTGTTGGTAATGGGGTGGTAACAGGGCGTGTCTGTACGATTTGATGATGTTGGCAATAGGCAGTTCAGAAATGTTCCCTCTAAGCTTTTGTGATATAGACTGCACCAGGGAGAAATGGTTTTGTCTGGGGAAGCTATTCGTGTCTGTTCATACACTGTTCCTGTGTTGGTAATTTGGTTGGGGGCCGTGTCTGTATGACCTGTTCCTGTGTTGGTAATGTGGTTGAAATTAAACAGAGCCGATGTCTATACATTTGTAAATGTATTCTGTGTTGGTAATTTGTTGTGGTTTGCACGAAGGGCGGCCGTGTCTGTATCCATTGGTTACTCTGTATCAACATTTAATTATGGTACTGTGTAATGGTTTTAATGTGGTTGGGGCCAGAAAAATGATGTCTATATATTGTCTGTTCCTGTAGTTGGTAATTGGGGTGAAAAAAAAACCAACCTCTATTTCCTCAATGGGGGCTCAGTAATCAATTTTGTCTGTATACCTGTACACCGCACAAATCACCATCTGTCTAATTGGTCACATGTCCAGTTAAAAACAGAGGCTTTGGGTAGGCCGTGTCTGTATACCTGTTCCTGTGTTGGTAATGTGGTTGGGGGCCGTGTCTGATGCACCTGTTCCTGTGTTGGTAATGTGGTTGGGGCCGTGTCTGCATACACCTGTTCCTGTGTTGGTAATGTGGTTACGGCACAACGTGTCTGTATCCACCTGTTCCTGTGTTAAGTAATGTGGTTGGGGGCCGTGTCTGTATACCTGTTCCTGTGTTGGTAATGTGGTTGGGGGCCGTGTCTGTACACCTGTTCCTGTGTTGGTAATGTGGTTGGGGGCCGTGTCTGTATACCTGTTCCTGTGTTGGTAATGTGGTTGGGGGCCGTGTCTGTATACCTGTTCCTGTGTTGGTAATGTGGTTGGGGGCCGTGTCTGTATACCTGTTCCTGTTCTTGTGTTGGTACCTGTTCCTGTGGTGGTAGTGTACAAACTTTGGGGGCACGTGTCTGTATACCTGTTCCTGTGTTGGTAATGGCAAACTTATTAATTGGGGGCGGCGTGTCTGTACACCTGTTCCTGTGTTGGTAGTGTGGTTGGGGGCCGTGTCTGTATTAAAAGTCGCTGTTCCTGTGTTGGTAATGTGGTTGGGGGCCGTGTCTGTATACCTGTTCCTGTGTTGGTAATGGGGTGGGGGCCGTGTCTGTATACCTGTTCCTGTGTTGGTAATGTGGTTGGGGGCGTGTCTGTATTACCTGTTCCTGTGTTGGTAATGGGTTGGGGGCCGTGTCTGTATAAGCCTGTTCCTGTGTTGGTAATGTGGTTGGGGGCCGTGTCTGTATACCTGTTCCTGTGTTGGTAATGGGGTGGGGGCGTGTCTGTATACCTGATCTCTTGTGTTGGTAATGTAAGGTGTATACCTGGTGGGGGGCCGTGGTCTGTACACCTGTTCTGTTGGTAATGTGGTGGGGGCCGTGTCCGTACAGCTGCTCTTGTGTTGGTAAGGGTTGGGGGCGTGTCTGTATAGCTGCTCCTGTGTTGGTAATGGTGGGGGGGGCGTGTGGGCTGTTCCTGTCTGGTAAGGGGTGGGGGCCGTGTCTGTATAGCTGTTCCTGTGTTGGTAATTGGTAACCGTGTCTGTATAGCTGTTCCTGTGTGTTAATGGGGTGGGGCCGTGTCTGTATAGCTGTTCCTGTGTTGGTAATGGTGGGGGCCGTGTCTGTATACCTGTTCCTGTGTTGGTAATGGGGTGGGGGCCGTGTCTGTATACCTGTTCCTGTGTTGGTAATGGGTTGGGGGCCGTGTCTGTATAGCTGTTCCTGTGTTGGTAATGGGGTGGGGGCCGTGTCTGTATACCTGTTCCTGTGTGTTGGTAATGGGGTGGGGGCCGTGTCTGTATAGCTGTTCCTCTTGTGGGTGGGGCCGTGTCTGTAATGTTCCTGGTGGGGGGGGCGTGTCTGTATACACCTGCTTCTGTGTTGGTAATAAGGTGGGGGGGCGTGTCTGTATACCTGCTCTTGTGTTGGTAATGGTGGGGGGGGGAGGCGTGTCTGTATACCTGTTCCTGTGTTGGTAATAAGGTGGTTGTATAGGGCGTGTCTGTATGGCTGTTCTGCATAGCTGCTCCTGTGTTGGTAATGGGGTGGGGGGCGTGTCTGTATACCTGTTCCTGTGTTGGTAATGGAGTTGGGGGCCGTGTCTGTATAGCTGTTCCTGTGTTGGTAATGTGGTTGGGGTCCGTGTCTGTATACCTGTTCCTGTGTTGGTAATGGGGTGGGGGCGTGTCTGTATACCTGTTCCTGTGTTGGTAATGTGGTTGGGGGGCGTGTCTGTATTGCTGTTCCTGTGTTGGTAATGTGGTTGGGGCGTGTCTGTATAGCTGTTCCCTGTGTTGGTAATGGGGTGGGGGGGCGTAATGTCTGTATAGCTGCTCCTGTGTTGGTAATGGTGGGGGGCGTGTCTGTATACATGTTCCTGTGTTGGTAATGGGGTGGGGGGGGCGTGTCTGTATAGCTGTTCTTGTGTTGGTAATAAGGTGGGGGCGTGTCTGTATAACCTGCTCTTGTATTGGTAATAGGTGGGGGGAGCGTAACTGTATAGCTGTTCCTGTGTTGGTAATGGGGTGGGGCCGTGTCTGTATAGCTGTTCCTGTTTTGGTAATGGGGTGGGGGCCGTGTCTGTATAGCTGTTCCTGTTTTGGTAATGGGGTGGGGGGCCGTGTCTGTATAGCTGCTCTTGTGTTGGTAATAAGGTGGGGTGGGGGCCGTGTGTATGGCTGTTCCTGTGTTGGTAATGGTGGGGGGGGGCCCGTGTCTGTATACCTGCTCTTGTGTTGTTAATAAGGTGGGGGGGCGTGTCTGTATACCTGCTCTTGTGTTGGTAATAAGGTGTGTTGGTAATGGGGTGGGGGGCGTGTCTGCATACCCTGCTCTTGTGTTGGTAATGGGTGGGGGGGGGGCGTGTCTGTAATGGGGTGCTCTTGTGTTGGTAATAAGGTGGGGGGGGGGGGCGTGTCTGTATAGCTGCTCTTGTGTTGTAATAAGGTGGGGGGCGGTGTCTGTATACCTGCTCTTGTGTTGTTAATATGGTGGGGGGTGTATGTATAGCGTAATAGGTGGGGCGTGTGTGTCTGTATAGCTGCTCCTGTGTTGGTAATAGATTGAAGTAGGTCTAATAAGTCTTGCTCCTGTGTTGTTAATAGGTTGAAGTAGGTCTAATAGGTCTAGTGGCACTTTGAATACACCGCTGCTGCCTAGTATTGCTTGCTAAGGGCCTTAATCCTAATTGAAATTGGCTATACGGAACACGTCTTCATTCGCTTTGATCTTTTAATAATATGGTCACATCTGGACCGGACTGAATTATGCACATGATTGGGGTAACGATTAATTCTATGGACCATGGGTGAAAGTAAGGCCAGCTAGACATTTTTTTTTCTTCATGTTTCCAAGCGGCTTATTTAATGCAGCAGCGCAAGCCGGCCAGGTTTCGTGTTTTTGAAATCCAAATTATGAACGTTGGGAAAACAAAGTGGCAAAAACCAAAAAGTATAAACTGGATCCAAAGCATTTCCTCTCTTTCATTTTCATTTGCATACAGCGACTGATGTAAAGGACAAACATTATGATAGAATCTGGTCATTGGAATAACAACGAGGATTGGACTGGTGGCTCGTGGATGACATCGTCACGCTTCATTGTGTTGACTCACTGGGC
>JAXRKP010001182.1:0-10000 GCA_037039925.1 Doris montereyensis
GAACCACTGCAACTGATGTAGACTTGTAGAACAACTGAAAACTGGAATAGACGTAGACTTGTAGAACAACTGAAACCACTGGAATAGACGTAGACTTGTAGAACCACTGCAACCTCTGCAACTGACGTAGACTTGTAGAACCACTGAACCACTGCAACCGACGTAGACTTGTAGAACCAGTGCAACCACTGCAACTGACGTAGACTTGTAGAACCCCTGAACCACTGCAACTGACGTAGACTTGAAGAACCACTGAAACCACTAGAACTTACGTAGACCTGTAAAACAACTGGAACCACTGGAATAGACATAGACTTGTAGAACAACTGGAACCACTGAATAGACATAGACTTCTAGAACCACTGAACCACTGCAACCGACGTGACTTGTAGAACAACTGAAACCACTGGAATAGACGTAGACTTGTAAAACAACTGGAACCACTGGAATAGACGTAGACTTGTAGAACAAATGAAACCACTGCGACTGACGTAGACTTGTAGAACCACTGGAATAGACGAAACCACTGGAATAGACGTAGACTTGTAAAACAACTGGAAACACTGGAATAGACGTAGACTTGTACAGAACATTGAAACGTAGACTTGTAAAAGACGTAGACTGACGTAGAACCACTGGAAACACTGGAACTGACGTAGACTTGTACAAACACTGGAACCACTAGAACTGACGTAGACTTGTAAAACCACTGGAACTGACGTAGACTTGTAAAACCACTGGAACTGACGTAGACTTGTACAAACCACTGGAACTGACGTAGACTTGTAAAACCACTGGAACTGACGTAGACTTGTACAAACACTGGAACTGACGTAGACTTGTAAAACCACTGGAACTGACGTAGACTTGTAAAACCACTGGAAACTGGAACTGATGTAGACTTGTACAAACACTGTAAAACCACTGGAACTGACGTAGACTTGTAGAACCACTGGAACTGACGTAGACTTGTACAAACACTGGAACCACTGGAACTGACGTAGACTTGTACAAACACTAGAACTGACGTAGACTTGTAGAAACACTAGAACTGACGTAGACTTACAAACACTAGAACTGACGTAGACTTGTAGAACCACTAGAACTGACGTAGACTTGTAGAAACACTGGAACTGACGTAGACTTGTAGAAACACTGGAACTGACGTAGACTTGTAGAAACACTGGAACTGACGTAGACTTGTACAAACACTGGAACTGACGTAGACTTGTAGAACCACTGGAACTGACGTAGACTTGTAGAACCACTGGAACTGACGTGAACTTGTAGAACCACTGGAACTGACGTAGACTTGTACAAACACTGGAACTGACGTAGACTTGTACAAACACTGGAACTGAGGTAGACTTGTAGAACCACTAGAACTGACGTAGACTTGTACAAACACTGGAACTGACGTAGACTTGTACAAACACTAGAACTGACGTAGACTTGTAGCAAACCACTAGAACTGACGTAGACGTACAAACACTGGAACTGGACGTAGACTTGTACAAACACTGGAACTGACGTAGACTTGTACAAACACTGGAACTGACGTAGACTTGTACAAACACTCGGAACTGACGTAGACTACAAAGAACTGACGTAGACTTGTACAAACACTAGAACTGACGTAGACTTGTACAAACACTAGAACTGACGTAGACTTGTACAAACACTAGAACTGACGTAGACTTGTACAAACACTGGAACTGACGTAGACTTGTACAAACACTAGAACTGACGTAGACTTGTACAAACACTAGAACTGACGTAGACTTGTACAAACACTGGAACTGACGTAGACTTGTACAAACACTGGAACTGACGTAGACTTGTACAAACACTAGAACTGACGTAGACTTGTACAAACACTGGAACTGACGTAGACTTGTACAACCACTGGAACTGACGTAGACTTGTACAAACACTGGAACTGACGTAGACTTGTAGAACCACTGGAACTGACGTAGACTTGTACAACCACTGGAACTGACGTAGACTTGTACAACCACTGGAACTGACGTAGACTTGTAGAAACACTGGAACTAACGTAGACTTGTAGAACCACTGGAACTGAAGTAGACTTGTACAAACACTGGAACTGACGTAGACTTGTACAAACACTGGAACTGGACGTAGACTTGTACAAACACTGGAACTGACGTAGACTTGTAGAACCACTAGAACTGACGTAGACTTGTACAAACACTGGAACTGACGTAGACTTGTACAACCACTGGATCCACTGGAACTGATATAGACTTGTAGAAACACTGGAATTGACGTAGACTTGTACAAACACTGGAACTGACGTAGACTTGTACAACCAATGGATCCACTGGAACTGATATAGACTTGTATAAACACTGGAATCGCTAAAACCGATGTAGACTTGTAGAACCACTGAAACTACTGGAACTGACGTAGACTTGTAGAACCACTGTTGGAACTGACGTAGACTTGTAGAACCACTGAAACCGCTGGAACTGACGTAGACTTGTAGAACCACTGAAACCGCTGGAATTGACGTAGACTTGTAGAACCACTGAAACCGCTGGAACTGACGTAGACTAGTAGAGCCACTGGAATCACTGGAACTTACGTAGACTTGTGGAACCACTGAAACCGCTGGAACTGACGTAGACTTTTAAAACCACAGGAACTAATGGAACTGACGTAGACTATTAAAACCGCAGGAACTAATGGAACTGACGTAGACTATTAAAACCACAGCAACTAATGGAACTGACGTAGACTATTAAAACCGCAGGAACTATGGAACTGACGTAGACTATTAAAACCACAGCAACTAATGGAACTGACGTAGACTATTAAAACCACAGGAACTAATGGAACTGACGTAGACTATTAAAACCACAGGAACTAATGGAACTGACGGAGCTATTAAAACCACAGGAACTAATGGAATTGACGTAGACTTTGTAGAACTACTGGAACCACTGAAACTAACGTAGACTTGTTGAACCACTGGAACTGCTAGAACTGAGATAGATTTGTAGAACCAATGAACTCGCTAAAACTGACGTTGACTTCGAGAACCACTGTAACTGACGTAGACGTGCTAACTCACTGGAACTGCTAGAACTGGCATAGGCTTATTGAACCACTGAAAATGCAGACCCGCTTCAACTGCCGTAGATTTGTTGAAGTATTGGGACCGCTAAAACTGCGTAGACTTGTAAACCCACTGTAAGAGACGTAGACTTGTAGACCCACGGGAACCGCTAGAACTGACGTAGACTTGTAGAACCACGGGAACCGCTAGAACCGATGTAGACTTGTAGAACCACGGGAACCGCTAGAACTGACGTAGACTTGTAGAACCACGGGAACCACTAGAACTGACGTAGACTTGTAGAACCACGGGAACCGCTAGAACTGACGTAGACTTGTAGAACCACGGGAACCGCTAGACTTGTAGAACCACGGGAACCGCTAGAACTTAGACTTGTAGAACCACGGGAACCGCTAGAACCGATGTAGACTTGTAGAACCACGGGAACCGCTAGAACTGACCTAGACTTGTAGAACCACGGGAACCGCTAGAACTGACGTAGACTTGTAGAAACACGGAAACCGAGAGAACTGACGTAGACTTGTAGAACCACTGCAACTGATAAAGACAAACAGTGAGGCAAAGGGGCATGTCGGAAGCGAATGTAATGACATAAGACAATATGAAAGCCCCATAGGAACAAAAAACGAGACAAATACAAGAAATAGAAAGAAAAAAATCTGAGCACCATAGGGATCGAACCCGCGACCTCTGCGTTGACACACATCGGCGGCCTTTATGTTCTTCCACTTAGGCAGACTAGTGTTTTAAGTTGTGGCCTCTTCTAAGTGGGAGAACATAAAGGCCGCCGATTTATGTCACCTAACCACTATGCGCCATAAGCTATAAGAATGAATCTATACAATTTCTACAATCGCACAGAGACACGGCCTACTCTCTGCGTCGATCTGCGGGATCGGTCGCATCTTATTTCACAGGAATGAAATTTGATTCCTACTCACCGACAGCCGCTGCTCGGTGCAAAGGAGTGCCCCGCCAGTGGATCGTCACCGGATGTGTGACGTCATAGGGCTGACTGGGGACTTTTCCAACTGATCATTATCTCAACAAGGAAACGTCGTAGACAAAATCTGATTATATTTTGAAATCAGTGAAGAATTCTACTCAACATTCGAGCAGAAATCAGTAATTTTAAAAATCATTTGTTTAATCCTCAGATTTCTAGTCAACTGTTCGTGGGCCCATGTGATATTGAGAAGTGGGCTGTCTGTGTTGTGTTGTGTGTGTGTGTGTTTGTGTGTGTGTGTGTGTGTCATTTGACGTCCAAGAAGCACAGTTGTTCACATCTATTTTGTTACAATTTGAACTTGAATGTGAACAATGGATATCGATGCGTTGATTTCAGCTGTATTCAAACGGTCTCCCATATGCGATAAAAGAGATAAATTGTATTCAAACCGAACAGCACGACACTCAAAGCTCAAAGTTCACAGGACAATCTACACGCGCTGAAAATATGTGTCCTTTATGTTCACCCAGGACAGATCGGCGCAGACTGAAAATGTCAGTGATACGTCGAAACATATTCGGTCGCCTCTATGAAAGATCGGCAGACTAGTTTTTTAGGTGATGGCCTCACTGATACTCCTTTAGGAGACAGTTTTTTCGGTGGCCTCTCTGTGCACGCCTTTAGGCAGACTAGTATTTTTGGTGGTGGCCTCTCTGTGCACGCCTTTAGGCAGACTAGTTTTTAGGTGATGGCCTCTCTATGTACGCTGCCTCTAGGCAGACTAGTTTTTTAGGTGGTGGCCTCTCTGTGCACGCCTTTAGGCAGACTAGTTTTTAGGTGATGGCCTCTCTATGTACGCCTTTAGGCAGACTAGTTTTTTAGGTGATGGCCTCTCTGTGCACGCCTTTAGGCATGATGGCCTCTGTGTGCACGCCTTTAGGCAGACTAGTTTTTTAGGTGGTGGCCTCTCTGTGCACGCCTTTAGGCAGACTAGTTTTTAGGTGGTGGCCTCTCTGTGCACGCCTTTAGGCAGACTATGTTTTAGGTGATGGCCTCTCTGTGCACGCCTTTAGGCTGACTAGGTTTTTAGGTGGTGGCCTCTCTGTGCACACCCTTAGTCAGACTAGGTTTTTAGGTGGTAGCCTCTCTGTGCACGCGTTTAGGCAGACTAGTCTTTTTAGGTGGTGACCTCTCTGTGCACGCCTTTAGGCAGACTAGTTTTTTTATGTGGGGGCCTCTCTGTGCACGCCTTTAGGCAGACTAGTTTTTTATGTGGGGGCCTCTCTGTGCATGCCTTTAGGCAGACTAGTTTTTTTTTATGTGGGGTCTCTCTGTTCACGCCTTTAGGCAGACTAGTTTTTTTATGTGGGGGCCTCTCTGTGCACGCCTTTAGTCAGACTAGGTTTTTAGGTGGTAGCCTCTCTGTGCACGCCTTTAGGCAGACTAGTATTTTAGGTGGTCGCCTCTCTGTGCACGCCTATAGGCAGACTAGTATTTTAGGTGGTGGCCTCTCTGTACACGCCTTTAGGCAGACTAGTATTTTAGGTGGTGGCCTCTGTGTGCACGCCTTTAGGCAGACTAGTATTTTAGGTGGTGGCTTCTATGTGCACGCCTTTAGGCAGACTAGTATTTTAGGTGATGGCCTCTGTGTGCACGCCTTTAGGCAGACTAGTATTTTAGGTGGTCACCTCTCCGTGCACGCCTTTAGGCAGACTAGATTTTTAGGAGATGGCCTCTCTGTGCACGCCTTTAGGCTGACTAGGTTTTTATGGGGGCCTCTCTGTGCACGCTTTAGTCAGACTAGGTTTTTAGGTGGTAGCCTCTCTGTGCACGCCTTTAGGCAGTCTTTTTTAAGTGGGTCGCCTCTCTGTGCACGCCTTTAGGCAGACTAGTATTTTAGGTGGTGGCCTCTCTGTACACGCCTTTAGGCAGACTAGTATTTTAGGTGGTGGCCTCTGTGTGCACGCCTTTAGGCAGACTAGTATTTTAGGTGGTGGCTTCTATGTGCACGCCTTTAGGCAGACTAGTATTTTAGGTGATGGCCTCTGTGTGCACGCCTTTAGGCAGACTAGTATTTTAGGTGGTCACCTCTCCGTGCACGCCTTTAGGCAGACTAGATTTTTAAGAGATGGCCTCTCTGTGCAGCCTTTAGGCTGACTAGGTTTTTATGTGGGGGCCTCTCTGTGCACGCCCTTAGTCAGACTAGGTTTTTAGGTGGTAGCCTCTCTGTGCACGCCTTTAGGCAGACTAGTTTTTTTATGGGGGCCTCTCTGTGCACGCCTTTAGGCAGACTAGTTTTTTATGTGGGGGCCTCTCTGTGCACGCCTTTAGTCAGACTAGGTTTTTAGGTGGTAGCCTCTCTTGCAGCTTTAGGCAGACTAGTTTTTTAGGTGGGGGCCTCTCTGTGCACGCCTTTAGGCAGACTAGCTTTTTTAGGTGGTGTGCACGTCTTAGGCAGACTAGTGTTTTTAGGTGGTGGCCTATTCTTAGACAGACTAGTTTTTTATGTGGTGGCCTCTCTCGCCTTTAGGCAGACTAGCTTTTTAGGTGGTGGCTCGTCTTAGGCAGACTAATTTTGTAGGTGGTGGCCTCTTCTTAGCCAGACTAATGTTTTAGGTGGTGGCCTCTTCTTAGGCTGACTACCTTTTTAGGTGGTGGTCACGTCTTAGGCAGACTAGTTTTTTATGTGGTGGCTCGTTTAGGCAGACTAGTTTTTATGTGGTGGCCTCTTCTTAGGTAGACTAGTTTTTAGGTGGAGGCCTCTCTGTCTTAGGCAGACTAGTTTTTAGGTGGTGGCTCGTCTTAGGCAGACTAGTTTTTTAGGTGGTGGCCTCGTCTTAGGCAAAGTAGTTTTTTAGGTGCTGGCCTCTTCGTAGGCAGACTAGTTTTTTAGGTGATGGCCTCTTCTTAGGCAGACTAGTTTTTAGGTGATGGCCTCTTCTTAGGCAGACTAGTTTTTTAGGTGGTGGCCTCTTCTTAGGCAGACTAGATTTTTAGGTGATGGCTTCTTCTTAGGCAGATTAGTTATTTAGCTGGTGGCCTCTTCTTAGGCAGACTAACTTTTTAGGTGACAGCCTTTTCTTAAGTAGAATACCTTTTTAGGTGATGGCCTCTTCTTAAACAGAGTAGTTTTTTAGATGCTGACGGCCGCTTATTAAGGCAGACTAATTTTGTAGGTGACAGCCTTTTCTTAAGTAGAATACCTTTTTTAGGTGGTGGCCTCTTCTTAAACAGAGTATTTTTTTTTTAGCTGACGGCCTCTTCTTAGGCAGACTAACTTTTTAGGTGACAGCCTCTTCCTAAATAGACTACCTTTTTAGGTGGTGGCCTCTTCTTAGGCAGACTAGCTTTTTAGGTGACAGCCTCTTCCTAAATAGACTAGTTTTGTACGTGGTGGCCTCTTCTTAGGCAGACTAGCTTTTTAGGTGATGGCCTCTTCTTAGGCAGACTAGCTGTTTAGGTGATGGCCTCTTCTTAGGCTGACTAGGTTTTTAGGTGGTGGCCTTTTCTTAGACAGACTAGCTTTTTAGGTGGTTGCCTTTTCTTAGGCAGATTAGCTTTTAGGTGATGGCCTTTTCTTAGCAGACTAGCTGTTTCGGTGGTGGCCTCTTCTTAGGCACACTAACGTTTTAGTCCAAGGCCTCTTCTTAAACTGACTAGCTTTTTAGGTGATGGCCTCTTCTTAGGCAGACTAGCTTTTTAGGTGATGGCATTTTCTTAAACAATTAGCTTTTAGGTGATGGCATCTTCTTAAACAGACTAGCTTTTAGGTGATGGCATTTTCTTAAACAATTAGCTTTTTAGGCCATGGCCTTTTCTTAAACAGACTAGCTTTTTAGGTGAAGGCCTCTTCTTAAACAGACTAGCTTTTTAGGTGATGGCCTCTTCTTAGGCAGACTAGCTTTTTAGGTGATGGCCTCTGCTTAAACAGAATACCTTTTTTAGGTGGTGGCCTCTTCTTAGGCAGACTAGTTTTTTAGGCGATGGCCTCTTCTTAGGCAGACTAGCTTTTGAGGTGGTGGCCTCTTCTTAATTGGCCTCTTCTTAGGCAGACTAGCTTTTGAGGTGGTGGCCTCTTCTTAGGCAGACTACTTTGAGGTGGTGGCATTTTCTTAAACAGACTAGCTTTTTAGATGATGGCATTTTCTTAAACAGACTAAGTTTTTAGATGATGGCATTTTCTTAAACAGACTAGCTTTTTAGGTGATGGCGTCGTCTTAAACAGACTAGCTTTTTAGGTGGTGGCCTCTTCTTAGGGCAGACTAGCTTTTTAGATGATGGCCTCTTGTTAAGCAGACTAGCTTTTAGGTGATGGCATTTTCTTAGGGCAGGCTTTTTAGATGATGGCTTTTGTTAGGCAGACTACTTGTAGATTTCTTTTAGGCAGGTAGGTGACCTCTCTTAGGCTGACTACCTTTTAAACCTTTGTTACAGACTAGTTTTTTAGGTTGTTTTAAAAGACTATTGTTTTAGAAGGCAACCCTTCTTAAACAGACTAGCTTTTTTAGGTGACAGCCTCTTCTTTAGACAGACTACTTTTTTTAGGTGGTGGCCTCTTTCTTAGACAGACTAGCTTTTTTTTTAGATGACAGCCTCTTCTTCAACAAACATTTTTCAATGACTCTTTTAGGTGACAGCAGACTAGTCTTTTAGGTTCTTCTTAGACAGACTAGCTTTTTAGGTGACAGCCTCTTTAGCTTTTAGGTGACAGCCTCTTCTTAGACAGACTAGTCTTTTAGGTGACAGCCTCTTCTTAGACAGACTGGCTTTTAGGTGGTGGCTCTTCTTAAGTAGAGTGCCCTCTTAGGTGGTGCTCTTGTCTTAGACAGACTAGCTTTTAGGTGGCAATCTCTTTTTAAAAAGACTAGTTGTTTTGGGTAGCAGCCCTCTTCTTAAGCAGACTGGCTATTTAGTTGACAGCCTCTTCTTAGGGGCTGACTGGCTGTTTAGATGGATGCCTCTTCGGACTAGTTTCGTAGTTAGCAGCGTATTCTTAGGCAAACTACTTGTAGTTAGTGTGTTCTTCTTAGGCAGACCAGTTTCTTAGGTGACGACCTCTTATTAGGAAAAATACCTTTTTTAAGGGGCGGCCTCTTGGAGGACCATTTTCTTAGGTGGCAGCCTCTTAGGCCGGCTAGCTGTTTAGGTTTCGTCGTTTTAGGCAAACCAGTTCCTTTTGCGGCGGCCTCTTAGGGAAGACTAATTTCTTAAGTGACAGCCTTTTAGGCAGACTAGCTTTTAGATGGCGGCCTCTTAGAAGGACCATTTTCTTAGATGGCGTCCTCTTAGGCAGACTAGCTGTTTAGAGTTCAGCCTCTTAGGCAGACTAGCTTTTTAGGTGGCGACCTCTTAGGCAGGCTAGCTCTTTAGGTGGAGGCCTCTTAGGAAGACTATTTTCTTAGGTGGTGGCCTATTAGCAGACTATTTTTGCAAGTGGCCGCCCTTTAGGCTGACCGTCTAGATCACAACACTTTGTACACGCTAACAATCCCTCCCTGAATATTTGTTTACCAAGGCAGTCTGGGCAAATTTTGAAATCCGCCAACCAAAAACCCCCGACATTTACCTTAGTCAGCACATCAAATTAAAGAAAAAAAAAACCCACACTGTCTCATTCCATCAATAAATTAATTGTTCTTCTGAAACCAGGTTTCTACATTATAGTGACGGCATTGTGGTACGGATTGGTGTACCTGCCTATCTTTGTCTGCCTGACTATAAACCATGCTTTTGGCTACGCACTTTGGTGCTCTCTACACCTGGATGCTGACCATTGTCGGCTTTGTGCACCTATGGAACTGTGAAATTGCTCCGGTAAGGAATGAATTACCCATCGGGATAAAGAGATAGAGGTTAAATTATGATAGACCGGAACGCCTTGCCCAAACAAAGCTATACCGGCATTACACTTTAAACTCCTTCCTACACTTACTTACATTATAGATTAT
>JAXRKP010001182.1:15000-37500 GCA_037039925.1 Doris montereyensis
ATAGATGGACGGACGGAGTGTGTCATATTCCTATTCTGTTGGCTGATAAAAATCTCTCCCACTACCCCCTGAGTATTTATATGTTGAAGGTTATTGATTGCACCTCTCACTAATTTCCTGTAGATCGCACTGTGTCTTAGGAAATGCTACGAGGCTAGGTTTGTGTCACGTCCTTCATGACCGACGGAGATGGTAGGTCACATTGCGTAAACGTTTCCTTGTTAGTTGGATCGTCGTATGATCCTTGCCATTTGCATGTCATTTGCATACACAAACGCGTGATCGAATGGCATAGGTTTGTGCGTGGCCGTAGCCTTGAAAGCGAGAATTGGTCACTAATTAAACGCGTGAATGTTGGCCGTTGGCAGTTACTAGCGCAGAATGGGGATTGGTACATTGTCCGTTGGCGCGGGGTTAATGTTTTGAAAGAGACATTACGGACCATGATCTCTGCGGCTTATTATTTCATCACCAGACAAGACACTGCCTGTCTTCTGTCCGTCCGTCAGTATAGGAGGCCCTCAAGATCGGGTCGAGTCCTAACCCAAATTGTGCGCATTTAGATCTAGTTGAGTCTTATGGGGCTTAAGATTAACTCCTTCTGTAAATCCTTTGGAAGTTTGTATTCTGGTTTAGAACAATCCTCTCCATTGGAGGATTTAGATCTGGTTTACCCAATCTCTGGTTTAGATCTAGATTTCCCCTTATTCTGGTTTGGAGAAATGGGATTTTTCTGCAGGATCATTTTAGATTAGTTTTTTCCCCATCTCTGGTTTAGATCTACATTTCCTTGGAATCTCTGGTTTGGAATCTATTTGATCCATTGATTTGGTTTAGATCTAGTTTTCCCCCCATCAATCTGGTTTAGATATGTTATATTATGTTGTTAGCATTAAGGTGTGATAACCTTAGTGGAGTGGTTACCTATCTCTGGTTTAGATCTAGTTTTCTTTTTATCAGGGGGTTTAGCCTGGTTTTCCTCCATCCCGGGTTTAGATCTAGTTTTCCCCCATCTGGGTTTAAATCTAGTTTTCCTCCCATCCTGGTTTGGATAAAGTTTTCCCTCATCTCGGGTTTAGATCTAGTTTTCCCCATCTCTGGTTTAGATCTAGTTTTCCATGTCTGGTTTAGATCTAGTTTTCCCCATCTCGGGTTTAGATCTAGTTTCCAACTCGGGTTTAGATCTAAGTCTTCTCCCATCTCTGGTTTAGATCTAGTTTTCCATCTCTATTTAGATCTAGTTCTTCCCATCTCGGGTTTAGATCTAGTTTCATCCCAGGTTTAGATCTAGTTTTCTCCCATCTCGGGTTTAGATCTAGTGTTCCCCCATATCTGGTTTAGATCTAGGTTTCCCCATCTCTGGTTTAGATCTAGTTTTCCCCATTCTGGTTTAGATCTAGTGTTCCCCATCTCGGGTTTAGATCTAGTGTTCCCCATCTCTGGTTTAGATCTAGTTTCTCCCCATCTCGGGTTTAGATCTAGCCCTCCCTCATCTCTGGTTTAGATCTAGTTTTCCTCATTTCTGGTTTAGGATCTAGTTTTCCCCCCATCTCGGGTTTAGATCTAGTTTTCCCCCATCTCTGGTTTGGATCTAGTTTTTCCCATCTCTAGTTTAGATCTAGTTTTCTCCCATCTCTGGTTTAGATCTAGTTTTCCCTCATCTCTGGTTTAGATCTAGTTTTCTCCCCATCTCTGGTTTAGATCTAGTTTTCCCCTTATCTCTGGTTTGGATCCCATTTTTCCCCATCTCTGGTTTAGATCTAGTTTTCCCCATCTCTGGTTTAGATCTAGTTTTCCCCATCTCTGGTTTGGATTTGATCCTCCTTCATCCCGGGTTTAGATCTAGTCCTCCCAATCTCTAGCTTAGTCCTACCTCCTTTAATCCAGTGGTTCCCCCTTGCCCTCATTTGTAATTCAGTAGTTTCTTGTCCTCAGTTTAGTCAGTAAATTTAGTCAGTTCCTTTTCGCTTCAGTTTAATCGAGTAGTTTCCTTTGCCTCCAGGCTGAGTATCTTCTCATTTGAATGTCTACCTGAGTATCTGCATATCCATCCATCTCTAACTCGTATCTGTTTGCAATTGTAGAGTGCTGCTAGCTGGTCATTCTTCTTTCACTTTCACATATTTTTCATCTTGTAATTTCCTCTTAATTCACCCTGACATTACCGCATATAGTGGATTGGATGGACGTGGTAATATCAATACATCAATCACTCAATCTCCACTCTTTCTATCAACCAATAAATCTATCTATCTATCTATCTATCTATTTAGCTATCTATTTATCTGTTTATTTATCTATCTATATATCTACCTATCTATTTATCTATCTATCTATCTATCTATCTATATATATATCTATCTATCTATCTATTTACTGGTATATATATATATATATATATATATATATATATATATATATATATATATATATATATATATATATATATATATATATATATATATATATATATATATATATATATATATATATATATATATATATATATATATATTACACTTGTTTATAATTTACGATAATTCTCGATATCGGAATCTTTTTTTTCTTTATGTTTCATATATGGTCACAAACTGCAGGCCAAATGTCACTCCTTTTACGGAGACAAACGTCTCAAACAAGAGGTTCCTCTGTACACGTGACCCAGGTCAGTGAATTATCACCCTTAAAGATTTTTCGTAACAATGGCACTCATACTGTTCCAAGTTGTTTCTACTACTACTACTACTACTGCTACTACCACTATTACTACTACTACTACTACTACTACTACTACTACTACTACTACTACTACTACTACTGCTACTACTACTACTACTACTACTACTACTACTACTACTACTACTACTACTACTACTACTACTACTACTACTACTACTACTACTACTACTACTACTACTACTACTACTACTATTACTACTACTACTACTAAATTCTAAGAAATAATGGAATACCTCAACACCTTGTTCAGCTCTAAAATTTCGACAATAAATTCACATGTAATTTTTGAAATAGCAATACAAATTTTGAAATCAAGACTGGTGTCATACAAGGTTGCGTAATATCAGCAACACTCTTTCATTATTGCTATAGACTGGGTTATGAAGCAAAAAACCAGTGATCACCACGGAGGAAGTAGTGACTCTCTTCAACAGCATTTAATATTCGTTGTATTATTATTTTTGCAAGGGAAAGTAGCTTTGTCATTTGCGTTGACAGCAGCACTGTCCAGAACTCTGGCATTAATTTCTGATTTGTGCTATTTTACAATTTAGTTTTATTTCTAAATCAGACTATCTTATGTGATTTTTAACGCTCTTCACAATGGTATAACTTTTATTACAATTTATAAATTCAAAACTCGTATTTCTGCATATTTGATGTTGATTTATTGTGATGTTTTAATTACATATTTAGAAAGTGTTCATGGAACCGTTCCTCAACAAGTTGGGACAGTGTTATGTTTTCGTCACGACATTTCAGTCTTCGCGCTTTTGTTCTGGATGCTGTGTGTTGGTGCGTTTACATACCAAACAACCGAGCGTCTTCTCGACAATTCCACACCATGACTCAGCAAGAAAGTGCCCCACATACACTGCTACTGATTTACACACCTTCAAAGATAAACAACGATATCTTCATCATCACTGAAACTTTGCTTAGAGAGAAGGCGATGAAGTTTACATAACATTACCTACACCTCCTGGCTATCTTTGAATCATTTCCAAGAGACGCACAAAGAGGAGGAGACGTAGGAGTCCTTTTAGAGAAAGTCTTTAAACAAAGTTATATTTTCATCCAAAAAAGTTTTCGTCTTTTCAAACATTTGAACCTACAGGTCTCTCAATTACATTTCCAGAAATTAGTTTTAAACTCGTATGTGTTTACAGACTACCCCCCCTCCCAGTAAGAAAAACTGATTCTAAACATCAACATTTATAACTGAGCTTCACAAACTTTTGGCAAATTACAGCATCGACAACAAAAACTTATTTATTGTTGGCGATTTAACATTGACTTTGAAGAAAATAAGGAACTGAATAAAGAGGTCTTTAAATTAACACTAGATGACACAACACGTTCAGCAAAGCAGATATAAGAAGGGACATGTTTTGGATTGGGTTATCACCAACGACCATCTGAAACTTGTTTCACCAGTTGATGTCATTGACAAATTAGTTTCGGTTCACCATGTGTTTGCTTTTTGACCTTTCCCGCACAAAAATTGAAAGAAATGAACAAAAAAACCATTGTCTCCAATATCTTAAATATGACTTAAATCAAGAATTCAGCAAACAACACATAAACAATCCTGAAGTCCTAAACAATGTTCTTCTAAGCAACCACATTGGTAGTCATGCACCTTTTAACTACAAGATCAGTGAACCAGCGTCCAACAACAGCATGGTTTACGCTGAAATAAAAGATGTCAAAGTTAGTCAGAAGGCGTGTTGAAACTAAGTGGTTGAAGTCAGGACTTGTCGTTGACAAAGAAATTTACTTCTTCGGAAGAGAAAAGGTAAGAGCTTTGTGATAAAGCGAAACGATATTATCACATCACTAAATTTGGCGACGTTCAAAACCCTAAGGATTGTTTTCGTCTTCCAGATGAACTTGTCGGCAAAGACAAAAAAGCCAAGCTACCAACACAAATTTCAAAAGAAGAGCTACCAGATGCATCTGGTGATTTTTCAGCAATAAAATCTATCATATTTGCATTGAACTTAAGGAAACATACTGTTATTGATATTTCTACATTTTCAGGAGACACCATTTCGTCTTTTAGAGCTGTTTCAGTTAAGGAAGTTAAAGACATACTTTTTTCATCAAAATCATAGTTTTGTGATCTTGATCCTATACCTTTTGTTTTATCAAAGATTCTAGAAAAACAAATTGTACTTAAACAATTGTTATCACATTTGAACAGACATTTTCTACAACAACCAATCCAATCTGCATATTGAGCTAACCATAGCACTGAAACCGCTTTGTTACGAGTTTTAAATGATCTATTGAATGTAAGTGATAAAGACTCAATTACACTTTTAAAACCGTTAGATCTTTCGGCTGCATTCGATACCATTGATCACTATATTCTGCTTCAGAGGCTTCAAGCAGTATTTGTCATCTCGGGCACAGTGCTCTCTTGGTTCGAATCATATCTTTTGAACGGAAAACAGTTTATTGTTATAGAAAGTTGTAGATCCAAAGAATTCCATCTCAAGTACGGCGAGCTGCAAGGGTCTGCGCTGCCAATTCCTTTTGCCATGTACACTAGCCTATTATTTCAAACCTTTAAAGAAAATTCAATGTCTGACCGTCAATATACTGATGATATCCAATTTTACAATGTTAACATCGAGTTTGAGCTAGATGAAATCATCAGAAAAACGTGAAGCTTGCATAGCCCAAACGAAGGAATGGATGAATGCAAACAAATTAAAACTTACTGATAATACAGAAGTAATACAAATTTATTCAAAAAGACAATGAAACGTAATCAGAATAGCATAGATTTAGGCGAAAATAAAATCAACATAGTAAATAAGGTAAAAAATTGGGGAACCATTATTGACTCTGTTTCTATGGATTCTCAAGTGAGCTCCTTAGTCAAATCGCTAACGTTTTCCTTGAGAAAGATTAGTTCCACCCGTCCATTCCTCACAAGCGATGCTACAAAAAAAACCAACTTTTCACAACTCTTATGTTCTCCAAGCTTGGCTGTTGTAATTCCCTGTTGTTTGGCCTCCCGCAAGAACAAAATCAAAAGACGTCAAGTCATTCAAAACAATGCAGCCAGACCCATCTATAAAGAAAATTTGAAAATGTATTCCCACTTCTGACAGAACGTCACTGGTTAGCAATTGAAAAAGGAATAAAATACAAAGCTGCAACGTAAGTTTATAAATATCTTGATGGAACAGCACCTAGCTATATTCAAAGGCTTTTAAATGTTTACAAATCTGGTCGGACATTAAGATCGTCTGCCGATACTTCCCTAAAAGTAAAAACTAGTGCTGGTACACGATCTTTCATATTATGACCCATTTGTATATTCCCCCCCCCCCCACCACCCCCCCACACATCTTAGAGAGTCAAAGGCACTGTCAATTTTTAGAAAAAACATCAAGACATCTTTTTAACAAGCTTATAAAAGCTTACTTTCTAAAAAGAAAAATTGTATAATTTTATTTAGGCTGCATTCATCATGTGTGAAGAAGTTCTCTGTGTGGATGTGTATGTGTGTGTATGTGTGTGTATATGTGTGTTTTTTAGGAATATGAATTTATATCAGTATTTAGTGTTAAACGACTTTCTTGTTCTTGTTTTGCATTGTAGGTTTTTCTTGTCAAAAATTGCACTTTCATGTAGCTTGAAGTATGAAATTCATATTGTGTCAAGAGCATGGCTATATGGTAACCGATACGTAGTTTAACAACCATGTCAGGAGAAGATATTCGGCGACCAACAAATACATTATAATCAAATAGATTTCACCTTGGTAAAAAGTAGATATCACAATTCCGTAACACATATAAAATATACATTTCTCAAAAATATGTAATGCGCCTAGAGCCTTACCCTTGTAGGGGTGAGTGGCAATAGAAATGTACATTATTATTATTCTCTGCGCTAGAGAATATAGATTTTACGGATGATTTAGAGTTGTTGACACACTCACAGCATAACATGCAAGAGAAAACATCACGGCTAAGCTTTTTTGTCAACAGATCTAAAAATATCCTTTAAAAGTCTGAACTAATGACACATTAATTTTTTTTTTTAAAACCTCCAATCTTCATCAATATCAATAGCATAGAAACAACCAAAGAATTTAGTATTTAGGCAGCGTTGTTACGAGAAATGGAGGAGCTGATAAAGACATTAACAGACACTTAAACAAAGCAAGAAACTCCTTCAAACTACCGTGCTTTAAAATGTATGGAAAATAAACCAAAAATATAATATTAAACAAAACTAAAAATCTACCAAAGCTGCGTTCTATCAACTCTACTATAATATGGATTTGAATGCTGGAGGATGACGGACAGAGACATGAGCAACTTATTGCCATTCCACACCAAAGGCCTGCAAAAAATCCAAAATACATTTCGGCCAAACAAAATTTCAAACGAGACTCTTTTCCGAAAATGCAAAATAGACCACATGCATGACGTCCTTGTTAAGAGAAAATGGAGGTAGATAAGACATATTTTAAGGAAATAAGAAAGGGACATCACAAAGACTGCCATACATTGGATCACTGAAGGGAAAAGATACGTGACAGGCTAAATACACCCTGGAGACGAACTGTAGAGATGAGATAAAGGACGGGCGAAACCTGGAATTCGTTAAAGACGCTTGCCATAAAAAGAGAAAGATGGAGATCATTGCTGCCCAACATGCCAACTGGCATAATTGACAGTAAATAAGTAATCTAC
Organism: Doris montereyensis; assembly: GCA_037039925.1. Classification (NCBI taxonomy): domain Eukaryota; kingdom Metazoa; phylum Mollusca; class Gastropoda; order Nudibranchia; family Dorididae; genus Doris; species Doris montereyensis. The sequence goes on from JAXRKP010001182.1 coordinate 22,461, forward strand.
GGATATTTTTTTAATTGGGAAAATTACTGTAATAGATTTGAATTTCTTATGTTTCATTTAAAACTGCCAATGCAAATATCTCATACATTTATGTGTCACAGAATTTCAGTACAGTGCTCGTTTCTTGGCCACCATTCTCACGGGGTTTGTCATCCTCTGCCAGGTAAGCATAACCAGACAAGGTACCTTAACGGTATTACACCTTTACTTTTGTTTAAGTGTAGTGGGAACACTCGGTAGTACCGAGGGAGGGTGTCCAAAGGTCGTGGGTCCAAGCCCCGCCAACGGTTGACAAATTTCTCCGATTTTTCGAGTAAACACTCCCCCCTCCCCTCCCGGTCAAGGTAGGTGGATCGGCATCAAGTCTCATCGGAATCGGACGATAAAAAGGAGGCCCCGTGTGCAGATCATAACACTCTGTGCAACTTACAGAACTCTAGGCTGTATACCGGGCAGTCTGGGCAAAATTAAAAATCCTAGCAGTTGATAAAGAAAGATATACATCTTTCTGTGTTTCAATATAAAGGTCAATGAGTGTACCAACTGTGAAAATGGCATTCTAGTACCTTTTCTCTCTACACATACACATCCCAACTGAGTGTCAGAGATCTCTGGCCTGATCTTGCCTTTTATTCTCTACATGAGGATTACGAGGGTTATTTTACTATTGTGGCTTATAAGACTAACTGTTCTATAGTGACCGCATTCTATAGCTCCTGGCTAACCGGACTTTTTAGCCAAAGTGATAAAAACTGATTTGTTCATATCATTTTGGTATTTCACCAGCATCATAAATAGTATTCAAAAGATCAGTCATGTTATCCAACCCCCATTCACATTACGCATCAAAAAAGTTGGTCCGGCCCGACTGCTTTTTCTCTTTTCATTTTGCCTGCAGCATTTCTGATTTCGTCATAGAGTATTGGTCGGCCGTCCAAGTTTTTTCTTATCTTTGATTTTTCAGGTTTCTCGCCGTAAAAACAAACTCTCCTCAGTGTATTCAGACCATTGTTCTAAGACATCGTCTCTGTCTATCAGAACTGACCCATCCTTTTGCTTTTATACAACCACTGCTTCTTTCCACATACTTCATTTATCTTGCCGTGCATGTATTTTGAGTTTTCTATTTTTTCATTCTGTGCACCGTTTATTTAGTCAGGTGAGTGCGCAATAGAAATGTACATTATTATATCAGGCATCGTTTGATCGGTGCATTTTGTTCTTTCTTCTCAATTTCATTGTTTGAAGTATATCTTCTGTGATCCCTTTTATGATGGTTTGGTGAAATCGCTGGAAAAAATCTTTTGTATTGGTTCTATTATCGATTCGTTCATTTTCAACCGTTTTCCTTCTGTTTATGGTTAAGTTGTGTATGGTATAATTATTGTTTACTGATATTGCAAATCTATCTTTAAGCTCCTCGTTTGAAAGCAGTAGGCCTGTCTGGAATTTAAAATGTTCCTTGGCTTTTATCAATTTCTTTAGTTTGACATTCATTGAACATACAACAGGTACGTGGTCGCTACCACAGTCTGCACCTGCGTTGACTTGGCACGATGTACGGAATTGTGATATCTACTTTTTACCAAGGTGAAATCTATTTGATTATAATGTATTTGGTCGCCCGAATATCTTCTCCTGACATGGTTGTTAAACTACGTATCGGCTACCATACAGCCATGCTCTTGACACCATTCTATAACATTTCACCGCGTTCATTTTATCGTACCGAGGCCATATAGGATCCAACAGTGCCTTCAAATTTCTCATTGCCCATTTTTGCATTGAGGTCGCCCATTACAGTTTCTATATTTTGGTGTTTTATTTGCTTGATGGCTTGGTCCACGTCTTAATACAATTGTTCTATTTCTTCTGTAGTCAGATGTTGGGCGATAAAATTGTACAATTTCCATATCAAAAGGTTTGCCTTCTATTTTTATATCAATTACACGATCTGAGATTGTCCAAAAACTCTTTCATAGATTTGGTCGTAGATGGGTCTAAAATGAAACCAACGCCTCATATCCCATATCTATATCACGAGTAGATTATTCTATATCCATCAAATAATATTGATCCTGATCCTTTCCATCTGACCTGTGATAATCCTAAAATATTTATCTTCATATGTTCTATTTCTTGCTTGATGTTTTGAAGTTTACCGCTTTGGGATATTGTTCTCATCTTCCAAGTCGCAATCTTATGAGTTTTTGTTTTACCTTTCAAAATAAGGAGGGAATGATGTCCTGTGTAGGGTTAGTGATAATGGTTTCCCGTTGCCTTCTGTCATTGTTAGTTGAATAATAACTACATGCATTGACGTTTACAGACCATTGAGTGCTCTTCCCATTCTTTTTCCTACCCAGACTGGAATACATTGTGCTTATTTACATCTGATAGAAGACAATTTCGAATATTTTTCGTGACAGATTTGAGTTGGTGTGCCTGAATAAAATTCAGGTTGTTAAGATGCATTGTGCCTGAGAGTGATTTTGATGGCCTTTTGCCAGATGGTTGTCGATTAGATGTTGTAACCGATATTGGTGAAACCATTTGCTTACCTCTGCCCCCTCGACACTCAGGCTGCCCCTTGTGCCATTGTTGTGTTTCACGATAATAGTTCACCATGATTTGGTCACAATAACAAAAATGGCTATACTTAGTAGTTTGAAGTTATAATTCATTTTTAAGATCCCAGATAACAGCAATGTAAAGTCAAAATTAGTGATGTTACTTGATAAACGGATACTATAGGACACAGAGCACACTTCGACTATCAAAAACCACGTATTCAATGCAATGAAAGACGAAACAAAATCCAATTCAAAGACAGAACATGAAAACAGCAGTGGGTCAGAGGTAAGGTACACACACACACACACACACACACACACACACACACATAACTTTAGCCCTGTTAAAGAAAGTAAGAATGACAATGACTGTATCTCACAATCAAAGAATGACAGTGACTCTATCTCACAATCAAATAATGACAGTGACTCTATCTCACAATCAAAGAATGACAGTGACTGTATCTCAAAATCAAAGAATGACAGTGACTCTATCTCACAATCAAAGAAAGACAGTGGTTGTATTTCAAAATCAAAGAATGACAATGACTGTATCTCACAATCAAAGAATGACAATGACTCTATCTCATAATCAAAGAATGACAGTGACTCTATCTCAAAATCAAAGAATGACAGTGGTTGTATCTCACAATCAAAGAAGGACAGTGGTTGTATCTCACAATCAAAGAATGACAGTGACTCTATCTCACAATTAAAGAATGACAATGACTGTATCTCACAATTAAAGAATGACAATGACTGTATTTTACAAATCAAAGAATGACAATGACTGTGTCTCACAAATTAATGAATGGCAATGACTCTATATCACAATTAAAGAATGACTATGACTGTATATTACAATTAAAGAATGACAATGACTGTGTCTCACAAATTAATGAATGGCAATGACTCTATCTCACAATCAAAGAATGACAATGACTGTATATTACAATTAAAGAATGACAATGACTGTATCTCACATTTAAAGCATGACAATGACTGTATATCACAATCAAAGAATGACAATGACTGTATCTCCCAATCAAAGAAGGACAATGGTTGTATCTCACAATCAAAGAGTGACAGTGACTCTATCTCATAATCAAAGAATGACTATGACTCTATCTCGCAATCAAAGAATGACAATCACTGTATATCACAATCAAAGAAGGACAGTGACTCTCTCACAATCAAACAATGACAATGGCTGTATCTCAAAATCAAAGAATGACAATGACTGTATATCACAATCTAATAATGACAGTTGCTGTATCTCACCATCAAAGACTGACAGTGACTTTATCTCAATATCCAAGAATGATAATGGCTGTATCTCACAATCAAAGAATAACAATGGCTATATTTCACAATAAAGAATGACAATGGCTGTATCTCACAATTAAGGAATGACAATGACTGTATCTCACAATAAAAGAATGACAATGGCTGTATCTCACAATAAAAGAAGGACTTTGCCTGTATCTTACAATCAAAGGGTGACAATGATTGTATCTCACAATAAAAAATGACAATGGTTGTATCTCACAATCAAAGAATGACAATGGTTGTATCTCACAATCAAAGAATGACAATGATTCTCACAATCAAAGAATGACAATGTTGTATCTCACAATCAAAGAATGACAATGTTGTATCTCACAATAAAAGAATGACAATGATTGTATCTCACAATCAAAGAATGACAATGATTGTATCTCACAATCAAAGAATGACAATGTTGTATCTCACAATCAAAGAATGACAATGGTTGTATCTCACAATCAAAGAATGACAATGATTGTATCTCACAATCAAAGAATGACAATGTTGTATCTCACAATCAAAGAATGACAATGATTGTATCTCACAATAAAAGAATGACAATGATTGTATCTCACAATCAAAGAATGACAATGATTGTATCTCACAATCAAAGAATGACAATGATTGTATCTCACAATCAAAGAATGACAATGTTGTATCTCACAATCAAAGAATGACAATGATTGTATCTTACAATCAAAGAATGACAATGATTGTATCTCACAATCAAAGAATGACAATGGTTGTATCTCACAATCAAAGCATGACAATGGTTGTATCACAATCAAAGAATGACAATCAAAGAATGACAATGGTTGTATCTCACAATCAAAGAATGACAATGGTTGTATCTCACAATCAAAGAATGACAATGGTTGTATCTCACAATCAAAGAATGACAATGTATCTCACAATTGTATCACAATCAAAGAATGACAATGATTGAATGACAATGATTGTATCTCACAATCAAAGAATGACAATGTATCTCACAATTGACAATATTGTATCTCACAATCAAAGAATGACAATGGTTGTATCTCACAATCAAAGAATGACAATGGTTGTATCTCACAATCAAAGAATGACAATGGTTGTATCTCACAATCAAAGAATGACAATGATTGTATCTCACAATCAAAGAATGACAATGATTGTATCTCACAATCAAAGAATGACAATGATTGTATCTCACAATCAAAATGACAATGGTTGTATCTCACAATCAAAGAATGACAATGATTGTATCTCACAATCAAAGACAATGATTGACAACCAATGGTTGTATCTCACAATCAAAGAAATGACAATGGTTGTATCTCACAATCAAAGAATGACAATGGTTGTATCTCACAATCAAAGAATGACAATGGTTGTATCTCACAATCAAAGAATGACAATGGTTGTATCTCACAATCAAAGAATGACAATGGTTGTATCTCACAATCAAAGCATGACAATGATTGTATCTCACAATCAAAGAATGACAATGATTGTATCTCACAATCAAAGAATGACAATGATTGTATCTTGTTTATCTATGAAAGAACTTAAAGAATGACAATGGCTGTATCTCACAATCAAAGAATGACAATGGTTGTATCTCACAATCAAAGAATGACAATGGTTGTATCTCACAATCAAAGCATGACAATGGCTGTATCTCACAATAAAGAAAATGACAATGATTGTATCTCACAATAAAAGAATGACAATGATTGTATCTCACAATCAAAGAATGACAGTAAGAACTTTGATTTATCTTACAATCAGAATGACAATGGTTGTATCTCACAATCAAAGAATGACAATGATTGTATCTCACAATCAAAGAATGACAATGATTGTATTTCACAAATCAAAGAATGACAATGATTGTATCTCACAATCAAAGAATGACAATGGTTGTATCTCACAATGAAACAACAATGGTTGTATCAATCAAAGAATGACAATGATTGTATCTCACAATGAAAGAATGACAATGGTTGTATTTCACAATCAAAGAATGACAATGGTTGTATCTCACAATCAAAGAATGACAGTAAGAATGACAATGACAATGATTGTATCTCACAATCAAAAAAGAATGACAATCAATCAAAGAATGACAAAAGAATGACAATGATTGTATCTCACAATCAAAGAATGACAATGGTTGTATCTCACAATCAAAGAATGACAATGATTGTATCTCACAATCACAGAATGACAATGATTGTATCTCACAATCAAAGAATGACAATGGTTGTATTTCACAATCAGTGACAATGATGTATCTCACAATCAAAAATGAATCACAATCACAGAATGACAATGATTGTATCTCACAATAAAAGAATGACAATGGTTGTATCTCACAATCAAAGAATGACAATGGATTTGTATCTCACAATCAAAGAATGACAATGGTTGTATCTCACAATCAAAGAATGACAATGGTTGTATCTCACAATCAAAGAATGACACTGGTTGTATCTCACAATGAAGGAACGACAGCAGCCGTATCTCACAGTCGTAAATAACATATTTAAAAGTTCATAAATACAGATTAGAGCCGATGTAACGAAACCGTAGTGATGTAAGTTTAAAATACACGACACTGGTTCAAAACCCTCGGCTGGTGCAGGTGTTTTCTTTACAATGTTGTACTCTTAGGATATCTACTTCACTTTGCTTTCGTCCCGTGATTCAGTTGTGAATTAGCACCCAGGTACAGGTAGAATAAGGTCGTGTCAGAATGTTAGTACGAAGGACCTAACATGAATCAGGTTGTTTTGGATAAGTAGGGGATTAGCCCATTGTACCCTAGGTAGATGGTGGGGCTGCCGGGCTTTGTTATTTTATGTCAAGGTTAACTCCCTTAGCCTTTAGTCATTCAAGACCAGCCTGCAAGGCAGCAGGTTGTTATTTTCTGTCAGGGTTAACTCCCTTAACCTTTGGTAAGTCAAGACCAGCCTGCAAGGCAGCAGGTTGTTTTCTTTCAGGGTTAACTCCCTTAGCCTTTGGTCAGCCAAGACCTGCCTGCAAGGCAGCAGGAGACTCGTGGAGGGCAGGATCATCTATACCCCGTACAGGTGCTTACCTGTCCACTGCCCGGCTAATTAGATCTAATTCTATAATTCTAATAGGCGTTATAGTTAGGAAAATTATTTCACTCTGATTTCCTCAATTGAGTTAGGTGTGAATGAATACCCAGCTACAGGTAGAGATAGATCATGTTATAGTTTTAGTACATATACTAAAAAAGCCTAACAGGCTTGTATACTGTAGCATGCTTCCCCGTGAGTTGAGAAAGACTTTGATGTACAGTCGTTGAGACTGCACTTGTGATAATACTCACCCCTGAAGAGGACGCTAATCTAACGCAGGTTTTACTCCCGAGACTAGTGCTTGTACCCACTTACACCTGGATTGAGTGGATGAAATGCATGTGAGGTGTCTTTCCCAAGGGATACAACATCAGGCCTAGCTTTTCCAATCATTCGAACCCGGGACCTCATGATTCTCAGTCCGGCAGCCTAACCAGTCGCCCACCAACGTCACAGCCTGAGATGGCACGGACATGTAAAGAGAAGGGGTATGGGACATATTGGACAGAAGATGTCACTGTGTAGAGAAGTTAGAGCTGAAGACCACCTGAGATGGCACGGACGTGTAAAGAGAGAAGGGGTATGGGACATATTGGACAGAAGATGTCACTGTGTAGAGAAGCTAGAGGTGAAGACCACCTGAGATGGTACGGACGTGTAAAGAGAAAGGGGTATGGGACATATTGGACAGAAGATGTCACTGTGTAGAGAAGCTAGAAGTGAAGACCACCTGAGATGGCACGGACGTGTAAAAGAGAAGGGTATGGGACATATTGGACAGAAGATGTCACTGTGTAGAGAAGCTAGAGGTGAAGACCACCTGAGATGGTACGGACGTGTAAAGAGAAGGGGTATGGGACATATTGGACAGAAGATGTCACTGTGTAGAGAAATTAGAGGTGAAGACCAAAAACAAAAATGTGAGTCAGGAAGAGATGAGTAAAGATCGTTGGTGCAGAAGATGTTGACGAACAGGATAGAAACAACGTGGAGAATGGGTAACGTGGAGAAAGTGACCCCCTAACGGGAAAAACCGAAAGACGAAGAAGAATATTTTGATTTGATTTGATTTTACCCACATCCACAACTAAGGGGATGTGGGGTTTTTTTAGTAGGAATTTTTTTTTTTATAGTTTTGCTCTTACTACCTTGTAAACAGCCAATGAGTCGTTAACGTGCACACAATGTTGTGATACATGCACACTGGGCCTCCTTTGTGTTGTCCTTATCCGAAAGGGACTAGGTGTCGATTCACCTACCTGGACCGGGGCCGGGGTGTATATGTGTGTGTGTGTGTGTGTGTAGGGGGGAGGGGGGTAGTTTTTACTTCTTTTTAAGAAACTCCAGAACATTTTCAACCGTCGGCGGAGTTTGATCCCCTTGACATTTGGGTTGAGAGGCCGACAACTTGCCTCTCAACTACTGAGTTCCCCACAAGAAGAATAAATAAAAGTTGTGTTGTAGATATTTATCTGTTCGTTTCCGGTTGGTAAATATATGAAATTCACGGCGTTTCTTTTGTTTTGCTCTTTTGCTCATAGCAACAGCTTTTAAATGAAACTAATGCATATATTTTTTCAATCTTTGGAATCAATAAATAGGAACAGGCCCCAGGGAACTCTTCATCTATTTCTGGGTGATTTTCGGTTGCCGCATAAGATTTCATTCAGCGTCATATGACCCAATTATATATCAATTATATTATATTATAGTAGCTATAGAGCTAGATCACTTGGTGTTTTTTTTTACTTCATTTATAATATTGGTATACATTCTTGTTTTTTCTCAACGTTGTATACTTAGTACAGTACGATATATTGTAAGGGCATCGGTGGATAGAAGGATACTAAGACATAATATTATGATTCCATCGAGCTTTTACTCTTCTTTTTTTTTACTACAGGTCTTTTTCAAAGGATTGCTTTATGTCATACACACAAACAACCAACTGTTTCCTTTGGCAGGTAGGAATTTTCAATAATTCCCTCTCTACTCTCTCTCTCTTCCAATATCTCCCCTTCTCTCTCTCTCTCTCTCTCTCTCTCTCTCTCTCTCTCTCTCTCTCTCTCTCTCTCTCTCTCTCTCTCTCTCTCTCTCTCTCTAAAAAAAATCTCTATATACATACTATTTTTTACTCTTTCTTTCTCTCTCTCTCTCTCTCTCTCTCTCTCTCTCTCTCTCTCTCTCTCTATCTCTCTCTCTCTTATATCTCTCTTACTCTATCTCTCTCATATATATTTATCTATATAAACATATATAATAGTAAAAAAATATATATCATACTCTTTCTCTCTCTTTCTCTCTCTCTCTCTCTCTCTCTCTCTCTCTCTCTCTCTCTCTCTCTCTCTCTCTCTCTCTCTCTCTCTCTCTCTCTCTCTCTTTCTCTTTCCCTTCATCTCTCTTACTCTCTATCTCTCTCACTCTCTTTATCTCCCTCCTTCTCTCCCTCTCTCTCTCTCTCTCTCTGTCTCTCTCTCTCTCTCTCTCTCTCTCTCTCTCTCTCTCTCTCTCTCTCTCTCTCTCTCTCTCTCTCTCTCTCTCCCTCTCTCTCTCTCTCCTTCTCTCTCTCTCTTTATCTTCTCTCTTCTTTCTCTCTCTCTCTCTCTCTTCTTTCTCTATCTCTCCTTACTTCTATCTCTCTCTCTCTCTCTCTCTCTCTGTCTCTCTCTTTCTTCTTCTCTCTCTCTCTCTCTTTCTCTCTTCTTTCTCTCTCTCTCTCTCTATCTATCTCTCTTCCTGTCTTTCTCTTTTCTAACTTTCTGTCTGTTTGGCTATCTCTATCGTTTTGAGATTTACATGAGAAGCAATTTGTTCAACAATGATAAGAACTTGGTATTTTTATTTTATTTCGACAGATCTGGTTTTGATATCTAGCTGGATTGCAGCCAACTTGCTTGGAGTCTATAAGAACTTGGCTATCTATCTCTAGCTACTGTCTGAGTCTTTTACTCTATGTTAGAGTCTGTTTGGCTATCTCTATCGTTTTGAGATTTACATGAGAAGCAATTTGTTCAACAATGATAAGAACTTGGTATTTTTATTTTATTTCGACAGATGCGGTTTTGATATGTAGCTGGATTGCAGCCAACTTTGCTTGAGAGTCTATAATCTGTTGGCGCATATGAGTAGAGAGAGAGAGAGAGAGAGAGAGAGAGAGAGAGAGAGAAGAGAGAGAGAGACCTTATTCATGTGGTGTTAAGTGAATGGGTGTCACTCCGATACTGATTCAAGATTATATTATTATTATTATTATTATTATTATTATTATTATCATTATTATTATTATTATTATTATTATTATTATTATTTATTATTATTATTATTATTATTATTATTATTATTATTATGGATTTGATTTGATTTGATTTAATTTAATTTGATCTGATTTGATTTGATTTACTCACATCCACAACTAAGTTGCTCTCGGGATTTTTGGTAGGATTTTTAAATTTATACCGGACTGTCCTGTACACAGGCAATGAATCTTTAATGTGCACAGAGTGTTGTGATCTGCCCGCGGGATCTCCTTTGTAACGTCCGTCTCCGATGGGACTAGGTGTCGATCCACATACCTGAACCAGGGCGGGTAGATTTTGCTCGAAAAAAAACTTGAAAAAAATGTTCAACCGTTGGTGGGGGTCGAACCCACTACCCTTTGGTTGAGAGGCCGACACCTTGCCTCTGGACTACCAAGTCTGCCAAAGGTTGAAAAGTGAAGTCAAGGCATTTGCAGAAGCACCCTAAGGACATGTTTCCATAGAGGGTATCAGATACTCGCGTCTAAAATGCTTTGCGTTTCCATTTTATTTCTGCATCAGATGAGCGCACTTCACTTGCAGAAAGCGTGTTGGAGAATAATGGATGAAGGTCGTTTTCGTTTTCTCATTACTTCCTATTTCAAAAATAAGTACTCAATAAAAGCGGTATGTCGCAAACAACTTTGTTGATTTGAAAATGCTGAACACAAATCTGTTAACTATTTTTTCCAACATTTTGAAAAAAAACAACCCAAAAATTATGATATTTGTAGTAGTTTTAAGTCTGGCTGAGATGAATGAGTCACCAACACGCGACTCATGCCCCCCCCCCCCCATGCCATGGGCCATTGATATCAACGGACAACTCATGTCCCCTCTGCCGTGGGCCATTGATTTCAACATACGACACATGCCCCCCCACCCCCTGCCGTGGGCCATTGATATCAACATACGACACATGCCCCCCCCCACCCCTACCGTGGGCCATTGATATCAACACACGACCCATGACCCGCCCCCTGCCGTGGGCCATTGATATCAACACACGACCCATGACCCCGCCCTTGCCGTGGGCCATTGATATCAACGGACGACTCAACGGACCCCTCCCTTTCCTGCCGTAGGCCATTGATATCAACGGACATGGCATCTTCGTGTTAAAATCGCCCAGTTTCGTGTTTGACAAGAAGTGGCAGTTCGGGGGACGGAGGTGGGGGAGTCGGTAGTCCAGGGGTAAGATGTTGGTCTTTCAACCAAAAAGTAGTGCGTTCAAGCCCCGCCGACAGTTGAAATATTTTCTCGATGTTTTTTTCGAATAAAATCGATCCCGCTGGTCCAGGTAGGTGAATCGACAGCTAGGCCCATCGAAGACGGACGATAAAAAGGAGGTCCCGTGTACACGTCACAACACTGTGCACGTTTAAGATCCCGTGGCTGTTTAAAAGGCACTGCGGGCAATTTGTTTTGAAAAGAACCTACCAAAAACCATCGAGATCACTTTAATTGTGACTGTGGGTAAAACAAATCAAATCAAATCAAATCAAATCAAATCAAGCGGCAGATCGGATACATTCCATGGAAGGCTTTAAAGACATAACAAAGAACGTTGATTTTGACTGTTTGTTTGTAGTGCCTAGAATTTCATTTTTTACATTATCTTCCCACCTTTGACTTGTTGTGATTGATGTGACTCCTTTTGCCACCTGGATGACCAGACACGATATGTATCGGATGTACCGGGGAGAGCTAAATGAAGAAATGAAAGGAATGTCCAATGTTGAGATCATGGTAAGAATTAGAAGTTGACTATTCCTAAAACTCTGAAATCGATTTATTCCGAAATGTAATCTGAAAAATCTAAAATCTACCTAACATTCTAGAGCTAGATCTAGAATTTAGATGTAGATCTAACAAAACAAGATCTAGATTTAGATCTGTCTAGCTCAGTTTAACCCTAGGTTTGTATGCATGTTCTAGATCTAGATTTAGATCTATTTAGTTAAACTGATAAATAAATATCGAGGTGTAGGTCTCAAGTCTGCACTCAAGATGTTTCTTTCTTTCTTTCTTTATCAGTTCACATTCTACCTTCCGGTGTATGGGTTTTAGAAGCCCGAAATAATCTTTCTCCAGGCTGCCCTGTCCTGACAGTTTCTGTTTCCTTCCGTGAAAGTTAAATTTCTTTGCGTTAATGCCTCTTTTATATCTTCTTTCCACTTTCTCCGAGGTCTGCCTTTTTGGTCTTTTGCCTTGAGTTTTTAGCATTGTATACTGATTAAGCTATTTATTGTCACTCATTCTGTTAACATACCCAAACCATCTCAGTTGATTTATTTCTATTTTAGTTTTTATGTTATTTGCTTTGGTTTGATCTCTTATTGTTGTGTTTCTGATTTTGTTTCTTTTAATTTTCCTTACTATTCTTCTTAGATATTTCATTTCGGCTGCTTGCACTCTACTGTATTCCTACTGTCTAAGATCCAGGTTTCACTACCATAGATCAGAGTAGGACAATAAACTGTGTTGTATACTGCCCTTTTGGCTTTTGTTGACAATTCTTGTTTACCTACAAATGCCTTTCCTAGATGGTTATATATTGGACAGGCCTTTTGGATTCTCTGGCTGATTTCTTCTCTTAGTTTTCCTCTGAGTTAATCATTACCTAAGTAATTGTAGCTTTGAACTTGTTCTAAATTCTCCTGCCTAATTTAAGATTTTGTGTTTTAGCTTCCCTAGTCACTAGCATTGTTTTGGTTTTCTTTGCATTTACTCTCATTCCTCTTTTATTTAATTCATTTTTCATTATGTTGATATTTGAATGGATATCCCTTTCTGATCTTCCAAACAGAACTAAATCATCAGCAAATGAAAGCATGGATACATTTACTGGTTTGAACTTCTACATACCTACATTCATTTTCATCATGTTTGAGGATGCCTTTGCGACTGAATCAATAAATCTGATAAACAAAACAAGACTTAGTATACAACCCTGTCTTACTCCTATATCTACATCAAATTCCTCAAACACATTTCCAGCTACTCTCACTGCACATGTTGGTTTATTGTAAAAACTTTAAATGGCTTCTATTAAATTGTGCTCTACGTTGTGTTCTTTTAAAGGATGCCATAGTTCGTCCCTCCTCACAGTGTCAAATGCCTTTTCTAAGTCAATAAAACACAAGTGCAAGTCGATGTTTCTCTAAAGGAATGTTTCTTTTATTTGTCTTATTGTAAATATGTAGTCTTGTGCACTTCTACCTGATCTAAATCCACTCTGATCCACTACTCTTTTCTTTAGTCTCATTTCAGAATCCTGGCATACCCTTTTCCTGGTACGCTAAGTAGTAATATCTCTGTAGTTTGAGCATTCCATGGTTGATCCTTTCTTATGTATTGGTACTACCGTTCCCCTTTTCCAGTCGTCTGGCACCTGTTTGGACGTCCATGCTTGTTGACGTATTGCATGTAGTAGTTTGTCTGCCTCTCTCACTTGGTTTTTAATCATTTCTGGATAAACTTGATCTGCTCCTGGGCCTTTTCCTAATTTCACATTTCTTATAGCTGTTTGGAGTTCTTCCATTGAGATATCTACATCTTCAGCTGTCTCATCTCGATTACTTGTTACTCTTAAAATTGATATGTACTCATTGTTTCATATGTTCTGGATGGATTATGTGATTGTTGAAAATACTTTCCTCCACGTTTCCATGATTTCGCTGTCTCCTTTCACTATTTCTCCTTTGGCATTCTTAATTTGTCGTATGCTTTGGTCTTTCTCATGCTCGTCATTGCCCCCTCAGAACAGCTGATTTCCTTGATAGCTTTCTTGAAGTGTTTGTCCAAACTCTTCCCACTGTTCCTGTTTTGCTTTCTAACTTCCTCTTTGGTGGTAGTTCTTTCACTCACGTAATCTACCCTATCCTCTGGTCTCTTTTGTTTGCAAGTATTTCTTCCAGGCATTTTTCTTTTCTTTGACCTTTGACATTCTCATTCCACCATGCTGTTCTATTCCTATCTCTTTTAATTTGTTTCCTATTACAGACCTCTTCAGTACAACTGAGGAGTGTTTCTTTACATATTTGCCACTTTTCTTCTATTGTGCTTTCCTTTAGATCCATCTGCCTTTCACTGATATATCTTTTTATCCTGGATTGGTACATTTGTTTTACTATTGGTTTATTTAGTTCTTCTATTTTGAGTTTAGTAGCTTTCTTCTCTTTCCGTTTCTGTTTGTTTTCTTCAGTTAATAATCTCATTTTGGCTATCACTAGGTGATGATCACTAAATATTTCAGCTCCCCTGCTTACTCTAGATTCCATTGTACTGTAAAGAAGGAGCTGCTAACTATTATGTAGTCTATGATTGACTTTTCACATATTATGTCTTCAATTACTCTTGTATATTTGTGAATATCTTTATGAGGAAAAAATATGTTAGCTATTTTCATGTTGTTCTTTACAAAAATCTTTGATTTTTCTTACCCACACCCCCACGCCTCCTTTTTAAAAATTTCTCCTCTTTTTTCTTTTGTACTCATTCTTTCTCTCACCATCTTCCCTTCCTTGATTCTTCTCCTTTCTATTCGCTCTCATGCCTCCTCACCCCTGCTATACCTCTCCTCACCTCTCCTCACCCCTCCCCACTCTTCCTCATCCCTCCTCGACGTCATCCTGTCTCTTGTTGTTAATTCATTCTGTCATAACACTGTCAAATGCACGTTTGTAAGTGTGTAGATAGTAGTCCCCATTTGTTGCCCGAAGAAGGGTTACATCTATTACGCAACGGGATT
>JAXRKP010001182.1:42500-52500 GCA_037039925.1 Doris montereyensis
AGTCAAAGTCTTTCTCAGTTTGCAATGGCAGCTACAGTCCCTTTCATTCAAAGTCCTCCTCAGCTCCCAATGACAACTTCAGGCCATTTCATTCAAAGTCCTTCTCAGCTCCCAATGGCAGCTACAGTACAGTTGTCTGTCAACGCTTCGTACTAACACTCTGACAAAATCATGCTCTGCCTATAGCTGGCTACTCGTTTACATCTTAGTCATGTAGGGAGAGCAGAGTGCTATACTTTTCATTTTGAGTGCAACGTCTCTTTTATGTATTGTTTCAATGTAATATTGAATAATATTCCGATTACCTGCCTGTGTTCAAAGCTCGTCAATGGAAATTCTCAAATTATGATCTGCAGTGCTTTTCTATCCACATCTTTCTCTCTTTGCTTTTGCTGTTGTTGTTGTTGTTGTTGTTGTTATTATTGTTCTTGTTACTATTGTTGTTTTGTTCTTTGTTCTTTTACTACATATCAGTCTTCTATCCTCTCCTAATAAAAAGTCATATATCTTGTTACCATACCTATCTTGAAAAGAATTATGCAGCCATTTGTTTACATATCCTGAAAAAGTTGAATGTCTAAATGCAATGATATGCTTATATAATTTGACTATAGGATACTTGACCTTTCCTTACTTTCTTTCACAGACGAGTGTTCTTCCTGTACAGCTACTTCATCTACTTTTTGAACATCTTTCTTGGAGTCCTGTTTTTATTGATGAGACTGCTGAAATGTTTTGTCGTCAGTTTCTTACTGATGACCCGACTGGATCACTGCTTACTGCCCCAAAGATTCATGCATTTTGACTTGGGTACGTGTAAGACTCGGGGCCAACACCATCTAAAGATTGCAATAATCAGGGCTAACGCTCTCTGAAGACTGCTAGAATCAGGGCCAACACTGTCTGTGGACTGTTAGAATCAGAGCCAACACTGTCTGAAGACTGTTAGAATCAGGGCCAACACTGTCTCAAGACTGTTAGAATCAGGGCCAACACTGTCTGAAGACTGTTAGAATCAGGGCCAATACTATATGAAGACTGTTAGAATCAGGGACAACACTGTCTGAATACTGTTAGAATCAGGGCCAACACTGTCTGAAGACTGATAGAATCAGAGACAACACTGTCTGAAGACTGTTAGAATCAGGGCCAACACTGTCTGATGACTGATAGAATCAGAGACAACACTGTCTGAAGACTGTTAAAATCAGAGACAACACTGTCTGAACACTGTTAGAATCAGAGACAACACTGTCTGAAGACTGCTGGAATCAGGGCCAACACTGTCTGAAGACTGCTGAAATTAGAGCCAACACTGTCTGAAGACTGTTAAAATCAGAGACAACACTGTCTGAACACTGTTAGAATCAGAGACAACACTGTCTGAAGACTGCTGGAATCAGGGCCAACACTGTCTGAAGACTGCTGAAATTAGAGACAACACTGTCTGAACACTGTTAGAATCAGAGACAACACTGTCTGAAGACTGCTGGAATCAGGGCCAACACTGTCTGAAGACTGCTGAAATTAGAGCCAACACTGTCTGAAGACTGTTAAAATCAGAGACAACACTGTCTGAAGACTGTTAAAATTAGAGTCAACACTGTCTGAAGAGTGCTAGAATCAGAGACAACACTGTCTGAAGACTGTTAGAATCAGAGACAACACTGTCTGAAGACTGCTAGAATCAGGGACAACACTGTCTGAAGACTGTTAGAATCAGGGACAACACTGTCTGAAGACTGCTAGAATCAGGGACAACACTGTCTGAAGACTGCTAGAATCAGGGACAACACTGTCTGAAGACTGCTAGAATCAGTGACAACACTGTCTGAAGACTGTTAGAATCCGGGACAACACTGTTTGAAGAATGCTAGAATCAGAGCCAACCCTGTATGATAACTGATAGGTTCAGGAGTAACGCTGTCTAAAGACAGCAATAATCAGGGCTAACGAAGTCTGAAGACTGCTAGAATCAAGACCAACGCTATCTGAAGACTGCTAGAATCAGAGTCAACATTATCTAAAGACTGCTAGAATCAGAGTCAATGCTGTCTAACGATTGCTAGAATCAGAGTCGACACTGTCTAAAGAATGCTAAAATTAGAGTCAACGCTGTCTAAAGACTGCTAGAATCAGAGTCAACGCTGTCTGAAGATTGCTAGAATCAGATTCAACGTTGTCTGAAGACTACTAAAATAAGAGTCAACGCTGTCTGAAGACTGCTAAAATCAGAGTCAACGCCGTCTGAAGACTGCTAAAATCAGAGTCAAGGCTGTCTGAAGACTGCTAAAATCAGAGTCAACGCCGTCTGAAGACTGCTAAAATCAGAGTTCAGGCTGTCTGAAGACTGCTAAAATCAGAGTCAACACTGTCTGAAGACTGCTAAAATCAGAGTCAACACTGTCTGAAGACTGCTAAAATCAGAGTCAGCATTGTCTAAAGACTGCTAGAAACAGAGTCAACACTGTCTAAACACTGCTAGAATCAGAATCAACACTGTCTAAAGACGGCTAAAATCAGAGTCAACGCTGTCTAAAGTGCTAGAATCAGAGTCAGCACTGTCTGAAGACTTTTAGAATCAGGGCCAAAACTCTGTGAAGACTACGAAAATTAGATTCAGGGCCAACACTGTCTGCAGACTGCTAGATACAGGGCCAAAACTGTCTCAAAACTGTTAGAACACTGTACAAAGGCGGCTAGATTCAGGATCACACATTGTCTGAAGACTACTAGAATAGGTTCAGGGCAAACACTATTCGAAGACTGTTAAAAGGAGGGCCAACACTAAAACTACTAGAATTAGAATCTGGGCCAATAGTCCAAAGACTGCTAGAATCAGGGTCAACAGTCCAAAGACTGCTATACTCAGGGCCAAGTGTCTGAATACTTCTAGAATCAGGGCCAACTCTGTCTGAATACTGCTAAAATCCGGGCTTACATTGTCTAAACATTGCAATACACAGGATTAACACTGTGTAAAGACTGCTAGAATCAGGGCCACCACTGCCTGAGGTCTGCTAGAATCAGCGCCATCACCGCAATACACAGGGTCAACACTGCCTGAAGACTGCTAGAATCAGAGCCAATGCTCTCTAAAGACTGCTATAGTCAAGGTCAATACTATCCAAAGACTGCTAAAATCAGGGCCACCACTGTATTAAGACTGCTAGAATCCGGGCTTACGTTGTGTAAAGATTGCAATACTCAGCGTCAAAGCTGACTGGAGACTGTTGGAATCAGGGCCGACATTGTCTGAAGACTGCTAGAATCAGGGTCAGCACTTTTTGAAGACTGCAATACTCAGAGTCAACGCTGTTTGAAGACTGCAAAACTCAGGGTCAACGCTCTCTGAAGACCACTATAATCAGGGCCAATGTGATCTAAAGACTGCTGCTGACTGGCTTGTTCCCTGGTGGTGGTTAATGTTGCTTGTCACGGGACAGTACCTCTAGTCTAGCGCTTATACCCTGCAAGCAATACTCTGAATGAAAATGATATTGTTATATTATTATTATTATGATTTTCCTTCTCGTGTTTCTTTGTTTTTCTTCTTTTGCATTTTAAAAATTATTATTATGATTTTTATTATTATTTTTATTATTGTTATGATTCTTCTTATTTTTATTATTGTTTTATGATTCGTATTATTATTTACTATTACTATTATCATTATTATTATTATTATTATTATTATTATTATTATTATTATTATTATTATTATTATTATTATTATTATTATTATTATTATTATTATTATTATTATTATTATTATTATATTATTATTATTATTATTATTATTATTATTATTATTATTATTATTATTATTATTATTAGTAGTAGTAGTAGTAGTAGTAGTAGTAGTAGTAGTAGTAGTAGTTGTAGTAGTAGTAGTAGTAGTAGTAGTAGTAGTAGTAGTAGTAGTAGTAGTAGTAGTAGTAGTAGTAGTAGTAGTAGTAGTAGTAGCAGTAGTAGCAGTAGCAGTAGCAGTAGCATTAGCGGTAGCAGTACCAGTAGCTGTAGCACTAGCAGTAGCTGTAGCACTAGCAGTAGCTGTAGCATAGTAGTAATAGTAGTAGTAAGTGTATCTATCGTCAGAATATTTTGGCGGAATGTACATTTCAGTAGACTGATAAAAAAATCTCAACCGATCTCCTTAAAAAGAGAAATAGCATAGCGAAGATTAAATGGATTGACATAATGCATAAATGCTGATACAAAAATACATTACCTTAAAACAAAGAGATTTTTTGGTCTAGCAGAATGAATGTGATCTTACTGTACTGCAGATATAATCTAGCCCTGCCTAGGAGTGACGGAAGAAGTAATAATTAGAATAATATGTAGATTTTCAGTTTTTAAAGCTGGAAAGGAAAATAATTACTCACATATTATGGACAAAATGTTGAGAACATTGCTACATTTTACAACTATAAAGCGTATAAAGGCAAGTTGTAAATTCTACGAAGATCTGTAGGCATTGGTAAAAAATAGAATAAAGAAAGCATTTTAGATTGTCCCAAGTATTTTAATGATATTTTTTTAATAATACAACGTAAGATAAATATTGTTGTTTTTATCATAAATTTCGTGGCAGACTGAAATTGGCTGTCTTAATAAAATTCCCTGGTCTGATTGTTACTGATATCCCAATACTAATGCGTTTTACATTCTCACTTTTCCCCAATGATGCTTTGTAAATTTGTGTGTCGGGCTTGCACAGATGAAATTGATTCTGGGCACCTTGGAGCATTTAGATGGATTTGTGCGTTTCATAAATGGTTTGATAAAACTACTTATAAAGAACTTTGGGAGAAGACACACCAAGATCTTATAGAAGAACAAATTAAAAGAACAAATTTGACGCACTTTTAGAAAAGCAACAGCAAACATAACAACACGTCTGGCCTCAAAGTCGAATCCCCAAAGGGAAGAAAGGCCAAGAGAGATGCAAAACAACATGGAAGAGATCAACTCCACAAGAAGCTTGGCAACTGGGCCTCTCCTGGAACCAGACAGATATGATAGCGCAGGACCGAGTGAAGTGGAAAGGCCTCATTTGCGACCTATCCCCCCCCCTACAAGGGTTTAAGTCAAGTAAGTCATAAATGATTTAGTATTACTACTAGTAGTACTATAATGTAAGTGTCTCTCAGGTTCTGTTCTTTTTCTTTTCTGTTTTTCTCTTTTCACTAGGTTACAAAGCCTACCTGGGCCTTCTAAAACTGGAGTGTTCTCAAACCCATCCCGTCATGCTGACCTTCCTGCGCATCCTGTCCTTGGCCGTACAAGAGCAACGGCAGTCAAATCACTTGATGGCTGTTAGCGGAATAGAAGGTAAAGAGGTAGACGAATCGATATCATATTATTTAGGCTGATAGAGAGATGCATAGATTGATAAATTGATTGATAGATGGATATGTGAACAGATTGTTGGGTCCCATTGATAGATAGATAGGTCAACAGATTGATGGATTGATTCATAGATAGATAGATAGATAGATAGATAGATAGATAGATAGATAGATAGATAGATAGATAGATAGATAGATAGATAGAAGAATAGAAAGATAGATAGATAGATAGATAGATAGATAGATAGATAGATAGATAGATAGATAGATAGATAGATAGATAGATAGATAGATAGATAGATAGATAGATAGAAAGATAGAAAGATAGATAGATAGATAGATAGATAGATAGATAGATAGATAGATAGATAGATAGATAGTTAGATGGATAGATAAACAGATTGATAAATGGATTGATAGATAGAAAAGTAAACAGAATGATAAACGGACTTCTTTTCTTTCTTTAACAGTTCCCATTCTACCTTCCGGTGTATGGGTTCAGATGCCCGACATGATCTTTCTCCAGGATGCCCTATCCTGGTATTTTCTGTTTCCTTCCAAAAAAGTTAAATTTCTATTCTTCAATGCCTCTTTTATATCTTCTTCCCACTTTCTCCGAGGTTTGCGTTTTGGTCTTTTACCTTGGGCTTTAGCACTGTATACTGATTTAGCTATTCTATGGTCATTCATTCTGTTTACTTGCCCAAACCAACTCCATTGATTTATTTCTATCTTATTTTGATGCCATCTGCTTTGGTTTGATCTCTTATCATTGTATTTATGATTTTGTCTCTTTTAGTTTTCCCTGCTACTCTTCTTGGATATTTCATTTCAGCTGCCTGTACTCTACTGTATTCTCTACTGTCTAAGGTCCAGGTTTCACTGCCATAGAGCAGAGTAGGACAATGAACTGTGTTGTATACTGCCCTTTTTGTTTTTGGCGACAATTCTTGTTTACCTACAAATGCCTTTCCTAGATGGTTATATATTGCACTTGCCTTTCGGACTTTCTGGCTGATTTATCTCTTGCTTTTCCGTCTGAATTAATCATTACTCCTAGGTAATTGTAGCTGTGAACTTGTTCTAAATTCTCGCTGCCCAATTTAAGATTTTGTGTTTTAGCTTTCCTAGTTACTAGCATTGTTTTGGTTTTCTTTGCATTTACTCTCATTTCTCTTTTATTTAGTTCATTGTTCATAATGTTGATATTCGAGTGAAGGTCACTTTCTGATTTTCCAAACAGAACTAAATCATCAGCAATTAATAGTTTGAGCTTCCACATACCTACATTCATTTTCTTCATTTTTGAGGATGCCTTTACGACTGAATCCATAAATGTGATATACAAAAGAGGACTTAGGGTACAACTCTGTCTTACTCCTATATCTACATCAAATTCTGCAGACATGATTCCAGCCACTGTCACTACACATATTGGTTTATTGTAAAAACTTTTAATGGCTTCTATTTAATGTTGCTCTACGTTGTGTTCTTTTAAGGAATGCCATAGTTCATCCGTCCTCATAGTGTTCATTGCCTTTTCTAGATCTATAAAACACAGGTGCAAGTCAATGTTTCTCTCAATGCATTTTTCTATTATTTATCTAATTGTAAATATGTAGTCTTGTACATTTCTTCCTGGTCTAAATTCACTCTGATGTTCTTCAATCTGATCCTCTAATCTTTTCCTTAGTCTCATTTCCAGTATCCTGGCATACACTTTTCTTGGTACGCTAAGTAGTGATATCCCTCTATAGTTTGAGCATTCCATAGTTGATCCTTTCTTATGTATTGGTACTACCGTTCCCTTTTTCCAGTCGTCTGGCACCTGCTTGGACTTCCATGCTTGTTGGCATATTTGCATGTAGTAGTTTGTCTGCCTCCTTCCCTTGGTTTTTAATCATTTCTGGATAAACCTGATCTGCTTTTGGGGTTTTTCCTAATTTCACTTTTCTTATAGCTCTTTAGACTTCTTCCATTGATATATTTACATCTTCAGCTGTCTCCTCTGGATTACTTGTTACTCTTACCAATTGATCTTTACTCACTGTTTTATATGTAATTGTTGAAAATACTTTCCCCACACTTCCATGATTTGGTTATCTTCTTTCATTATTTCTCCTTTGGCATTCTTAATTTGTCGTATTGAGCCTGCTTTGGTCTTTTATCATGCTCTTCATTGCCCTACCAGAACAGCTTTTGATTTCCTTGATAGCTTTCTTGAAGTCCAAACTCTTCCCGTTGTTCCTTTTTTGCTTTCCTTAGTTCTTCTTTGGCGATAGTTCTTTTATTCACGTAATCTATCCTATCCTCTGGTCTCTTTGTTTGCAAATATTTCTGCCAGGCATCCTTCTTTTATTTGATCTTAGTTTTGACATTTTCATTCCACCATGCTGTTCTTTTCCCATCTCATTTAATGTGTTTCCTCCCACAGATGTCTTCAATACAACTGAGGCGTGTTTCTTCATACATTTGCCAGTTTTTCTTCTGTTGTGCTATCATTCAGATCCATCTGCCTTTCACTATTAATGCTATTTATCCTACATTGGTATATCTCTTTTACTATTGGTTTATTTAGTTCCTCTACTTTGAGTTTAGTAGATTTCTTCTCTTTCCTTTTCTGTTTGTTTTCTTCTGTCAGTAATCTCATTTTGGCAATCACTACGTGATGATCGTTAAATATTTCTGCTCTCTCTGTTTACTCTTGCATCCAATGTACTGTAAAAAGGGAGCTGCTAACTATTATGTAATCTATGATTGACTTTTCACACATGTTTTTATTTACTCCTGTATATTTGTGGATATTTTTATGAGGAAAAAAGGTGTTCGCTATTTTCATGTTATTCTTCAGACAAAAATCTATTAGTCTCTCTCCATTTAGAGAAGTTGTTATCTCTCCTGCTTTACCTATTACTCCTCCTGTTGTTTCTATATTGTTGCCTACTCTAGCGTTTAAATCTCCTAAAACCATTAGTTCCTGTTTGTGGTTAAGATTCTCTGCAGCTATTTGTAAATCATTTTCGAATGTATCTGTTTCTTCTTTTTAGATAGCTAGATAAACAAATCGATAAATGAATTGATAGATAGCTAGATAAACAGATCAATAAATGGATTGATAGATAGCTAGTTAAATAGATAGATAAATGGATTGATAGATAGCTAGTTAAATAGATAGATAAATGTATTGATAGATAGCTAGTTAAGATAGATAAAGATAAATGGATTGATAGATAGCTAGTTAAATAGATAGATAAATGGATTGATAGATAGCTAGTTAAATAGATAGATAAATGGATTGATAGATAGCTAGTTAAATAGATAGATAAATGGATTGATAGATAGCTAGTTAAATAGATAGATAAATGGATTGATAGATAGTTAAATAGATAGATAAATGGATTGATAGATAGCTAGTTAAATAGATAGATAAATGGATTGATAGATAGCTAGTTAAATAGATAGATAAATGGATTGATAGATAGCTAGTTAAATAGATAGATAAATGGATTGATAGATAGCTAATTAAATAGATAGATAAATGGATTGATAGACAGCTAGTTAAATAGATAGATAAATGGATTGATAGATAGCTAGTTAAATAGATAGATAAATGGATTGATAGATAGCTAGTTAAATAGATAGATAAATGGATTGATAGATAGCTAGTTAAATAGATAGATAAATGGATTGATAGATAGCTAGTTAAATAGATAGATAAATGGATTGATAGATAGCTAGTTAAATAGATAGATAAATGGATTGATAGATAGCTAGTTAAATAGATAGATAAATGGATTGATAGATAGCTAGTTAAGTAGATAGATAAATGGATTGATAGATAGCTAGTTAAGTAGATAGATAAATGGATTGATAGATAGCTAGTTAAGTAGATAGATAAGTGGATTGATAGATAGCTAGTTAAGTAGATAGATAAATGGATTGATAGATAGCTAGTTAAGATAGATGGATTGATAAATAGATTGATAAAGATTGATAGATAGCTAGTTAAGTAGATAGATAAATGGATTGATAGATAGCTAGTTAAGTAGATAGATAAATGGATTGATAGATAGCTAGTTAGATAAATGGATTAGATAGATAAATGGATTGATAGATAGCTAGTTAAATAGATAGATAAGATTGATAGATACTAGTTAAATAGATAGATAAATGGATTGATAGAGCTAGTGATAACGGATAGATAAATGGATTGACTAGTTAAGTAGATAGATAAATGGATTAAGATAGATAAAGGCTGTGGATTGAAATAGATAGTTAAGCCATGCATGCTTGAATTTAAAATTCGTTTTTCCGGTTTTCTTAGATAGCCCTCTTACCCTGTTGGTAGGCCGGATCAATATGACTGCTCAGTCCTATCGGAGATGGACGATACTTAGATTAACCCTTTGCGCATGTAAATGAACCATTGATGCAAGTCGAAAAGAGCTAGTTCATTCCACTCCTAGAAAAGCCACTCTGGCATAAAGGCGAATGAATTCCTACCATAAAGGTCTATTTAAAAACACCCCTTGAATTTACAACTTCCTGTACTTCAGATTTATTAACCAGTTCATTACTGTGAATGAATGTAGAAAAGGCTTTATGTTGAACCATCGGTTTAACCAGTTCATTACTGTGAATGAATG
>JAXRKP010001182.1:57500-72500 GCA_037039925.1 Doris montereyensis
AGCATATATCCAATATTTATACCAATGCCTACAAACGGATTTTTTTCTTGAGAAAACGTAGAAGCTTTAATATGGATAACACCATGGTGAATTTGTTTTACTGATCACACATTAAAAGCAAATTTACTTCGTGTGTTACAGGACAGGGTGGAAACATCAGAAACAAAAGACAAGGCATTGACATATTAAATAATAAAGAGGGCATCCAAAATTATTAACAATAATCAACCATATCTGGAAGAATTACATCTCACTTATTGCACAAAGAAAATAAAATAAAAATCCTTAAAGACTTGACTCTCCCATTAAATTGACAAATAGAATACAGAAGACCAATTCACTTGTTATGTCGAAGGGAGAGATACAAGAAAATCTGTTATCCCATTCACAAGTCATAGCGTAGCATCACCAACACCACACAATACCACTGCACTTTAGTTGTTAGATTTTCTATCAAGCATTCATAGAAATAGTGTCACTGTCACTACGGTATAATGATTTTTGCTTTTTAAAAATTTTGTTGAACTGTAATGTATGCCATGCTTTATTACCCTTGTATATATTATATACCCTGCATATTATTATACTGTAAAGCCTGGTGTACCACCAAGCAAATGTGCCTGTATTTTGGGACGATAAAGACATATCTTATCTTATCTTATCTTATCTTATCTTATCTTATGTTACACTCCTAGCTTATGTTATATAACAGTACAGTAAAACTATGGTAAAAAGTGCCAACCTCAATCAAAATCAGCGATGGCACTGACAGTTACAAAGATATTACCTCAAAATGAATATTGGCTGAACAGTCAGTAAAATTCCTTCAAGGCCATTACGGCCCATACAGCCGGAGCTTATCCCGATTTTTTTATAGCGTGAAGCGGAACAGGTGATACTACTAGTCTGACGGAGGCGTTTACTCCCAAGCTAGTGCTTGTACCCATTTTGCACCTGGGTCGAGTGGTTAAATGCGTGTTAAGTGTATTTCCCAAGGAACACAACGTCGGGCCTGGCTTGCCAGGATTCAAACCCAGGACCTCATGATCCCCAGTCTGGCAGCCTAACCGCTCGGCCACCGACACCACTTAACAGTCTGTAATTACATTCAAAGACATGCGCTCTGACTGTAATGCTCAAGAATTGGGTAAAATAATGTTCCTTCAAGGCCATTACTATCCACAGAGCTGGGGCCTTCCCCGGTTTTCATAGCGTGAAACGGAAAAAGTTGATAATAACGAAATGTATGTTTCTTACTGTTACAGGAATATTGAAGCCATTGTTACAAACCAAAATCACCTATTATCATCTCAAATCAAAATATCCAAACGCTCCAAAGACCTTTTTTTGTGCCATAAAGAAAGATATTATAAAAGATTATTCTTGTCATCATCTACAAAACTATTATCACTACCATCACTAGCATCGTCGTCATCATCACTCTTTTGAACTATTGACGCTAGTCTGTCGCAGGTTTTTACTCCAAAGCAGGTACTTGTACCCATTTGCAGCCGGGTCGAGTGGGACAATTTGCGTGTTGAGTATCTTTCCCAAGGAACTCAACGTCTGACCAAGCATTGCTATGATTCGAACTCAGGACATAATGATCCCAAGTTCGACAACGTAGCCACTAGGCCACCGTCGCCCCGTTCAAGCATTGAGCTGGTCCGCTTTTATTATGATGAATAAGAAAAAATAAGCAAGTAAACTGTTTATCCCATCAGCTTAGCTTGACGATAATAAAAGGACGGTTAGGTCAATCTGCCAAACATACTAGAAAACAAACTAGAACAAGAATAAGAACGAGAACAAAAACAAGAACGAAAACAAGAACGGGAACTAGAATTTGAGCAAGAACAAGAACAATTTACGACAACCAGAACTTGAGCAAGAACGAGAACAATTTACGACAACCAGAACTTGAGCAAGAACGAGAACAAGAACAAAAACAAGAACAAGATCGAGTCCGAATCCGAGAAGGAGAACATGAACGAGAACGAGAACGACAACATGAACGAGAACGAGAACGACAACATGAACGAGAACGAGAAGGAGAACATGAACGAGAACGAGAACGACAACATGAACGAGAACATGAACGAGAACGAGAACGACAACATGAACGAGAACATGAACGAGAACGAGAACGACAACATGAACGAGAACGAGAAGGAGAACATGAACGAGAACGAGAACGACAACATGAACGAGAACGAGAACGACAACATGAACGAGAACGAGAACGACAACATGAACGAGAACGAGAAGGAGAACATGAACGAGAACATGAACGAGAACATGAACGAGAACATGAACGAGAACGACAACAAGAACGAGAACAAGAACGAGACCATGAACAAGAATATGAACGAGAACATGAACGAGAACGAGAAGGAGACCAAGAACGACAACATGAACGAGAACGAGAACGACAACATGAACGAGAACAAGAACACGTTTAAAAAAAACTAGAACTAGAACTAGAAAATGCTGATGAGTATTAAGTGTCATGACAGAGAGAGAAAGAAAAACGTGCCTCCACTGTGAATAGATAGAACAACACACTGTCAAGCGAATGAGGCGTTTAGCTCCTACTGCCAATCTGTCCCATGATGCATTGCGCGCTTTCATAGATATTCATTGTAAAGTGACAGAAGAAGATGTTCGTAATGACTTTAACACTTAAATATTATCTATCTAGACATGTGAATCAACATATATGACTAGATTTATTTAGATATACATGTGGTAAAATAGTTACTATGACATCTTTGACATGCGTGTCATTTCACGACTTATTTTTGCCAGTGCCAGCCAGAGAGCAGAGTGCTAGATCTACTTATTCGTGTTTGCATTGTCACCATTTCGAAACTTTAGAAATCTAGATTTCTCAAGTCTGACTATCTTGTGTTGCCATAGAATCTAATCATAATTGAGATTTGTACATCACTCTTCTAAATAAATGTGTTGTATCTCGCTGTGTCTAAATCTATTTACATTAGGTTCTAGTTCTGGATGTAGATATTCTTGTGTCCAACAAACAGGTTGAAAAAAATTGGACACGGAAAAAAAGAAGAATAAACTTAAACTTGTAGTACGGTTGAGACATTTAATAATTTGTTAGAGAAATTGAGAATTGAAAACAGACTTCCCAAATATACTAAATTAAATGTTATGAATATGGACCAAAATGTAAAACTACAGGGCGTTTAGCTCATTTCATGTATTCCCGATTAGACTTCACGTAATTGGCCATGGTAACACTTTTGCGTCGCCACATCTTTTCAATGCAAAATCCTGTAACACTTTCACATAGAATGTGAAACTGTGCATCAAAGTAACTCAGTGCAATCAAAGAGATTAGTTATTATATTAATCTTGTTAAGCGCCAGTCAATACGTTATAAAAATATGAAGACCTAGAATGTTATGTACTACTACTCTTATCATTTCTTATTCTAGATTTAGTTTTTAATTGTTATCATCACCGGTGGTCATCCTGCTCCTTCTCTTTCTTCTTCTTTTATTATTAATAATAATCATCCCCACAAAAGTTAGCATTACTATTTACAATATTAGAATGGTTATCACTGGGCTGTGGACAGGTAAGCACCTGTATGGGGAGTAGATGATCCGGCCCTCCACGAGTCTACTGCAGCCTTGCTGACGGGTCTTGGTCGACCAAAGGCTAAGGGAGTTAACCCTGACAGAAATCAACCTGCTGCCTTGCAGGCCGGTCTTGACTGAACAAAGGCTGAAGGAGTTAACTCAGACAGAAAATAATAACATACTGCCTTGCAGGCTGGTCTTGAATGACCAAAGGCTAAGGGAGTTAACTCTGACAGAAAATAACAAAGCCTGGTAGGGGACTTGACCTTTCAACGACGAACATTGAAACGAACACAGACTGTGATTTTTGGAACATGGAATGTTAAGGCAATAAATGGGAAAGAGTAGAATTAGTGGAAGAAATGGACAAATTCAAAGTAGATATTTTGGCTATTACCGAAACAAAGAAAAAAGGACAAGGGATAGAAATTGTAGGACCGAATCATATTTTAATCTACTCAGGAGTAGATGTCAAAGATGGAGCTAGGACAAGAGTTTGCCTCCTGTGCATAAAAGGCATGGAAAGTTACTAGAAAGTTAGAAATTATAAATTCACGGCTTATTATTAATAGCTTATGGACCAAACGAAGACGCAACTAAAAAAGAAAAAGATATCTTCGAAAACAATTTACAAATAGCCGCAGAGAATCTTAAACACAAATAGGAACTAATGGTTTTAGGATATTTAAACGCTAGAGTAGGCAACAATATAAAAACTTTAAAAGGAGTAATAGGTAAAAAAGGAGATAGATTTTTGTCTAAAGAATAACATGAAACTAGCCAACACCTTTTTTACTCATAAAGATATTCACAAATATAAAAGGGTAAATGAAGACAGGTGTGATAAGTCAATCATAGACTACATAATAGTTAGCAGCTCCTGTTTTGTTTACAGTACATTGTATGCAAGAGTTAACAGAGCAGCAGAAATATTTAGTGATCATCCCCTAATGATTGCCAAAATGAGATAACTGACTGAAGAAAACAAACAGAAAATAAAAAAGAAGAAAGGTACTAAACTCAAAATAGAGGAACTAAATAAACCAATAGTAAAAGAGATATACCAATCTAGGATAAAAAGATTTATCAGTGAAAGGTAGATGGATCTGAATGATAGCACAATAGAAGGAAAGTTGCAAATGTATAAAGAAACACTCCTCAGTTGTAATGAAGAGGTCTGTGGTAGGAAACAAATTAAAGGAGATAGGAAAAGAACACGTGGGGGAATGGGAATGTCAAGACTAAGATCAAAGAAAAGGATGGGGTGCCTGGAACAAATACTTGCAAACAAAGAGACCAGAGGATAGGATAGATTACGTGAGTAAAAAAAACTACCACCAAAGAGGAAGTTAGGAAAGCAAAACAGGAACAGTGGGAAGAGTTTGGACAAAGACTTCAAGAAAGCTATCAAGGAAATCAAAAGCTGTTCGGGGTAGGTGTGAGGGGGGGGGCGGGATTAAGATATTCCCAATGCGACAAATTAAGAATGCCAAAGAAGGAATAAGGAAAGAAAGCAGCGACATCATGGAATCAAGGAGAAAACATTTTTACCAATTACATAATTCCTCCAGAATATATGAAACAGCTGAAGATGTAAATATATCAATGGAATAAATCCCAACAGCTATACGAACTACTACATGCAATATGCCAACAAGCATAGAAGTCCAAACAGGTGCCAGACGACTGGAAAAGGGGAACAGTAGTACCAATACATAAGAAAGGATCAACTATGAAATACTCAAACTACAGAGGGATATCACTACTTAGTGTACCAGAGAAAGTGTATGCCAGGATAATGAAATGAGACTAAGAAAAATAGAAGAGTATCAGATTGAAGAACACCAGAGTGGATTTAGACCAGAAAGAAATGTACAAAACCACGTATTTACAATTAGACAAATAATAGAAAAAATCCTTGAGCGAAACATTGAGTTGCACCTGTGTTTTATTGACTTAGAAAAGGCATTTGACACTGTGAGGAGGGACGAACTATGCCATTTCTTAAAGGAACACAATGTGGAACAAAATTTAAAAAGAAGCCATTTTTTTTTTTACAATAAACCAACATGTGCAGTGAGGGTAGGTGGAGAATGTGATGTAGATATAGGAGCAAGACAGGTTGTACCTAAGTCCTCTTTTGTTTATCACATTTATGGATTCAGTCGCAAAGGCATCCTCAAAAATGAAGAAAATGAATGTAAGTATGTGGAAGCTCAAACCAGTAAATGTATGAATGCTTTCATTTGATGATGATTTAGTTCTTTTTTGGAAAATCAGTGACCTTCAGTCGAATATCAACATTATGAACAATGAACTAAATAAAAGAGGAATGAGAGTAAATGCAAAGAAAACCAAAACAATGCTAGTAACTAGG
Organism: Doris montereyensis; assembly: GCA_037039925.1. Classification (NCBI taxonomy): domain Eukaryota; kingdom Metazoa; phylum Mollusca; class Gastropoda; order Nudibranchia; family Dorididae; genus Doris; species Doris montereyensis. The sequence continues at coordinate 63,486 of JAXRKP010001182.1, forward strand.
AAATCTAAAACACAAAATATGAAATTGGGCAGGGAGAATTTAGAACAAGTTCAAAGCTACAATTACCTAAGAGTAATGATTAACTCAGAGGGAAAACTAAGAGAAGAAATCAGCCAGAGAATGCAAAAGGTAAGTGCAATATATAACCATCTAGGAAAGGCATGTGTAGGTAAGCAAGAATTGTCGACAAAAACAAAAATGGCAATATACAACACAGTTTATTGTCCTACTCTCTTCTATGGCAGAGAAACCTGGACCTTAGACAGTAGAGAATACAGTAGAGTACAGGCAGATGAAATGAAATATCTAAGAGGAGTACTGTAGTAGGGAAAGCTAAAAGAGACAAAATCAGAAACACAACGATAAGAGATCAAACCATAGCGGATAGCATAAAAACTAAGATAGAAATACATCAATTGAGATGGTTTGGGCATATAAACAAAATAAATGACAATAGAACAGCTAAATCAATATACAGTGATCCAAAGGTAACAGACCAAAAGGCAGACCTCGGAGAAAGAGGGAAGAAGATATGAAAGAGGCATTGAAGCATAGCAATTTAACTTTTTTGGAAGGAAACAAAAAATGCCAGGACAGGGCATCCTGGAGAAAGATCATCTCGGGCATCTGAACCCATACGCCGAAAGGTAGAATGGAAACTGATAAAGAAAGAAAGAAAGAATGATTATCAACAAGAGTATAAATGGTAGCAGTAGTTATATTTCTTTTTAATAACATTATTATTCATGAATAATGACGTGGGATACTCAATGCCCTCGTATTTTGCTATAATTAAATAAGGGATTCAGGCTCCACACAAAAGAGTTACCACAGATCTGTTTCTGACATAAGGGCAGATAATTTCGCCCGCTAAACGCCCTACTGTACCACACTTTTTAAGATACAGTTAAATGACTCAGTAAACAAAATGGGCCTCATCTCAGAAAATTAAGCAGGTATAGGCCACTGCTAGTAAATTGTGTAGTAAAGATGCCAAATATATTATTTAAAAGCAGTTGAGTAACTTAAAACAAAGGAATAACCTCTGTAAACAATGAGTTGATTAACATAGTAGGCCTTACTTAAATGAGGCACATTATAAAAAAAGGTAAACGGTATGACACCGTAAGCGAATTCAGTGAAGCAGTGACTAAATGTGCCAAATTTTAGAAAAAAATAAAACAATAGGACGTCATAAGCAATTAATATTTGACACATTTGTGACGCTTGAGTTCAATGACAGAATGACTAAATAATGTCCCCGTGTGAATCTGGACCTGTCGAATAGAGGAAATGAGCCGAATAGACACTTCGCCTTCTCTCCAATCATGTGTGTCGTAGAAGGCGACTAAGGATACCCAAGCATGTCTGTCGCGAGGTTTGCATCGCCGGCCATTTTGTGGTGCAGAGGCGACAACTCTTTTCTCTTACCGTTGTCCTATATCCATCCACTCTTTCTTGCTCTATCGTCATGTTTTATTCTTCTCTTCTTCCTAATTCTCACTCCACCCCCCCCCATCTTTCCTCCTCTTCTGGTCCCCCAAGGTCCTCCATGTTTGCTGCGGATTGCGAGTAGCAATAAGGCAGGGTGACGCCTATGCATTACAAATTCTTTTGTGGCGCAGAGGTGACATCTCATTTCTCTTACTTTTGTCTTCTATCGATCCACTCCTTCTTGCTCTATCGTCATATCTCCGTATCCTCTCCTTTCTACTCGTTTGTCTCTCTTTTTAGGATTCAAATTCCCCTCAGTGGGCGCCTTGTCTTTCTCATGAGGTGCGTTTCAATATTCTATGAGTTTCATGTTCTTGAGATGACAGAACAGTTGTATCATCCATGAATGCCTTCAGGGGCGGCATTTGACACCCACTTCCAAGGTTTGCGGGACTTGCATGGGCTTCCGCTGCCTTCAGAATGACTTGCATTGTGAAAGCAAACAGTATGGGAGATATCGTACATCCCATTGCAATGCCAACCTCCAAATGTATACAGTCAGTTGTGAAGTCCTTTGTGGAGAATCCCATTCTGTATCCTTGGAAATATTGTTCAAGCATCTTACGGATGGTGGTTGGAACATGGTACATGCTTAGTGCGAACTGAATCATTTGATGTGGTACAGATCTGTATGCGTTGTCAAGATCCAGCCAGATGACATCGAGGTCTAGTTTTTCCAATTTTGCTTGATGAATTGCTTCCCATTTCATTGTGGCGTGTTCTAGGCATCCAGGGACTCTGGGAATACCTCCCTATTGAACAGTCGTATCGATGTATTCATTACTATAAGAAAGTTTGCCAGTCTGGAAGCCATGACAGAGAAGAATATTTTGCCTTCTACATTCAGCAATGAAATAGATCTGAACTGGTTGATTTCATTCGAGTTTTGCTCTTTTGGGATGTACACTCCATCTGTACCATCCATTTCTCGCTTAGCTTTTCATTTCTCCATACTGAGAAGATCATCTTATGTTAGAATGCCAGAACTTTTGGGCCTCTCTTGTACAATACATAAGGTATTCTGTTCGGCCCGGACGAGAACTTCGCTCTGGCCTTTTAAACCCCAGACTCAACTTCCCTCAATGAAAGGGGTCGACCGCTAAACCTACTTTTAGGTTCTGCAGGCCATATTAAGCCCTCAATTTGGTCCATGGGTCGAATGCGGTTTGGGTCAGAATATGTTTCCCTCAGATGTTGTTCAAGTGTCTCTTTGTCAGTTGATAGGATTTCTGACTTAGGCTGCTCAAACAATTGCCGGGCAAACTTGAAAAAAGGCTCTATGAAGAATTCGTCTTGTGTTTTCTTTCTTTGGTACCTTCTTTTTCTTGCTGTTTCGGCCTTGCTCAAAATATTTGTGCTTTTATTTACAAATCTTCCCATATCCTTTAAAATTCTTGCTTTTCAAATTCTGAGGCTTGTTTCATAAGTTGTCTCAGACCTTTCTTCTTTCTTCTTATATTATCCATCTCTCTTTGGCGTCTGTTGTTGGCAAGGTGACATAGTGGTTTTAGTTGTTTCACGATGAGAGTTTCTCGGCAAGTTTGGTAGACAATGTCACCATAGGTTGTTTGTTAACTTATGATCTAGCGTGCTATTTCCTGTCATGGTCTTTAGCCTATGGGCGATCATGCTGTCCAGAGCTTCCCATTGATCTTTGGCGCTGGCGGGTGGAAAAGTGATCTTTGGGCGTCTCCCGTCAAGAGATTGCATGAGTTCCTTGTCAGAATGAATTGCTTGGATGTCATCGGCACTGTGGTTATATTCCGTGTCTTGGTTATCCGATGATTTACCTGCTGGAGAAGGTGGTTGCAATTCAATCATTGAATTAGTCATGCATCCCTTCTTTGTTCGGTGGATCTTCATTCCTCTTTCAGTGGTAAATCTTCTGCCACACATGCATGGAAACTCTATTCGCTCGTCTTCACTCAAAGTCCCTCTGCGCTTAGCGGTCGCAATCGAATGGGCGCCTATGAGTCCACCATTCTCTCTACCTTTTCGGTGGCCTCTGGGAGTATATTTCGTTATGTGACTTTGTAGCAGATTTTACAAACTAAAGAGGTGTTAACCCGCATAGCTGTTGGTCTGGTCTTTCTCAGTGTCACTTGTCTCTCAAAGTGTCCTCCGGTCTTTGCCGAATTCACGAATGTCATCCAATCTGTTCCCGGAAGTCAATGGAGTAACCATGCATAAGTAGAAGGAAACCCAATGGGAACTTAAGACAGAGAATCTTCAGAAGAAGAGAAATCCCCGGCGATGAAGTGTTTCGGCCCTTAACTTCCTTACATTTTAAGCGGGGGGGGGGGGGGGGGGCCCCACCTAGGTCATGACTCCTGTATAACATTTTTTAAAGCAAAGTAATTAAAATTTCTTCAAAGTGGTTACGCCCATAGAGCCGGAGCTTATATCGATTTCTATAGCGTGATGCTGGCCAGGTCGCTAGTCTGATGCAGGTTTTTACTCCCAAGCTAGTGCTTGTACCCATTTGCATAGTGGGGAAATGCGTTTAAAATGTCTTTCCCAAGAAACACAACGTCGGATTTAGCTTTGCTATGATTCGAACTGTAAACTTCATAATCTCTAGTACAGCACCCTAGCTGCTCTGCCACTGTGTGTCTCGGCTGTCATTATTTCAATTCTTCCTGTTATCTCGTCTCGATGTCAAAAAGCAAACACTGTCTTAAATCATTTAAACTCATTGTATTATGAAAGCTTTTATTCTTTAAATTGATACGATGTCATTTTGTATAATATTCAGATTTGCTTTGGACAACTCCATCCCATTTGACATCGCATCATTCTAGTGCGAGATGAAGATGTTACTGTGTTTTTCTTAGCAGCCCTTTGCTGCACACTTTGTTCAACCCAGTCAGGTAACCTAACGTTTAATTATTATTATTATTATTGTTATGTAATTCATATTAGACCACAAATTGATATTAATCATGTAACCTAACGTTTAATTATTATTATTATGTAATTCACAAATTTGTTCAACCCAATCAGGTACACTAACTTTTAATTATTATTATTGTTTAATTATTATTATTATTAATTGTAATTCATATTAGACAACAAATTAATATTAATCCTGCATATTCTGTTCAACCCAGTTAGGTACACTAATGTTTAATTATTATTATTATGTAATTCATATTAGACAACAAATTAATATTAATCCTGCATATTCTGTTCAACCCAGTCAGGTTAATTAACGTTTGATTATTATTATTATTATTATTATTATGTAATTCATATTAGACCACAAATTAATATTAATCCTGCCATACATTTTAGGAAAAGGGTGTGTTGGATTTTGATTTTGATTTTTCACACATCCACTCACTCACTACTACCTGAGGTGATCTCGGAGGCTTTGATAGGATTCTTTCTGTTCTGCCCTGACTGTACTATGAACAGCTCAGGGGTCAAGAGTGGCGTGATCTGCAAACAGGGCCTTCTTTTCCTTGTCCGCCTCCGATGTGACTAAGTGTTTAACAACCTGCTTGGCCCAGGATGCAAGAGGGGGGGGGGCGGAGGGGGGAGATAATAGTTTATACTCAACGAAACTCGAGAATTTTCGTCATGTTTGTATCGTTGTTTGTATGCATGTATGTATGTATGTATGTATGTATGTATGTATGTATGTATGTATGTATGTATGTATGTATGTATGTATGTATGTACGTACGTATGTATGTATGTACGTACGTATGTATGTACGTATGTATGTATGTATGTTTGTAGGTATATAAACAATTATGTATATATTTTTATGTATGTATGTATCTATATGTGTAATGTATGTATGTATGTTTGTATGTAAGTATGTATGCATGTGTGTTTGTATGTATGTATGTATGTATGTATGTATATATGCATGTATTACGTAAACATATATGTATGTGCGTCAGTGTGTGTATGTGTGTGTGTATGTGTATGTGTGTGTGTGTGTGTGTAAGGACAATGTGAAAATAGTGTGTATATATAAGAAGACGTTTTTAATCCATTGGCTGACTACTTGTATTGATATGTTCCAGTAACAACGACCACCATCCGTCAGGAAGTTAACGTGGAAGTTCTGTTCTTGGCTGACAAAGAGGCCCTCAATAAGTAAGCACGGCTGTTGGTCAGACATCTTCTGAGTTAGCCTTTTTTTTAAATGAAAATGTTACCCACATCCACAACTAAGGTGATCTCATGTTATTTGTTTTTGTTGGGTTTTTTTGTAGTTTTTCGTTTGTTTTTTTTTTTTTTTTTTTGAGGGGGGGGGGGGATTTTTTCCTTTTGTTTGGGTAAAGGTAATTTTTTTCTGCCCGCATCTCACCCCCACCCCATGCCCAACCCCACCCGCCCAACCATGGGTGGGTGTAGGTGGTTCAGGGTAAGGGATTGTGAATAGATTTTTTTCCGTTTCTCCTTTTAATGTAGATTTAAGCCGATACCGACAGCGAATACAAATTTGACCCATTTTATTTTATTACCCTTTTTCTTGTCATCCAGCTCCTTGGTAAGCTTTCTTGACCTCTTAATCATCAACGGAATGGATATTACCTCTCTAATAGCATAGGCTTATGTCTTGCATTTCGATATATTTCTATCGATCTGAATATATATATATATATCTGAAACTACATAATAACATTATAGAGCTAGACAGATTTAGATCTAGATCTGATTTTGATAGACTAGATAATTTGCATGTATCTAAATTATCAATCTAGAATCTAAATCTAACTTTAGAATTTTAGGTAGAGTTTAGATCTACTAGAGCTTTATCTATTTAGACCGAATCGGCATAGGCATGAGTTTGTTTGTGTGTTTGTTTGTTTGGTTGAAGTAAACCCTGTCCACCATGGCGGTGATTTCAGAGTTTGTAAGTGACTTAATATTACTCATACGCTAGTGCCGAGGTGAGATACAAATTGCTTTGAAGAAAATCGAAATGTCCATAAATAGTTTTGTAACTATAAAAAGGATAATCATGTTACAAATCTATTATCCACATCCACAACTAAGGTGATCTCAGGATATTTGTTTTTTTGTAGTTTTTCGTTTGTTTTGTTTCGTTTTGGGATTTTTTTTCCTTTGTTTGGGTTAAGGTGATTTTTTTTTCTACGCGAATCCCACCCCTCACGCCGCCCCATCCCATAATAGTTTGTGTTCTAGATGAGGTGATACAGTCCGATTTCTTGTAAATATTCGAAAATATTTTTTGGAATCAGTCTCTCAAAACAGTTCATAAATGCGTTTTGTTTTTTATTTTTTTTGCGTATAACATTTCAATCGTATGTCAACCAGATTACAGCATTCTATTAATATTAAATTATATATTTGATTGAAAATGGATAATTTTACGGTGTAGCGGCGTAAACTTCAAATGTGCCAAATTTGTACTCGATGTCGGTATTGGCTTAGATCTACATTTAGAGGTGAGACGGAAGATTTATATTCTCAATTTTTTTCCTGAACCTCCTACCCCCCCCCCCGCCCCTCACTATGGTGGGGCGGGTGAGGTTTTGGGGCGCGGGGGGGGGGGTAGCGTAAAGATTGTGGATACATTTCTTCTGTCTCACATTTAATATTCTAAATGTAGATCTAAGCCGATATCGACAACGAGTACAAATTTGACCCACTTTAATTTACGCCGCTAAACCATAAAATATAAAAAGGCAATCATAGATCTGAAGTGACATGAAGGCTGATCGTCATGTATCAGCAGGACATAGCCAATGGAGACAAATCTCCAGAGATGTCTATAGTTGTTGCCTAAAACTTTCCTGGAGGGGATGTAAAGTAAGTCCCATACTCAAAGTAATCTAGAGAAAATACCGGATTTTTCAAGGTATAATTGCGGTATTGTGTGAAAGTCTTCCTAACTACCCATTCCGCTGCTGGATCGACAGGAGGGTCAGACCAAAAAAAAAAAAAATTGCCCAGACTGGAATTCGAGCTCGGGCCTCCTGGTGATGTCATCCTCCGATCTACCGACAGAGCTGCTCGCCATGAACTATCACCTATTCCGCTTTACGCTATGGAAACCCGGATTAGCTGCGGCGCTATGGTCAATGAAGGCCTTGGAGGAACTAAGTTGTATGCATTGGCTGTTTCTCTATATCATTTTATTTTCCTTTCAGGTACATTGGATTCGGCTATACGGAAACAGAGGCAAAGAGGGTCCTCACGAAGGAAATGGAATATTACGTCAAGGAGGTAAGTTAATCAACTACAATAATTATATGTCGGCACCCGGCTCTAACCGTGTAAGTGCGTGGATTTAACTTTTCGAGACAATGAGAAAAGATATAGTGTAGCGATTGGATTTATTTAAAAAAACAAAACAAATCAAGGTTGAGAGATATATATATATATATATATATATATATATATATATATATATATATATATATATAGAGATATATATATATATATATATATATATATATATATAGAGAGAGAGAGAGAGAGAGAGAGAGAGAGAGAGAGAGAGAGAGAGAGAGAGAGAGAGAGAGAGAGAGAGAGAGAGAGAGAGAGAGAGAGAGAGAGAGAGAGAGAGAGAGAGAGAGAGAGAGAAAGAGAGAGATGGGAGAGGGTGAGAGATGGGCATATATACATAATGAGGAAGAGAAAGAGAGAGAGAAGGGGGAGAGGGTGAGAGAGATAGGTGTATAGACATAGAGAGAGGAGAGAGAGAGAGAGAGAGAGAGAGAGAGAGAGAGAGAGAGAGAGAGAGAGAGAGAGAGAGAGAGAGAGAGAGAGAGAGAGAGAGAGAGAGAGAGAGAGAGAGAGAGAGAGAGAGAAGAGAGAGAGAGAGAGAGAGAGAGAGAGAGAGAGAGAGAGAGAGAGGAGAGACTGTGTGTGTGTGTGTGTGTGTGTGTGTGTGTGCAAGGACACTGTGATTACGGTGTGTACATATTAAAATACGTCAATATGCTGGTATCGACATTTCACAGAACTGAACTCTCTTCTGTCACAAAACAACCGGATTGCCCGACATCAACAAGAATTTTGAATTACCGACAAAGATACTCTTAATACGTTATCGAAAATGACAAGAAAGATAAGTTGGAATTCTTGTACATGGAAATGCTAACAATAAAATTCTACATAGCCCTGCATTACCCTTTCCTTGAAACCATTCGAAGAACTTCGAATAAACATTTCAGATTACAATCTACACAGAAATGAAAGAGAAAGCACCATAAAACCTCGAACCATTTTTTTACGAATGACCGATTTTAACACTCACTCCTCACACCAAAACTGTAATTTACAAACAAGCCAACATTACTTTCCCATCTAAATGCAACAACAAAATGGTCTCTAGATGGGTTTTTTTTTACCTGTAGAACAATGGGGACATTTATTAATCAACCCACGAGCGCAGAATGGATTAAAAGAGTTCACTTCAGAAAGTAGTAGGCTTACCCGGGCATCGCTGGGTATCTACATCTAGTATACCCAAAGGTACAATAATATACATTCAGACATAGTCATAATAAAGCACATAATCATATGTAAAAA
>JAXRKP010001182.1:75000-80000 GCA_037039925.1 Doris montereyensis
GGAATAGGAACTAAGTCGACATAAACAGTGAGGCAAGGGGCATAGGAACTAAGTCGACATAAACAGTGAGGCAAGGGAATAGGAACTAAGTCGACATAAACAGTGAGACAAGGGGCATAGGAACTAAGTCGACATAAACAGTGAGACAAGGGGCATAGGAACTAAGTCGACATAAACAGTGAGGCAAGGGGCATATGAACTAAGTCGACATAACAGGGAGGCAAGTGGGCATAGGAACTAAGTCGACATAACAGGGAGGCAAGGGGCAAAGGAACTAAGTCGACTTAAACAGTGAGATAAGGGGCATAAGTCGAGACACATACAAGGAATAGACAGAAAATATCTTGGTCACAATGGGGATTGAACTGGCGACCTCTGCTTCGGCACCCGTCGCCTCACCATGGAAAGAAAGCGTGCTACCAACAAGCTAACTACAGTCCTTGCCTTTTATTCCCATGGCGGTTTTAATAATATGCAATGTCCCTTAATAATATGCAATGTCCCTTAATAATATGCAATGTCCCTTAATAATATGCAATGTCCCTTAATAATATGATATGCAATGTCCCTTCCTTCACTTAGAACCTGCAGGTGAAGTCTTCACTCAATGTTTGTCTTCCCACAGATAAATGGCATGTACAAAGCTCTCTGGCATAATCAAAATCAAAATTTTACCAAGGCTGATAAACATTTTGCAGGTAAGTTTAAGTCTTAGTGCAAGTGCAACGATGCGTGAAAAAAAACCCACGTGAGTTTCAATCTAATAGTATAGTAATGTTCTCATAAGATAACGAAACAGAAAAAAATGAGCAAGTCAGTCATGCTCGACCGAATATGTGTGTGTACGGTTGTTGGTTTTTTTTTTGTTGCTTTTTTTTGGTTTGTCTGTTTGTTGTGGGTTGGGTTGTTTTTTTTGTTTTTTTGTTTTTGTTTTGTTTTTTTGTTGTTTTTTTTTGGAGGGGGGTCCTTCGTTTTCTTGTTTTCTTGTGTTTTGTTTCGGGATTGTTGTTTTGTTGTTGTTGTTGTTTTGTTTTGTTTTTTATTTTGGGGGAGGGGGGACAGGGAGGTTTTCTGGTTCAAGGTTGCTTACTTTTGCGGTCTTTTTCTCTTCCGGTATTTTTGTCTTGATAAGACTGAGCGAGAAAAGAAAACTCAACAAAAAACAACCAAAGAACAAAACAAAACTTGGGTAACGAATTTTTGAAAATAAATAATAACAAAAAACAAAACATGAGGATGATGACGAAAAAGTTAATAATTAGGATGATGATGATGTTAATGATGATGGTGATGATGATGACATGATGACGATGATAATGATGATGGTGATCTCAGCGATTACGATAGCGATGATGATGATATTAATAGTGAGGATGATGTTGATAATTATGATGATAACGATGATGGTGATGATAATGATCATAGTCACCATGAGATCGATGATGATGATGATGATGATGATAATGATGATGATGATAATAATGATAGTGAAGATTGTAATGAGGATGGTACTGGTAGTGATGATGATTAGGATATCCATGACGATACTGATGATGATAATGACAATGATGATGATGATGAATACGATGATGATGTTGATGATGACACTGACCATGATAACGACGATGATGATGATAACGATACTGCTGCTGCTGCTGCTGATGCTGCTGCTGCTGCTGATGATGATAATGATGATGATGGTGCTAATGACAGTGACCTTGATAACAATGATGATGATGATAATGATAGTAATAATGATGAGTATGATGATGATGAGGATAGTGATGGGAACAATCATGATGATAATGAAAACGATGACAGAACTGATGGGGATGATGACGATTTACGGCCATTATCTGTGGCGTTAAAGACAAATAAATTAATTCCTCTTTTTTTCTCCTCCAATTCTCCTTCTCATCCGTTCTGCTTAAACAGGAAGATTTCATGAACCCAGAAGATGTCACAAATGGTAACCATGTAACTGAGGTTATTTTTGACAGGTTTCAGGCCTGGCTGGACAAACACAACATGTCAGCCAGATATCAATACGACTTTGCCTTGTTATACACCGGGTGAGTCGCTCTGATAGATTAGTTTGTCATTTTTATAGGTAGTTAGTATCACATCATATAATATGTGAGTAATGAATATACTAGTGTCATGTATAACCATAATAATGAATATAGTGGTATCGGTGGCCGAACGGTTAGGCTGCTGGACTGGAAACCGTGAGGTCCTGGTTTGAATCCTAGCAAAGCTAGGGCCCAGTGTTATGTTCCTTGGGAAAGACACTTAAAATGCATCGCCCCCTCCCCCAATGGACTCTGCCTAGGTGCAAAAGGGTACAAGCCTTTCACTGATAAATCTTTTTATACTAGATTGGTATACCTGTTTTACTGTGGGCTTATTTAGGTCCTCTATTTTGAGTTAAGTAGCTTTCTTCTCTTTCCTTTTCTGTTTTTTTCTTCAGTCAGTAATCTCATTTTGGCAATCTGTAGGTGATGATCACTAAATACTTCTGATCCTCTGTTTACTCTTCTATCCAATGTACTGTACAACAGGGAACTGCTAACTGTTATGTAGTCTATGATTAACTTTTCACATCTGTCTTCATTTACTCTTTTTATTTATCGATATCTTTATGAGGAAAAAATGTGATGGCTATTTTCATATTATTCTTTAAGCAAAGATCTATTAGGCTCTCTCCATTTGGAGTTAGCAGCTCCATTTTTTACAGTACAATGGATGCAAGACTAAACACAGGAGCTGAAATATTTAGTGATCATCACCTAGTGATTTCCAAAATGAAATTACTGACTGAGGAGAACAAACAGAAAAGGAAAGAGAAGAAAGCTACTTAACTCAAAATAGAAGAACTAAATAAACCAATAGTAAAACAGATGAACCAATCCAGGATAAAAAAGTTTATCAGTGAAAGACAGATGAAGCTGAATGATAGCACAATAGAAGAAAAATGGCAGATATATAAAGAAACACTCCTCAGTTGTACTGAAGACATCTGTGGTAGGAAACAAATCAAAGGAGATAGGAAAAGAACAGCATGGTGGAATGAGAATGTCAAGACAAAGATCAAAGAAAAGAAGGATACCTGGAAGAAATACTTGCAAACAAAGAGGCACGAGGATAGGATAGATTACGTGAGTAAAAGAACTTTAGCCAAACAAGAAGTTAGGAAGGCAAAACAGGAACAGTGGGAAGGGTTTGGACAAAGACTTCAAGAAAGCTATCAAGAAAATCAAAAGCTGTTCTGGGGTGCAATGGAGAGCCTGAGAAAGACCAAAGCATGCCCAATACGACAAATCAAGAACGCCAAAGGAGAAATAATGAAAGAAAACGGCGAAATGATGGAAACGTGGAGAAAGTATTTTCAACAATTACATAAGGCCTCCAGAATATATCAAACAAGGACGAAAGATCAATTAGTGAGAGTAACAAGTAATTCAAAGGAGACAGCTAAAGATATAGATATCTCAATGGAAGAAGTTCAAACAGCAATGAGAAAAGTGAAATTAGGAAAGGCCCCAGAAACAGTTTAAGTTTATCCAGAAATTATTAAAAACTAAGGGAGAGAGGCAGACAAACTACTACATGCAAATATGCCAAAAAGTATGAAATTCCAAACAAATGCCAGATAATTGAAAAAAGCAACGGTAGTACCAATACACAAGAAAGGATTAAGTATGGAAGACTCAAACTATAGAGGGATATCACTACTTAGCGTACCGAGGAAAGCATATGCCAGGATTCTGGAAATGAGGTTAAAGAAAAGAGAAGAGGATGGGATTAAAGAACACCAGAGTGGATATAGATCAGAAAGAAGTGTACAAGAGCACTTATTTATAATTAGACAAATAGAAAAGTTTCTTGAGAGAAACATAGATTTGCACCTGTGTTTTATTGACTTAAAAAGGCATTTGACACTGTGAGGAGGGATGAACTATGGCATTCTTTAAAAGAACACAATGTAGAGCAAAATTTAATAGAAGCAATTAACAGTTTTTACAATAAACCAACATTTGCAGTAAGAGTAGCTGGCAATGTATATGAATACTTTGGTGTAGATAATGGAGTAAGACAGGGTTGTAACCTGTCTTCTTTCGTTTATTATATTTATGGATTCAGTCGCAAAAGGATCCTCAAAAATTAAGAAATTGAATGTAGGGATGTGGATTCTCAAACCAGTAAATGTATCATTTGCCGATGACTTAGATCTGTTTGGCAAATCAGAAAGGGACCTTCAGTCGAATATCAACATAATGAATAACAAATTAAATAAAAGACGAATGAGAGTAATGTAAACAAAGCCCCAAAAAATGCTGGTAACTAGGGAAGTTAAAATACAAAATCTTAAATTAATTGTGTAAGGAGAATTTAGAATAATTTCATAGCTACAATTGCCTAGGAGTAATGATTAACACAGACGGAAAACTAAAAGAAGAAATCAGCCAGAGAATTCAGAAGGCAATGACAATACATAACCTTCTAGGAAAGGCATTTGTAGGTAAACATGAATTGTCAACAAAACCAAAACCAAAATGGCAGTATACAACACAGATTTTTGGCAGTGAAACTTGGACCTTAGACAGTAGTGAGTACAGTAGAGTACTAACAGCTGAATTGAAACATTTAAGAAGAGTAACAAGGAAAACTAAAAGAGATAAGATCAGAAACATAACAATAAGAGATCATACCAAAGTAGATTGCATAAAAACTAACATAGAAATAAATCAACTGAGATGGTTTAGGCATGTAAACAGAATGAATGACAAAAGAATAGTTAAATCAGTATGCAGTAGTAAAACTAAAGGTAAAAAGATCAAAAGGCAGACCTCGGAGAAAGTGGGGAAAAAGACGTAAAAGACGCATTAAAGCAAAGAAATTTAACTTTCACTAAAGGAAACATAAACTGTCAGGACAGGGCAGCCTAGAGAAAAGTCATTTCGGGCATCTAAACCCATAGACAGGAAGGTAGAAATGGA
>JAXRKP010001182.1:85000-130000 GCA_037039925.1 Doris montereyensis
GGTGCCCCTCTCAACCAAAAGGAAGTGGGTTCGAGCCCCACCGACGGTTGAAAAATGTTCTCGATATTTTTTCGAGCAAAATCTACCCCCACCCCCACCCCCTGGTCCAGGTAGGTGGATCGACACCTAGTCCCATCGGAGAAGGACGATAAAAAAAAGATTCTATGTGCAGATAAAAACACTCTGTGCACGTTAAAGATCCCTTGGCTGTTTACCAGGCAGTCCGGGCAAATTAAAAATCCTAGCCAAAAGCCTGGGTGGGATCAACATGTTTATGGACGTGGGCAAATCAAATCAAATTAATGCACTCTTACTTATGTTCTATCACCACAGCCTTGGTGCAGACCACGACGACGGCACAGCGTGTGGCGGAAAGCCCTACACCATAATGAGCATTAAACGAAACCCCTTGGCGCCTGCAGGACGCAGGTTTTCCACATGCGATGCACAGGCTATGAAAAGCTTCATAGAGAAATTAGGTGAGAAATCAAAGACATACTAGATCTATACAGTTATTGACTCTTATAGGGTTATTTTTTGTACGACTAGTTAGATTGATCGAGTTTACGATCTAACTAGGAGTGAAAATGACCCCATAAGTCAATAACAGTATCATAGCGCCCTAAAACAGTTTTTTTAAACTAGTTATGAGTTTGATTTGATAAAAAAACAACATATTACATTTTTTTTATAAATGAAACATAATTATTAAGATTTGAATTTTTTGTAGTGCGTAACAACGATCAAAATGGTAGACAAATTAACAGATACGTATCAATTATCAATACACCAGTGTCTAGATCTAAATCTAGATTGTAGATCTTTATTCTGATCTAGAACTGCTAGTGGATTCAGATTCAAATAATCAGTATGATCAAAATTACAGAAAATTGTATTATGATTAAATCCCTCAAGATGTAGATCTAGATCTAGATTGTAAATATCAAACTAAATATATTTTCGATCTAAAGACAGCATTACTGATCGAGATAAAAGTAGTCCCATCAACTCTTTCATTTGACTTTCAATGTCAAGGTAAGGCGTCAATAACTATTCAAACAAGGAAAATGTGACGTCACCACGTCATTTATGGGGATTCATTGACCGAGTTGTTTATGTGTAAAGCTAAATTCGAGTTGTTTATGTATAAAGCTAAATTCGAGTTGTTTATGTGTAAAGCTAAATTCGAGTTGTTTATGTATAAAGCTAAATTCGAGTTGTTTATGTGTAAAGATAAATTCGAGTTGTTTATGTGTAAAGATAAATTCGAGTTGTTTATGTGTAAAGATAAATTCGAGTTGTTTATGTGTAAAGATAAATTCGAGTTGTTTATGTATAAAGCTAAATTCGAGTTGTTTATGTATAAAGCTAAATTCGAGTTGTTTATGTGTAAAGCTAAATTCGAGTTGTTTATGTATAAAGGTAAATTCGAGTTGTTTATGTGTAAAGCTAAATTCGAGTTGTTTATGTGTAAAGCTAAATTCGAGTTGTTTATGTGTAAAGCTAAATTCGAGTTGTTTATGTGCAAAGCTAAATTCGAGTTGTTTATGTGTAAAGCTAAATGCGAGTTTTTTATGTATAAAGCTAAATTCGAGTTGTTTATGTGTAAAGCTAAATTCGAGTTGTTTATGTGTAAAGGTAAATTCGAGTTGTTTATGTGTAAAGTTAAATTCGAGTTGTTTATGTGTAAAGCTAAATTCGAGTTGTTTATGTGTAAAGCTAAATTCGAATTGTTTATGTGTAAAGGTAAATTGGAGTTGTTTATGGGTAAAGCTAAATTCGAATTGTTTATGTGTAAAGGTAAATTCGAGTTGTTTATGTGTAAAGCTAAATTCGAGTTGTTTATGTGTAAAGCTAAATTCGAGTTGTTTATGTGTAAAGCTAAATTCGAGTTGTTTATGTGTAAAGCTAAATTCGAGTTGTTTATGTGTAAAGGTACATGGGAATTAGTTATGTGTATAGGCAAGTAGAAAATGTTTATGTGTAAAGGTAAATTCGAGTTGTTTATGTGTAAAGGTACATGGAAGTTATTTATGTGTACATGTACAGTGAGATTATTAATGATTACATTAGATTTAAACGTGTATAATTTATTTATTTGGCATGTCTGATGCTGATCCAAAGTGTGAGCAAATTAAGATGTGAGAGATTTTGATTTGATTAAAACTTGTTAATAAATCAGGTTTTTGATTCAACACGAGAAACATTCGTACGTCATACGCCGTTCACATCACAATCAATGGGGATTAGTCACCATTTCTTTCTTCTTTTTTGTTGTTGTCACTACGGACGCGGCTCTGTCACATGACCTAATAAAGCTCTTTAATTCGATGAGGGGAAAAGATAAGCGTTTGTCAAAAAGGTGCCGTTGGGTGTTTCGTGTTTTGACTAAAAAGATTGAATTTCGACACCTCTCACCATGGGGGGGGGGGGGGGGGGGATCGCGTTTTGCCGAAATCAAGACCCACACGGGGATGAAGATTCAAGCACTAAATACAATTCAACTGGTAACTTTTTTCTCTTCATATCTGGCGTTTTCGCGCTTTGCCCTCAAACTGTTTTCTAGAGAGTGAAGAGAAAGGGGGGGGGGGGGTCAATGTGTAGATACAAAATGTAAATCATTAAAAGATGATCAGGAATTATATCTTGAAACAGATGTATTAATATTAGCCAACGCATTTCAAAAGGTTGGAGAATTCTTTTTAAAACATCATGAAATAGATCCTTGTTACTGTCTTTCTGCTCCAGTGTTAACCTGACAATGTGGATTAAAATATACTGAAATTGAGTTAGAATTACTTCAAGATTATAATATGTTATTAATGTTTGAAAAAAGAATAAGAGGTGGGTTCTCATGTGTATTAGGGCCCAGACATATTAAACCTTATAATAAATATATACCCGGGTATAGAGAAGGTGTAAGAAAATTAAATTCACTTGAACGAAAACAATATGAACAGATTATAAAAAATGGTGGTAATTTACATGATCTTGAATAGACCAAAAGATGCAAAAATTAAAACAATGAGATATCCGTTAGATCCTGAAAAAAAGTAAGTAAAGAAGACTTATCTTGGTATCAATTAGAATTACTTGAAAAAGAAAAAGATAAACATAAATATTATATTATTCATCATAACATTTTAGAAGAGTATATAACACTTGGATTGAAAGTAACTAAAGTATATAGAACAATTTCATTGAAAGAATCTGACTGGTTAAATAAATGTATAGATTTTAATACTGAACAAAGAACTAAGGCGAGATCAGATTTTGAAAAGGATTTATGGAAATGGATAAATAATGCATCTATGGCAACACGATGGAGAATATTAGACACAGAAGTGAATTAAAATTATTTACAGATGAAAAGAAATAAAGAGACACGTTAACAAACCTTACTTTAAAGACTCAATATTGAATGGAAACTTTGGGGAATAATAAATACTATAACAACAATAAAGTTTGATAAACCTATTTATTTAGGAATATATATATATATTGGATTATAGTGAATTATTAATGTATCAGTTTTATTATGAGATTATAAATGAGTTATGGGAATATAATGATTTAGGTAGTTCAGATACTGATTCGATCTTGTTATCAATCAGAAAAGCTGATATTTATGAAGATATGAAAAATATGTTAGATCACCTGGACACATCAGCTTACCCTAAACGATCATCCATTATTTTCGAAAGCAAATAAAAAAAAAGTAGTAGGTAAATTTAAAGATGAGTTAAAGGACAAAATTGTAAACAAAATCATGTTTCTTCAGTGTAAGGCTTATTCCTTTACATTAACTAATTTACAAGAAGTAAAGAAATTGCAAGGATTAGGCAAATCAACTATTGTGATAGATATTAACTTTATAACAACTGCTTGTTAAATAGTGACTTACAAATAAATAAAATGTATACCCTAAATTCAGACAAACACAAAATGTATATAAATGAAGTGAATAAGAAATGTATATCATCATTTGATGATAAAAGATACACAGAAATTGATGGCATAACTACTCAGCCATATGATTGGAAGAAATAAGTTTACTGAAGAATACGAAATTTACTTCCGTCACTTTCCATTTGAATTACTCTATCTGATACAATCACTGTATAAGCTTTTAAATTATTAAATTTTTTATCAAAATTCGTTTTTACAGTAATATCAGTTACTGATCCTTTGATTTTCTGATTTTGATTACTTACATCCACAACGTATATTGGATAGTAGTCTTTATAATAAAAAAGTGTCATATTAACACTAGACTTATCTTTAAAACATTTCTTTTTATATGTATATTCTACTGAATTTTGTTTTCACAGTTCACATTATAATCTACTTCTGGATATCTTCTTGAATTAAGTGTTACAAAATATCTTTCAGACAAAGATTTATCAAATTCATATTGATCGTGTATTTTATTATTTTGAAACCCGAAAATAATAAATCTAGGTATTTCAGGAGAACTACTAGTTCTTAATTTCTAATCAAATGTATATTCTGATGGAATAGTTATATCTTCCCTTCTTATTATTTTATATACAACTTCATATTTAGTTTTTTTTTTCCTAATTTGTGTCAACAGTTTATTTTCGTATTCTAAACTTCGTTTTACATGAGGAACACACCATGAAAGTTTTCTTAATTCTGTTTTTCCATTTTTTGTCATTGAGTTTCCTAAAAGAGGCGTTCCATCTGTTTCCTTGTCCCTGTTTTTCAAATTTTCCTATAATTGCATCTTATCTTCAAATTCTCTAAATAATGCATTATAATTCGTGTTAGAATCCATACATTACTTTATCATAAGTTAGATAAAAACCAAATGTATGTAGAACTGAAAAACTAAAGGCACCATTTGCCTTTTCAATAGTATACAAATGTCTAGCATTCAATCCATTTCTTCCAAAATGATTACTGCCTTCTCTATACCATAATTGATTCAAACCCTCCGTCTTCACAAAACTATCTCATCTGGGTAGCAAAAATAGCCAAGCATGGTCGATGTCTCACCGGTGTTATCTATACTTTCAATTTTGTGTCCATTAACTTTATAATTTGTATTAGAGAATATAAACATCGATGCGTTATTAATTATGGTTATTTTATCTTTATCGGCATAATTACTTTTAAGTTGCTTTGATTTCTAACTAATGCACTTTCAATTTCTAAATAACTTTCTGAAATACCTAGAAAGGCATTTTGATAATTAATCCTTATCCTTTTTTTTTTTACCAATTTGATTTAGATTAGTACTGCCAGAATCAGGTGTATATTCATGATATTCATATTCACTAATATTCAAATCTTTAATAAAGTTTTTACCGAGGTTTAGTTCATCCATTTTCATGAAATAAAACAATACCACGAAGTTCCATTTTATAAGAAGAAAATTTCATCCTTTGTAATATTCGATTTAGAAAAGGAAATTTAGTTGATCAGATATTTACCGTTATTTATTTAAATTTCATTCAGATTAACATTACTGCCAACTGTAAGCTTTAATTGTTCTGGATATCATCTTATCACAAAATCCTTTTTTTTAAATTATTATTATCCAAAATGGTTTAGCAGTATATAACTTTTCAATAGACTTGTTTAATCCTTCGATAATGATATTTTCTGGATTATTTTATAATAAATATCCTGAAATCAAAAATATTGAACCAGTTGGTGGTTCTTTTAAATTATCAACCTCATTGTTTAATGTTGGTATAAACTCAGGAGCCGTTTGATTATTTGTCTTTTTATTTGCACCAATAAAATATTCACCATGATGTTTTGTTAATACTGTTGAACCCTCGTCTTGTTTAACTGGAACTAAATCACCAAACGTTTTACTTTCTCAATATATCAAATGAATCACCTTCACAACTAACTGCATTATTTTTAACTTTGATATGATATCCCAACCATGTTTGTCTTTAATTAGTTTCCATTTGTTATTATGATATACACCATTCAATTTAGTATTCTTTTCTGCTTTTTTTTATCAAATGATTTTTGATCACCTGGAAAATTAATTTAATTTCTTTTATATATTCCAGTGCTACCTAATTGAAAACCATATAGCCCATTCTTTTTCCTTGATTATTAAAACCTTCTACATTTTCTAAATCATCAAGATTAGTCTGATGACTACGAAATTTAAAATCTTAAAATCTCAAAAAAGAGATATTATTCTATTATTATCATCATATTCTTCATCTGAATCTACATTTCCAAATCTATTTACACTCATGTTTGAAGTATATCATTAAAACCACAGCCAGGAGTTATTTTTCTTCAAAAAATGTGAACCGAGGTGGCCGCAAATATAACCAGATTTCTGAATTTGATGAATATTGTATTCTATTTCTTTTCCTGGATAATTTTCTAATTCTAAAACAGGTTGAATATCATATGAATCAAAATAATATTTTTCGTCGTTATCTTTGTAATAACAAACCCAATGATTACCAATATTTTATCATCACTATCTGCTAAATTAATTATTCCTGATTTTTTTCTTACATCGACTAGAGGGCAGTTCGTTTCTTAAAAATACTCCTCTGAAAGTTTTAATTTTTAATTTTTTGACAACATCTATTAAATCATAATTTAAATTACTTAAGGGTTTATTAGGAAGAATTATATTTTCAGCACTTAAATATTCAGGCATTTATTTACCTATTAAAATAGAAATATATTGTCCCAGATGTAAAAAGAAAACAAATATTAAAAATATTGAACGAGTCTTAATTAAGAATAATATAAATATGTTGAAAGGTTTTTGCATTATATGTGGGGCTAAGAAATCTAAATTTATTTCTAAAAAAAAGAAGGCGAAGGATTAGTAGATAAAGCGCTGTTTCCTATTCATAAATGGACAAGCCCAGGTACATATACTCCTGTCGAAAAACAACTAAATCCAGATAGTAACCCAAAAGATAAATATAAACCTTATAATAAAGTTGATGAAATTTTATGAAACATGATTTATGTTATTCCAAATATCCGAATAGAGAAGACAGAAGTGCATATATGTGATGTTAAAATGTTAGAGGAATTATAAGAATTGAAAACTGAGTCTGGGGAAGAAAAATTAGAAAAAGTATTATTGGTGGGAAACATACTCTGGGGCTTGGCATCAAATGACTAGGCGGAGCCTCGAGTGACGAACTGAAAAGTACGCCGCTAACTAATGAATGGAGTGATGAATTACATAAATCAATAAATTAAAAAAAATTCCAAAAAGGAAAGTTCTATCTTATGGTATAGACGACATTTTTGCTGCGGATCTTCTTGATATGCAAATGTATTTTTTTTTAATAAACACTTTAAAGATATATTCACTCTTATTGATGTTTTTAGTATTAAAACTGGATTAGAAGTAACAAATGATTTTAAACAGATATGAAAGACATAAAACCAGCAAAGATATGGGTTGACGAAGGAACCGAGTTTTATAACAAAACATTTAAAGATTTACTTAAAAAAGAAAACATAGAATTATAGTCTACACAGAATGAAGAAACATTCTGCATAGTTAAAAGATTTAATAGAACTCTTAAAGAAAAGATATCCAAATATTTTACTGCGAAATACTACGATGTATTGGACCAAAATAATAATAATACTTTTCACAATACAATTAAGATGACACCTGTAGACATTAAAAACGAAAATGAAGATGATATTTACGAAAGAGAGTTTTAATATGAATTATGTGACAAAAACCCCAAATTTTAAGTAGGTGATTACGTACGTATCAGTAAGTATTAAAAAAAACAACAAGACTTTGAGAAAGGTTACATAATTAATAACTGGACTTCAGAAATTGTTGTTTTTGAAAAAGTATTACAATCTAACCTATTACATATAAAATCCGGGAAGAAATAATTGGTTCTTTTTATACTAACGAGTTATGGAAAACCAAATTTTAGACCATATAAATGGAGGAATATAAAATGTTAATACTATTTTGCATGAAATACCCTGCTTTATATTTATTAAAGATAATAGGAGAACATTATAAAACTACATTCTATAGTTATCATTATAAAAAAAATGGAAAACATAAAATTCAACGAGTCCAAAAACTAAACATAATTTATTCGTCATTTGAGGAAAAAGATTCTGGAAGAGAGGCTGTTAAATTATAGGTTATGGATTGCAACAAAAATGAAACAAAACACGTTATAGAAATCATAGAGGATGATCCAGAGAAAAAAACTCTGACATGTTTACTAACCAGTAAGATAAATGGGGTGACATGTGCTTATTTTAGTTCAGCCGGATCACAAGGAAGAACTGATATATCATTATCAATAGTTTGTCTTCAAAGTTTTTTGATGGATAGACTTTTTGTATGATAGGTTTGATAAAGTTTTCATACTTATATCAACGACGATTTTTTATACTTTCGTTTTCGCTAAACAAATAATTTGTGTATATCATTATATCCTCAAATGCTTCTTTATCTTTATTAGTAATTAAATGTATGCACTTGATAAGCATGTTTCTCCTTATTCACCTTAATCATATTTATTACCTTCATTATCTGTCATACATTCCATTGCTGGCGTGTTTATTTTCTATTCGAAAGCTTGATCAAACAGTTTTTCGTTTCTCAATTCCTTCTCTGGTTATCATATTACCATTTATTACTGGTTTTTAATTGGGTTCTTTTATTCATTTTGCTTATATTCTTCAGAAAGCTGTCTGTCTTTTAGTTCGCCTTTAAAACTTAAATATTCTTTACATTTTTTAAAATAATTATCCATTTTTTAAAAAGCCATTTTATATGTTGGGAATTTTATCTTTTACTTATTAGCTTTTTGAATGATTCTCTGACTTCATTTCTTCCTTTTTCAACAGATTCTTCATAATACTGTTTATCTCTTGCAGATCTAATACTTTCTTTATATTGGTTAATTTTTTCTCATCTTCTATGAAACACATCATCATCAATGCTAATATTATTAATTGCTTTAGATAATAAACTTTCAATTTCAATACTTCTTCTTTGATCTTCAACTTTTTATCAATTTTCATTAACAAGCAAACTTAAAAGACCTGTAACACATGTTACACCAGATAGAACAAGACTTAAAGGTAATAAAAAAATATTGTAGGAAGTGTTGCGGCAGAAGCAAATGCGGATGAAGTAGAATTAAAATCTAAACCATAATTAGTATAGTGTAATACCGTATTAGCTTTAGAATATTTTTTACTTTTACTTCTATGCTCTTCACTATTTTTAAAAAAATCATCAGTTGATATTGTTGTTTACTTTAATCTTGGAAAATTTGAATTAAGATATTTTTGTAGAGTTTTCATGTTATTCCACCTTTCTTTGATTTTAAATTTTCTCCAATCTTCATCTCGCAATTTACGTTCAATAACAATATTTTCACCAGTAATTCTAAATATAGATTCTGACTGAAATTCAATCAACACCACTTGACAATTAATAGGTTTATCAAAAGTGTTTTCTAAAGTATCATGAGAATAATAGTATCATTTTCTTTTTCTAACATATTTTTTGTATTATTCAAACCAGTATTTATTCTTCGTCTTAGTCCTTTTAAAAACAAATCTAATTTATCTATGGTTTCTTTATCGAAATTATGTGTTATATCTATTATTCTCAGAATTTTATTTCCGACTTCATCATTAAGTAGTTTTACCTTATTATCAGGAACTAATATTCCAAATGTGTGTGCATTCATTCTTATATGAAAAACAAAGATTATTTTCATGTGAATGAAATCTAATCGTTACTTCTTCACCTCTTAAATCTAATGGAATATTTTTTTGATCGGTAATCTTTACGTGAAAATCTCTTATATTATTTAATGTTACTGACAAATAGATAGAATTGACGTTTCACCTGGTGAAGAATAGATAACAGGTTCTTGTGAACCATTTACAATTGATCCATTAATAATATTGATGTGAATAAAGATTTAAAGGTATTTACTTGAGCAATGACTTGAAATACATCTTCGTCGTTATTTTTGTATAATTGTCTATTTATTTCTTTTTTCAGCCCATTAAATTCATACGATTCAACTGGAATAATACGTTCTTTTGTTTTATCCTTTATTTAGTATTCGATTACGTTATTATAAGATAAAATGTTTGGAAATGGATAATTAATAGGACTCCAGATCAGTTAATCTTATCTCATACTGTTTATTTTGATTTAATTGGAGAGCTGGGGTAAATACTGTAGTAAAAACAGATTTTTTTCTACTGACTATAATTTGATGATATTCTTGATTAATTTATAAGGTTTCTCAATTATTTGTTTTCCAATTGTATTATCTAATTTTAAAGATAGATTTGAGAAATAGAAGTTATCTAAGTTATGTTTGTATTTTCCATTATGAACTGGGGATGAATTATCAATAGTTAAAAAGTTAAAAGGTTTAAGACAACATATTTCACGTAACTTATTAAATCCATCATAATCCATATTCACTGAAACATGATCTTGATAAATGTGTCGTAAAGTGTTACCGGTATTGTCTTGTTTAAAAAATACAAATAAAGTTACCATTTTCTCTTATGGTTTGTCGTATCAACCGAAAGCACTTTTGACTGAGATAAGAGTCAACACTTGAATGTCTTCCTCTGGTATAATAATCATTACACTTATTTAGTTTTTTTAATAATACATCATCAAATATCATAAGACTTTTATCTGTTGACTTAATTTCTTTAGGATCCATTACTTCATCGCTATTTCC
Organism: Doris montereyensis; assembly: GCA_037039925.1. Taxonomy (NCBI): domain Eukaryota; kingdom Metazoa; phylum Mollusca; class Gastropoda; order Nudibranchia; family Dorididae; genus Doris; species Doris montereyensis. The sequence continues at coordinate 95,743 of JAXRKP010001182.1, forward strand.
AAAGTATTCACATTTGATTGGATTCTTACTAGGATTTATGTCACCTATTTGTTTAATAAATTCATAAGGTAAAATATCTTCTTTTTTGTTTCTTCTCTATTGTTAAATGAATTATAAATTGACTCTTTAACGTATCTATTATCAAACCCACATTTTATTATTTTGTATTTTTGTCGAAATAATGATTTAACATAAACAATTAATTTATCATAATCTCATAAACCGGGTTTTGACAAATACATTTAACAGTACATTTGTTTTTCCACAACCAGATTTTCCAACTATTGGCCTCCTTATACATTTTGGTAAAATGGGTGAATTATTTATATTTGATTGTTCTTTCCAATCTAGATTTATATCCATTTTTATTAAGACGGCCGAGCGGTTACGCTGTCGGACTAGGGATCATAAGGTCCAAAGTTCGAATCCTAGCAAGGCCAGGTCCGACGTTATGTTCTTAGGAAAGACCTTAACAGTAATAACACCCACCCCTCTCCCCCCTCTACCCAGGTGCAAATGGGTACAATCACTAGCTTGGGAGTAAAAACCTGCGTCAAACTAGCGTCTTGGCCAGGGGTGATTATTGTCACCTGTTCCGCTTCACGCTATAGAAACCGGGAAAAGCTCCAGCTGTATGGGCTTTTAGCCCTTGAAGAAACTTTACTTTACTTTATTAAGAGTATTTAAGACAAACAAACAAAACAGATAGAAGAAAGGAGGGAAAGGAACCAATCATTGCTTTATGTATATAACGTCACTTCCTTAGACGATTGCCATAGAGATGAACTTTCAAGTAACCACCACAAACAATTATCGATTCCTTGGATTTATAAACAGAGACGTCGTTAAGTCCAAATGGTGGCCGCCAGACAAAACTATTTCAACCTGACATTGACAAGAAAATTAGACACAACCGTCCACCTTGAAATCCAAAATGCGAAACCAAGCCCCCGAATCTGTAATGTCTCTCAGCTCCTCTCTAACTCTAACAACATTCACATGATTAAAAAGCAATGATTTCATTGGATTAAACTTACCTCCAATTTACTAACAGGTCTCGTCACGCCTTGTGACATAGCCAACTTCTCTTCATACGTTTCAATAGACACCCGAACGATCATAAATAATTTCAATAGCTGTTTACCAAGCCGCTCCCAGATAAAGCCGGTTTTGTGTAAGTGCAATGATGATCGTTCTCCCGTGGCTGGGTAGGGGGGGGGGTGGAGCACACCCACCCGGAAATATATTAGACTAGTATTAGTCTCTCACATATAAAACAAAAGTGGTCTGTTAGTCATTCATATTATTAATACCATTTTCTTTTCTGTCTGACGAGACAAACAATTTAATACCAAAACCGGTAGGATTATTTTTGTAGTGAAATACGGAAGAATAGACAGAAGGATGAATAAAGGAGAGACAGAAGGAATAAATAAACGAATAAAAAATAAAGCTCATAGAACATAACAGTATCTAATATCTATGTACTTGTTTCAATAAGTAGAACTCAATAGCATGTGTAGTAATTAGCTGTGATTTGATACTAATTAGATAAAATTAATTAATAAAATAATATTATTTATCAGTGTGAGTTATAACGTTAATCTTTAAACAACCTTAAGCTAAGATCTTCTATTGCTAGTTTCTGTCTGCATAGTTATCAACAGACGCCAGTAGACGACAGTCTCGACGCATCGTCGACCGAGGAATGAATAGGCTTCGTGGCAGGAGAGAACGACATAACCAGGAAGTAAAATCCTGCTGTTCTATGCACTATGCACCTGTCTGTCTGTAGTTTAGTCTGACTTGTTTATAAAAAAAACCCTTCTTAGTTTGTGTTTATCTCTGAAAATCATTCAATCTAAACAATAATTAGTTATTTAGTTGTGGTTTAATTAGTGGAGTAAAATAATATCAAGCACTGATATGGTTCTCTCTCTCTTTTCTCCCTCTCCCCCCCTCTCTCTCTCTCTCTCTCTTCCTCTCTTCCTTTTCTGTCTTTCTGCCTGTCTCTATCTCTCTGTCTGTCTGTCTTTGACTCCGTCTGTTTGTCTCTCCCCCTCCCTCTCTCACATACTCCCCCCCCCCCTCTCTCTCTCTCCCCTCTCCTCTCTCTCTCTCTCTCTCTCTCTCTCTCTCTCTCTCTCTCTCTCTCTCTCTCTCTCTCTCTCTCTCGCTCTCTCTCTCTATCGCTCTCTCTCTCTTAAGGTGCGTGCACACGTTGAGTGAGTTTTAATGTAGATGTATCGCTCCTATCTAGATAACTTTTTACTTTGAACTTGTTTTGTTGGTATTTATATATTATACGTTTGAAGTCATATAATATATTATTATATTATTATGTGCTACCAATGATTTCACATGCCAAATTATAGGTGGGTTGTTTTTTTTGGTTTTGTGTTGTTTGTTTTGTTGTTGTTTTTTTTTTCGTTTTTTGTTATTGTTTTTTCTTGCTGTTAGGTTTTTGTTTGGTTTGCTCCTCGTTTTTTCATTTGTTTGTTTATTTACTTTTTGTTTTTTCTTTGTTTGCTTGTTTTTGCTTTGTTGTTGTTTTTTGTTGTTGTTTTGTTTTTTGTTTTTTTTTTTTTAAAGATGACCACCAGTCACCCATGCTTAAGCATTTAATAGACAAAATGCTCTTGCCCTTTGGGGTTTTTATTCTCTTTTCTATTAGCGGTTTTTGTCGTCGTCTGTTCAGTTTTAATTTGATTTCATTGTATATAGTACATGTGCTCCCTTGCAAGGAAAACAGACATAGTTCCTCAAATCGAACATCTATTTGATATAAATGCTTCTAATTATTCATTTATTACTTACAATAATACTTTGCGTCAAATGATATTCAATCTCCCTTTCCTGTGGATAATACCTTTGAATATGAATGCTATAGATTGTGTTTCTCCTATATATTTTGTTGCTGATATACTGTGCGGTGGGTGCCATAAATTTCCATATTACAATTTTAGTGACTTTTCTTTTCTCTGATAATTGATAATTGATATTGCTCCAAAAGCAAACAATTGTATCCAGAAAAACAAACTCCTTCCCAAACTTCCCCTAAACCTTTGTAAATATTGTAAAGAATTTTAGCTCCAATTGTGATTAGAGATTACTGCGCTCAGCGAGCAAGAAAATGATACAAACACCCAAAACTAAACTTCAGACTTTCGGAGATAGGGCCCTACAAACACAAGCAGCCAAAATTTGGAACATTTTACCATGGGACGTCCAGTCTGCAGAGTCTGAATATACTGAAATCTCGCTTGAAGACCCACTACTTCTCCAACATATTTAGATGAATTTTATTGAATTGCGTGCTTTTACTGAATTGATTGTGATACTATTTTTTATTGATGCATCTGTTTTATGTAAAATGTTTTAGCGATAGCATGCCATGTCTGTGTAATCATTTCGCTTGTAATGCGCCTTGAGCTCTTCTGAGGGAAGGCGCAATATAAATATTCTTCTTATCTTATCTTATCTTACACAGTTCCTTCACATAATGATGGTTTGATTTTTATCTCCTGTTATATCATCTAAAAATATATAGTGTACTTTATCTGCTTGCACTCCCAGAAATAAATTTAGCTTATCGATCTCACCACTCTATCATATCTCTAGAACTAAGCTTTGAACGCTCTTTCAGGAATAAAAAAAATTTGGAAATTTAATAGCCCTTTACTGAGAAACGAAAATTACGTTAACTTTGTTCGGGAAACTATAATAAAGTTCAAACTTCAAAATGCAGCAATGCGTTTTAACTTGAATAATATCATAATGATAGATAATATAAATTATCAATCAATATTAAATGATCGACTATTTAAACAATTTTTTTAATAGAAATAATAATCTCAAAGAAATTAAAACGTGAAACGACCATGGAGATAAATAAGGTAGAATCTGATATTGAATTATCAAATAATACAAACGCTCCAACTAACCAGGAGGAATCAATGACGAAAAAAGAACTCCAGAATTTGAGATCAAAATTACTAGAGGGAGAAATGATCAGATCATGAGCAAGATGGATAGAAGTGGGAGAAAAGTTGACAATATATTTCTCTAAACGTAGAAAATCGTCATTTCACATCGAAAAGAATGACGAAGCCAATTATCAACCCCACAGAAAATGTATTTTGGGCTGAAGTATTACGACATTACAAGGCATTTTCATATAAATACGCTCCGAACAAAACTGATGATTTTTATTGAGATAGTTTTCTCTACAACAGAAAAATCGTGATCAACTCAAAGTTCGAGAGACTCAATGTTAAAATAAAGGGAAATCATTATTATTATAATATTATTATCATATGGGGCAACCAACTGCAAAAGATTTCAACCTTTAACTTTAAGCTGGTGGTGACCAATTCAAGGATCGCTCAGTAGATGGGGAAACTATTCGTTTTATCAGAATTGACAATATAATAATTTAATCTTTTCTGTGGAGCAGAGATGACAACTGTTTGATGAAAATCAATCCCGAGTCAAAGAAATTCAACGAGCCGACTAAAGCACCGGCCGACATCATTAACAGGGACAAGTTGTGTAAACGCCATGCTGGTTCCAATGCGAGGCTGTGTGCGGTAAGTTTGGTTTGATTTGATCACGTCTACAACTAAGCTGATCTCAGACTTTTTGATAGGATTTTAACTTGTTTTGTGCCAGGACTGCCCTATAAACAGACAAGGAATCTTTAATGTGCACAGTGTTATGATCGGCACACGGGACCTCCTTTTTATCGCCTGTATCCGATGAGACTAGGTGTCAATCCACCTACCTGGACCTGGGGGGGGGTAGATTTTACTCGAAATAAATCGAGAAAATTGTTCAACGGTTGGAGGGGCTCGAACCCACTACCTTTTGGTTGAGTGGCCGACACCTTGCCTCTGCATTACCAAGTCTCCCGTGCGGTCATATTTTGTTTCGTCTTGCGCTTTACTTTCTTGTTTTGTCTTGTTTTGTTTTGTGTTTTTTTCTTAGTTAGGTACCGGTATTGTATTGTTCATCTTCACCGCAGAGGTAAGGAGGAGAACGGCTGAGGCTGCAGTGTAGCGTGTGATGACATTGCAACATTGCAAGCGGAAGCCGTTCGTTAGGTCAGAAAGTCAAAGTAGATTTACATGATGTACTGTTCTTTGTTGCCACTTCGTTTGGGTTGGGTTTTTTTTTTAATACGTATGTGTTTGTTTATTTGATCTTGTTTTAATTTGTTGTGTTTTGTTGCTGTCGTCGTCGTTGTTGCTGGTGTTCGTGGTGGAGGTTACGTTTTTCTTCTTCTTCAGCAATAGCAGCAGCAGCAGCAGCAGCAGCAGTAGTAGTAGTAGTAGTAGTAGTAGTAGTAGTAGTAACAGCAGCAGCAACAGCAGTAGTAGTAGTAGTAGCAGTAGTAGTAGTAGTAGTGTAGTAGTAGTAGTAATAGTAGTAGTAAAAGCAGTAGTAGTAGTAGTAGTAATAGTAGTAGCAGCAGCAGCAGTAACAGCAACAACAACAGCAGCAGGAGCAGTAGTAATAGTAGTAGTAGTAGTAGTAGTAGTAGTAGTAGTAGTAGTAGTAGTAGTAGTAGTTAGTAGCAGCAGCAACAGCAATACAGATGTGGAGATGATCTATATAGCCGTGCCCTGCAGCTGTACTAACTTGGTATTGTGTTCCACTACTTTACTTTCAGTTCGACCAGATGCAGTGTACCACCGCCAGTTGCTGTTCCAAGAATTCATACTACGGTTATCTTGGTTCCATAGAAGTAGCTGACATGTCCAGCTGTTACACGGGGGTACTAAGCTTGGTGCTGTGGTTGTTGTTCTTGTGGTTGTTGATTCACATGTAAAGTGTGATTATGATACAGGTTGATTGATAATACTTCTTTGTCGTTGAAAATGCCAAACGTGTGTTCATGTTATTGTTGGTTGTTTTTCACACCAAAAATAAAAGCAAAAAATTGAATAATAAAGTAAAACAACAGTGTACAATTACAATAGACTTGTCGAGCAAGCTGTTTTTACATATTAAAATATTATTGTTATTATCATTATTACTATTAATAATTATTATCATTATTATTATTTTATTTTTATGTTTTAAATATTATTATTATTAATTATTATTATTATTATTATTATTATTATTATTATTATTATTATTATTATTATTATTATTATTATTATTATTATTATTATTATTATTATCATCATAATATTTTTATTATAAATATTTTTATTATTAATTATTATTATTATTACTATTATTATTATTATTATTATTATTATTATTATTATATTATTATTATTATAATTATTATTATTATTATTATTATTATTATTACATGTTGTAATAATGTTGTTAATAATAATATTAATACCATTATGATATCATGGAAAATAGTACAATATGTTTTGTGTATTGTTATATATCATTACTTTACCTATGTTCCTATTTTATCCTGCCTACGAGTACCACAGACGGACGATAATTCAGGAGATCACATGTGCCTTTGAGCATGTCAAAGAAAGAAAGAAACCTCGGTGGTTGGAAATATAAAAGAGTAGGTCACTGTGGCAGGCACCGTGGCAAAATTGGATTCCTTCCTACCACCAAACGCCTTTAGAAATACGCCTACAATCCTACATCCTCTTGAACCTCCTCCGACTTTTTATTCTGACTATTAATAGAAGAGGCAAATAAATCTAAGGGAAAAGGAAATGTGGGTGGGAACCCATACATTCCTACTCAAAGTCAAAGCAAAGAAAACTTACCTAGGCGTAGCGGTCACAGCAAATGTTACACGATCGTCAATATTGACGTAAAAGTCCATATTAATACATGTACCTAGATGCAAGTTGTCATCAGTTTGTTAAGCAGTTATTTTCTAGTCTTAAACTTAAACGCACTTAGTAACTCCATAAGTAAACATCAGCAGCACCCCCCCCCCCCCCCCTTTCAGTTTCGGTTTTGACATAATTCTCAATGTCCCCTTCCGTCCACAGATGTGCAATAATGGTGTATGTGAGAGTCACCTAGGTAAGGACAGACTGTGAATTGAGTGGCCATGTAATGTCATAAAGAAATAGTAACATGGGGAAGGTTATTTAAGCAAATTTTGACCTAGATTGGACTATCAATCGTCAGAGTCAGACCGAGGGAAATGCCCGACCCTAGAAAGTCAAAATGTGCATTCATTACACTCCTTAACATCATGGACTTTAAGTAATTGAAAAATAGGATCAAAACAGAAAAAAAATAAATCAAAACAAGGCATCATTTAAAGTAATAAGTCATTATTATTTGTTTCAAATTGGGTTTTTTTCTTTTGGCGAAGAGAGAGAAATCAAGGCGCTGTGTCAAACCAATCGGCTAGATCTAGTTCAATTCAACGTCAATGTCAAGGCAAGCAGGTAGGTGGTAGGAGTCACCTACACCTCTTATCATCATGAACTTTAATTAACAGAAAAATAAGACATCACTTAAAAGAGATTATTATACCCCTTTCCCATTCTTTGCTATTGGTTGCTATGGCGACGGGGTATTTCTGAATCAAAATGGCAGACAGCGTACGAGATGAAATCCTCCAAGTTTTATTTGAGCCATTCAATCTTCTTTTAGTACAAGAATTCATAGAAGAAAGTCTCATGAAGTTTCCACATTTATTGGAGATGGGTTGAACTGAAGCAGACATGAGGTAATCAAGACAGTTGAGTTAGGCCTATAAAAATATAAATAGATAGGAATTTCTGGAAAGTGATCGAACATAGGTCGTGGTCGGGCATTTTTAACCTAGATTTAGATTCTAAATCATGAAAAAATCTAGATTAGATAATACAGTATCTAGATCCAGAGTTATTCTAGAATCTAGCTGATTTAAATTAACATTAACATTTAGACTTAAGCCTATAAAGATTTAGATCTCTATCTAAATAACTTTAGATCAGCTACTCATTTCAGAGGCTTAATCTGCTTAGTTTTGTTTTTGTAACGTTAAAAATGACTCCGCGTGGGTTACCCCTTTAATCTCTATCAAAGATTAATACAGCATTAATTCAATTTTTACATTCTTTTCTCCAGAATTCAAATTAAAAATCACAATCATCTTTGAAATTCCTATTTATTATATCTATCTACATAGATCTACTTTGTTACTGCTTACAGAGTTATAATAATAATATGATTATGATTATAGCATTTGAATGAAAAAAAAGGAATGAACTCGGCTAGATTGCGTAAGGCACTCACTCACAAGTTCGTGCCATGGCACCCCAACTTCGTTCATTATCTTCTGTTCATGTGCTATAGTATAATCACATAATATTATTGTTTGTTTTCAATTAATCAACAATTTTCTTTTGGTGAAGGAAGAGAAATCATGGCACTGGCAGGGTAAGGTTTAGTGGTGTACAAGAAAGTGGGTCAAATTTGTACTCATTATCGGTATCACTATCAGCCTAGATCTACATATAGAATTAGAAGTGAGAATGAAGAAATCTATCCACAATCCCTGATACTACTAGTGATAGAAAGGTCACCAGTCCGGATTTTTCCTCTTTGACACTACAACACTACAAGACTTTTCAGTACTACTTTGCTAGTACGTTAATTATTTATACATAAAATATATTGTGTACTATACTATAACCTTCCACCACCTCTGCGTTGATGCATCTCACTCACCAAGTTGATGATTTTTTTTCTTCTTCCAGGGTAGAGAGCCACCCACAAGCTTCTCAATAAGTAACTAGCATAGAAAATGATGTTGTGAAAGCTAAACTTAAACAAAAGGATGGTTCAAAGCCTGCATTGCCAAGAAAACGAAAAGAAGGAAAGAAATTGTAAAATAATAAATAAGAAAACAAACAACTAAATGAAAAAATATATATATCACTATACAATCAAATTTATAAGAAAATAAATAATAAATAAATAAACAGACATGAAGATTTGTCAAATACTAAATCAGTTTATGTCTTTCTTGAATTGCGATACATGTACCTATATTGTAAATCTGGGGAACTAACTTTTCCGTCTCTTTGCTACTACAAATTACAAACGTTTTAATTTTATTATTTCACAAGTTTTGTTTTGTTGTTTTTACTTTTCTACAAAAACAAGTTTTAATTTCATATATTGCCAGTTTGTTGTGTGTTGCTATCTTCTTTCCAACAAAGATACGTTTAAATTTATACATTGTATATTGCCAGTTTTTATGTCATTATTTTCTTTCCTACAAAGGCTGATTTTAATTTGATACTTTGGCAATTTTCAGGCGATTATTTTCTTTTCCTGCAAAAACACGGTTTAATATGCTACTAATATTACTACTTGTAGATCTAGTACAGATTAGTATGGAATTGCCAATCATGATATAAAAGTCAGTACAGTTTCTCATGAACCACAATCCTGATCACGCCTTGCAAACACCTTCAAGCCAATCAGTGAGATGTTGAAATTCAATTATGACAAAACCAATACCGCGACAATAACTAAATGTGAACAGGAAGTCATATTTAATAAACCTCTTCTGATTTAACGGTTATCGGATTAAAATACAAGGAATAAAGACTTTATAACGTTTTTTTTTAAAGATTTTTATTGGACGATCAAAATGAAATCCCCCTACCAGCATAATAGTGAAAATATACATTACGTGATATATAAAAAACCCGAACAGCAACAACAAAATAAGGCAATGTCTTTCTGTTATGTCATTAAAACATATAAAACTTTTGTCTCTATCTTTCCTATGTTACTGAATCTGTTTGAGTAGGCAATAGCAAGGTCACTTTGGCGACAGGTCACCCAAAAAGCTTTTCCTGTACCCTGGTTTTCATTGTTTGGGAGCAAGTCACACGAGGTGAGGTTGAAGCTAAAGTTAAAAGGAGACAATATATTTGTAAACTCATTATTTCACGTAGTTATTACATGTATCACATCAAATAATATTATGGCAACATAGCTGGGGCAGCCATGAATGGTTTTTACTATTACTATACATCATGTACTACTATACTAATACAAAAAGGCCGCTTAAAACTCTTTGATATGATTTTCTTCACTGGCCGTTATATTGTCACTTACAACAAAAAGGCGTAAGACGCTGGTTATTTCTTTTTTCTTTTGTAATCAGAAAGTCATTTTTGCAGCATCATCCTTTTACATCTAAACACAATTTCAAGTGTCCTGACGAATGGGCTGAGCTAATGACAGTCACTGAATCCAACCTTAGCACCGAAAAGCACAAAAAAATCAAGCCGTTCTAAACATAAGGTTGATACATCGTTATTTAAAAGTGTGAGGAACTTAAAAACACAGTCTTCATTCTCTTGCCTCTAAATGCAACCAACGAGATGTAATGTGACTGCTTGATGTCAATATTTGTCAGTGTGTTTCTTTGCTCTGCTGAAGAAACAATGGAGGAATATTTTAGAGGATTACAGGATGACTCTTCCTCAAAATCACTTCACAAATATGTATCCAGGGTTGCCAAGCATCCCACATTTTGCGGGACAGTCCCGAATTATCGCCGTCCGTCCCGCCATCCTGCATACGCGTCGCTTATCCCGCAAATCTGACTTTCTCAACTGCTAAACTTTCAGCAAAAATCCCAACTGTACAACTAACGGGGACATAATATTAATAATAACATTATTGTAACAATACATCGTACACTGAAGTACCTGTGCAACACTAGACTCATAATGTATACCTGCTGTACTGTTATTAATAATTAGAAAGTAACCTTTATTATGGGAGCATTGCCTTCTTGTAAAAAAGACAGCACCATCATTCACATTTTTGTATGACATCATTACACAAAGTTAATTGTCTGTCTCCACACTCTTTCAACTCTCTGTGTCTGAGTGTCTATCTCTCACTCTCTCGCTCACTCTCTATCTGTCTGTTTCTCATTTCCAGTTTGTCTGTCTGTCTTGTCTCTCACTCTCTATCTTTGTGTAAATTTTGTAACAAATTTCCGCTATGAATGAACAAAATATTTGAATTTGAAGTGGGACTACCAGCAGCATCCGCCAACCATTCACAGTTTTTTGAGGAGCATACTACGTCTCAATACAAAAGTTTGAACGAATCGTAGGCTGGTGAACACAGAAATCAGAAACATTACGTTCACCCTTTGGCCTCGAGTCCCACAGTTCCTTAAAGTCAATTGTTGCTTGCATCCATCCAACTGTCCTTTTTTTTCTGTTTGCGTCACAACCAGGTTAAGAATACTCAATATCTTGGAATCTGAAGGAAGAAAGTGTGAACATGAAAGACGTTTAGTTTTCTGTCATAAATTGTAGCTCAATGCTTTCAGATCAAACCCTTCTTTGCATCATATATTTTAAATGCTACTTCCTAAAATTTCAAAAGCTGATGTAATATAAAATCATGTCGGCTTATTACACATGGCGGAACGAAACATGGTGTCCTATAATTTGTCCGCTTGAAATTTCCTACCTCAATGAAGAAAATCCTACCAAAGAAGCGAAACAAGCTCCCAGCCCCCCAGAAAAAGGGAAAAGCATATACAGTTCAACCGGCCCTAATGACCACTGCCAATTGACTCCCTTGCGTTGTTTCTACATTTTGTCTCTCTCTCCATAGCGACCACCTGTCAAATGCGATCACCTAAGTTAATCAACCAATCGCCGTCATAACCTGTCCACAAAAACCGGCGTACTTGTAATACTGGCAGCCGCACCTCATTGAAATTGATTGTGACCATACACCTCTAATCTATAACATGTTGTTTTGGATTATTAGTATTTCAGCATTTATGACTGTCACAGTCCCACTTCCTACCTTTGTGATTTTTTTGCTTTTGAGTTTAGGTTTTTGTTTTTAGTATGTACATGAGTAACTGTCAAAATACAGTCATCCTATATCATTGAAAAGTTTGTAGCATCCTTGGTTGCCATAGAAACGGCCGCCATCTTGGATTTTGACTCAATTTTCAAAATCTGTCTCCTTCCTTAGTTATGAATAAAATCACTCAAAACCTGTGCAGATCGTCTTTTCCCTTCAATATCTAGAGTGACATCGGGTTTTTTAAATATTTTGGATAATCTTTTTTATGAATTTTTGAAAATTCTCAAAAAGTTCAATATAAAAAAAAAAAAACGACGTCACTCTATTAACATTGACAAGAGGAACCTGTGTGCCAAATATAATACAAATCATTCGGTAAATGGCGGAGGAGATAGAATTTTAGTGTGGAAAACTACATTTCGAGAAAAATGCAAGTAAAAACCCAAAGAAAATACGCTTCCGACGAGTTTCCCTTGTTGTAGCAGCCCCCTTACTCTTTCACAGTCTCTGGCATTGTTACTAATGTAAATAGGATTATAAATCTAGGTTTAGATGTGCACTGTTGTGAAAACAGACGTCAAAATGACCAGTTTTTTGTTTTTTCCTCTATATCATAGGCTTGTGCGCATGTTTACATACACACTGACGCACAACGCCTCTTACATCACACAGCGATGGGCCGAAGCGACGAAAGATATAGGCAGAAACTAGGTCACCTCGGTGATGCCACATTTGGCGATTAACCGTCAATATACAGATTTTTACTGCCATTTTCATTATACGTGATATGGACATTTTTTCGGCCATGAACTTGTAGATAATTGACCGTTCTACCCGAATATGCAAAGAACAGAAAATCATCCTTTTGGTCCCAAACTCGCCAGTCCAGGTGCCCCCTAAATGTATAGTTAACAAAACATGTCCTTTTTTTACAAAAACGCAATGCTATTGAATGAGGTCCACCATGAGAAAGGCATGAAATCAATGAAACGTTATGTTTTTAGTTTCAGTGGGAAATAAAACAATGTTCTTGTCTCTCCTGAAAAATTTACTCTGATGTACTTATATCTTTAAAGAACGACACCAACGATGTCAGCTCCAAATCAAGATTTCATGGAAGACAACAAGGAGAATTTATCAGCATCTTGAAATCAAACAAAAGGACGACAGACAAAATGAAAAAACTTTATATCTACACAAACCAGTTAAGCAAACAGATTGCAGTTACAGATTTTTACATGAAAAATGAAAGGGTGAATTAATAGAAATCAGGTTGACTTGATTTGATTTAATTTACCCACATTCACAACTTAGGATGCCTTATTTTGCCCGGCTGCCCTGACTGTAAACAGTCAAGGGATCTTTAACATGCACAGAATACAGTCAAGGGATCTTTAACGTGCACAGAATGTTGTGATCTGCACACAGGACCTCTTTTTTAATCGTCCGTCTCCGATGGGACCAGGAGAGTAAATTTTAATCTAAAAAAGTTTGATAAAATTTGTTAACCGTCGGCACGGTTTGAACCAACGACATTACGGTTGAGAGGCTGACACCTTGCCTCTGGACTACCGATAAATCAGCAAGATGAAAGACATATGAAAGACCAAAAGAAGAAAAGTAGGTTCTAACAATAGCTCCTGCCAACTATCCATTACATACGATGTTCAGAAAGGGAAGCAAACAACATACCTGATAAATAAGCATCACAAAACAAAAATTACAAACTCCCCGTTACCCAACAAACAAATATATTTCATGACATATTCTTTTCAGCTATGGCACTTGAGTTATACCCTCTATTCCCCCAACACTCTCTCTCTTCGAAAAAAATTTCAACCAATTATCACTCACTTGCACTGCACACAGGTGTAGAATACAGTCTGACCTTCATCCGCTGACCTCGTCTGCCTCGTGGTGTACGTCATTATTTCGCTGTTACATCTCGGGCAGAGTCGTTCTACCTACATACCATAAAAACGTCAGAATACAAGAAAACGTAGGATAATGAGTGGACAAGTTTGAAAATTATTCAGCGTCTCAGAGAGTTTCTTTATCTAGCTTTACGTTTTTATATTTAACCCCTCTGCATGCATAACTCCTCCCACCGGAGTTCATCACCACTGTCTGTCATTGACAAACCTCTGTAATTTTTCCCAGCTTTGATCTTTTCTCTCATGTCTTACTCGACACTTCTCTGTGTCTCTCTGGATCAGTCTCTCCCTCTTTTCCCATCCGGGTGTCATCTTAAAGATGTGACTAGTGTGACTCAGAGCTTGACGTACACATTGCCCTGGCTGACGTTCCTGTAACGGGTAGGATGTAAATATCACTTAAAATGGACAGGGACTCGTAACAACAATGCAATAATGGTTTCCAACCTCTTAAGCTGATCGCTCGGTTTTTGGTGCTCAGCTATTTAAAATCATGAAGGGTGAGTCTCATGTCCTTAACTCCCAAATCCAGACAAGTAGCAGGAGTGAGAGGCTTTTATTTACATTTTTTAAAATCCCGACATCGTTATTTCAATTCATTTCCCTCTTTCACCAAATAAAATTAGATGATTCCATCTGTTTGTCCAAAATCAACATTCCACTTTAAAATCGTATCCATGTATTATGACATCATCAACATTACGAGAGTGAAAGGCCTATGAGTGAATGAGAGAGAGTATGAATTATATTTTCTTATCTTAATTAACTATTCTGTCGTGATTATTTATTGTGAGCATTATGTCAACAAACGCAATGTAATTTCCTGTTTAATGATCAATAAAGGATTTCTTATCTTTTTTTATAACAAGCTGAATCCCCACTCAATGAGCAGGTTGTTATTAAGATATGACGATATAAGCATTTATATACAAAAAGCTGACATCCTACTCAATGAGCAAGTTATTGTTCTAATCTGAGCCCAATCTTGGTAAAAAATGATTTAGTAATTCTAGAGTAGGTTTAGATCTAGATGTAGAGCTAGATATAAGAGGGAGGATTTCCATTGTCAGGCAGACCCTTTAATGTGCGCTAACAAAGAAATCTAGAGATTGACCTGCTGAAAAAACCGAGAAAAGAGTTAAGCTACATCTAGGTTAAGATTTGAGCATTATCTGTTCATGGCAAAATGAGGACAATGGGCATGCATGGATGGGTCAACCGCCGCCAAACTTTTGTGAACTTTGCGGGTTACCAAGAAGTGTTTGGTTCGGCAGCAATCGTAAATGAATTGTGTAAAAAGAAATGAAATGTTTCTCAAATTAAAAATATGCCTAAAACATGCACAGGTAATACACAACAGTTGTGTTAAAATTTGCGCATTATCTGTTCAGCAGTTTGAGAGCCTATTCTGACTGGATGAAAACTCAATGTCGTAAAGTCTGCAAATATATATATATAAAAGTATATAGATGACTTAAAAAGAAGGAAGTGTCTATATGGACTCCATTGAGTCAACTGAGTCTTTTACAGTCTCCTACACTCTGTGGGTGCCAGGAGCGTTAAGGCTATTTTCCCCACTCTCACACTCCATGAGCTCCATAACCATGGAGTTGGCATGCGACAGCAAAGAAGCAAGGATGGCAGAGTATTTGAACAAATACTTCATTTATTGTTTTCTTTTTCCTTTCAATGATATTCCTCCCATCGACCACGTGCACTATTTGTTTAGTTGAAATTTACCCTGTCCACCACTATGTCATTGTCAATCTCAAGGTGAATTAAGAGGAAATAGCAAGATAAAAGAGTAAAAGGAAAGAAGTAGGACCTACCAGCAGTACCCACCCATATGCAGTCAATACAACAGTTTGTTTTGCTGGCAATGGCAGTGTGAGATTACAGTAGGATAAATTCAACAGACACGGCAATGGCAGTGTGAGATTACAGTAGGATAAATTCAACAGTTTGTTTTCCTGGCAATGGCAGTGTGAGATCACAGTAGGATAAATTCAGCAGTTTGACTGGCAATGGCAGTGTGAGATTCAAGGATAAATTCAACAGTTTGTTTTCCTGAAAAGATGACAGAAAGGATAAATTCAACAGTGTGAAAGTGTGAGATTACAGATAAAGACAGTTTGTTTTCCTGGCAATGGAGTGTGGGATGACAGAAAAATTCAACAGTTTGTGAAAAGATGTGAGAAAGAGTAGGATAAATTCAACAGTTTGTTTTCCTGGCAATGGCAGTGTGAGAAAGTAGGATAAATTCAACAGTTTGTTTTCCTGGCAATGGCATGTGAGATTACAGTAATAAATTCAGCACAACAAGACAGAAAAACATGTGAAAAGATGACAGAAAGACATGTGAAAAGATGACAGAAAGACATGTGAAAAGACAACAGACAGACATGTGAAAAGATGACAGAAAGACATGTGAAAAGATGACAGACAGACATGTGAAAAGCTGACAGAAAGACATGTGAAAAGACAACAGACAGACATGTGAAAAGATGACAGAAAGACATGTGAAAAGATGACAGAAAGGCATGTGAAAAGATGACAGAAAGACATGTGAAAAGATGACAGTGAAAAGATGACAGAAAGGTGTGTGAAAAGATGACAGAAAGGTGTGTGAAAAGATGACAGAAAGGTGTGTGAAAAGATGACAGAAAGACATGTGAAAAGACAACAGACAGACATGTGAAAAGATGACAGAAAGACATGTGAAAAGATGACAGAAAGACATGTGAAAAGACAACAGACAGACATGTGAAAAGATGACAGAAAGACATGTGAAAAGATGACAGAAACGCATGTGAAAAGATGACAGAAAGAAATGTTAAAGGATGACAAAAAGACATGTGAAAGGATGACAGAAAGGCATGTGAAAAGATGACGGAAAGACATGGGAAAAGATGACAAAAAGACATGGAAAAAGATGACAGAAAAACATGTGAAAACATGAGAGAGAGACATGTGAAAAGATGACAGAAAGACATGTGAAAAGATAATAAAAGATGTGTGAAAGGATGGCAAACATGTGAAAAGATGAAATGACAGAAAAACATGTGAAAATGTATGCCATGTAATGACAGAAAAACATGAAAAGACAGAAAGACATGTAAAAATGTATGCGATGTAATGACAGAAAAACATGAAAAGACAGAAAGACGTGTGAAAATGTATGCGATGTAATGACAGAAAAACATGAAAAGATGAAATGACAGAAAAACATGAAAAGACAGAAAGACATGTAAAAATGTATGCGATGTAATGACAGAAAAACATGAAAAGACAGAAAGACATGTAAAAATGTATGCGATGTAATGACAGAAAAACATGAAAAGACAGAAAGACATGTAAAAATGTATGCGATGTAATGACAGAAAAACATGAAAAGACAGATAGACATGTGAAAATGTATGCGATATAATGACAGAAAAACATGAAAAGATGAAATGACAGAAAGACACGTGAAAAGATGAAATGACAGATAGACATGTCAAAAAATGACAGAGAGACGTGTGAAAAGATGAAATGACAAATAAGCATGTTGGAAAGATGACAGAAAGACATGTGAAAAGATGAAATGACAGAAAGACAATGTGAAAAGATAATAGGAAGACAATGTGAAAAGATGAAAGAAAGACATACGAATGAATGAAAGGAAAGAAAGTCCGCCCTACCAGCAACACCTGCCAACCACCCACTCACACAGATGGGCTGAAAATGGAAAGAGCAAGAGAAAGAAAATAACTCACAGTGGGCCCAGCTAACACTGGCTCTTCCTTCTCTTCAGTGGCATTAATTTCCTCAGCTTGCCGCTCCTTCTTGCGCTTCCTCGGGGCATTGAATTGAATAGTAAATTCTTCTACCACTTCTGTGTAGTCTGAAAATATCAATGATATGAACATGTGTATAATCATTAATTATATATATTATATGCTCAAATGATAAAAGATGACATAGTATTTTTTAACACTGCTGTTCAACATGGATAATGCCGATGTGAATTCCTCTCTTCACTTCAGTCCTAAAGCCCCCATACTATCAGATTGGGAATTCCCTTCATTTCGTGAAAATTCGCTGAACAATGAAACGAAGCATTATATATCAATAGACAGCATGGAACTGTGGCGTCAGTGGCTGAGTGGTTAGGCTGCCAGACTTGGGATCATGAGGTCCCCAGTTTGAATCCTGGCAAAGCTAGATGCGATGGGTCGAGCTGAAGAGTCCCAGGAACCTGTGTGCTGGAGGGTGTGTCATTGCGACCCTATGTTCCATGAGGAATCCAGAATTAGAAACGTTACAGTTTTTGTCCGAACCATAGACAGATTTCAAACATCATTTTTAATTTACTGTTGACTAACGAGGGTGAAGAATCTTTCCCTTCTACCCTTAGACTTCATTTATTGTCATTTCTTTTACAAAGTTGAATGTCTCTAACTTTGGCCACATATAACTCAGGGACCACTGCACTCACAACCTCCACATTTTGCATGTAGATTTCAAAAAGTCCATTTTAAGTTCTCAGGGAATAAACTCTTGGATCAAATCAGTATTTCAAATTAATTGATTGGAGAAAGATTGTTTGCCTGCGATTAAGGAAACCTTTTCATAGCTGCCAACCTTTTCAAGTCAAAAAACAAACTCTCACTGAACGAACTAAGCCTAACTAGCACCATGTGTCATAATATTCCAGAAAAGATTGACAGTTGGACTTGAATTAACACCCTATAAAGCAATTTTTTAAAAATTGCTGGTGACATGCAAAGGTATTTTTGTGAACTCTATATATATGATATGTCCAGATTTTCCCCCAATTTTTCTGAGTCTCGACTCTGCCATTAATTTAGGGTTTCTTAGACGAAAAAATACAGTTAACCCTTGAATGCATACTTTTCAAGGTAAATACAGACTTACGGACTCATATCAAATTCGTTTCATACATACTAGTTCGCAGCTATGCTTGTTATTGATACTAGATCTAATTCATCCATTTTTGGTCATTTGTACAATAAAAAGCTAGCGTATCGTCAGTATCGAGTACTCATGCGACCTAATAATCGTACTTGATATCACCCTTACTCGATAGTGGTTTCTGAGTTTACCACAATCAAAGTTCGAGAGATCCAGCTTTCTTATAAAGTGAAATCATTATCCACCATTGTCTCAGGGCATACTTGCCAAGTGTATATGATATATAGTTCTAAACCAATTTCCTGCAATATTATACCTCTTCAAATGCTTTGGTTTGGGACGGGATAAAGCTGTAACTGTAACTGTCAGAAAATACAATTCATAATGGATGTGTACCATTGCTTATTTCACTAAAAGAATACTTTCATTCAAATGTGAAAACAAATTTATTGACTTATGGAGCAAAACAAGTTTTTAAAACTTGACAAAGAAATTAGAAAACATTAGACACTGACCTTTAGTGGATCGGCTAAAAGAGCAGCGCTGACAATTCACCCTCATGGCTGTTAAAGACACCATGGGCAAAATGCAACCACAATTAGGACAAAATTCTAGATCCGACAAGATAGGAAATGAAGTCTTGGTAGATTCCATGATGATTGGGGATGATTGTAAGACAGTTTTCGATCTGTGTGTGAAATTTTAGAAACGAGAAATTATTGTAAATATGAATATCTCACTGTCTTGAAAACTAACAAATGAAATGCTTTGTATTTCATACAAATGAAGTCCCTATAGATATTATTACATTATATCTAGATGCTCCAAACTGATTCAAAATATCACAATAATTAACTCACTCATTGCCATTACCAACGTATATCGGCTCCCATCAATAGGATGTTCGCTGCCAAACCCGAGATCTGGCGGCATTGGTTGTCTATCCTATTTTTTTCCATTATTCTTCCAGATCTTTTCGTATCGGCATTTTGGAATATTTTCACATTTACACATGCAATGTCATCACAAGTGTCTGTCATGTGTAATAGTCATCCTTTCTGCCAGACATTTCAACCCCAGAAACGGTCAAACTTTGTTTCATCTAACGTTTATTGAGCTCAATCTCGTCATATGATCTTATAAATAGGGTCATGGAAAGTTACTTTTACATTTTACGATTATTCTGCAAAGCCACCTGATATTTTGGCAAATGTTGCTATTTTAGGTTTCCCCTCAAGCTGTTTATAATGCTGTATTATTATTTCGCATTGTTATAGAGGGGTGGTCGAATTGCTGTTAGTAAAACTTATCCTTTAACGTAATTTCAACCATTTCATCACTGTCACTTATTTATAAAATCTTCCTTTAGCTGAATGTATTGGCAGAAAAAGTATTGCACCGGCTTCAATTTTGACAATTTGAAAAAAGACTACGATGCTGTCATAATATCCTGTTCGATAGGGAAGAAAGTCAGAGAAATTAGCGTGTCCAGAAACATCCTTGAAAACGGAGTAGGGGAGCCCATCTCCTTTCAGCTTTTCCTTGTCAAAGTGTGACAGGAGACAAAATTACTGCTAATTTCTTTTTTTGGGTTGTTCCATCTATTTTAATTTAGGCCTAAATATAATATGGACGACGCTATTTTTCACCGTACGGTGAAAATAGTTTGGTAGGCTATTTTCACCGTACGGTGATAATAGTTTGGTAGGCTATTTTCACTGTACGGTGATATGTTTGGTAGGCTATTTTCACCGCACAGTGATAATAGTTTGGTAGGCTATTTTCACCGTGCGGTGATAATAGTTTGGTAGGCTATTTTCAGCGTACGGTGATAATAGTTTGGTAGGCTATTTTCAGCGTACGGTGATAATAGTTTGGTAGGCTATTTTCAGCGTACGATGATAATAGTTTGGTAGGCTATTTTCAGCGTACGGTGATAATAGTTTGGTAGGCTATTTTCAGCGTACGATGATAATAGTTTGGTAGGCTATTTTCAGCGTATGGTGATAATAGTTTGGTAGGTTATTTTCACCGTCCGGTGAGGTGAAGTTTGGTAGAGTGTTTTCACATTATTATATTATGTTGCCTAGATGTTTTAGACCCTTAGATAACTTATATTTATACGGAATGGGTCGGGGGCACGATCGCCGGGTACCGGAAGCTGGCTTTGCGCATGCGTATACCGCGCTGGCTTCCGGAAGGTTACAAGAGGGTGCGATAGAAAGACAGAGAACTGAGTGTGTGTGTGGGAGAGAGAGAGAGAGAGAGAGAGAGAGAGAGAGAGAGAGAGAGAGAGAGAGAGAGAGAGAGAGAGAGAGAGAGAGAGAGAGAGAGAGAGAGAGAGAGAGAGAGAGAGCGGAGGACGTGAGAGAGATTGAAAGTAGCAAGATAGATAGAAGTGAGCGTGTTATTGTATCACAATCACACCTCGTTTTTTTCAGTTTTATTCTAGCAACAAAAGACACGACAATGTATAAGTAGTCTACACTTTATGTGCTCTTTTGTGTGTGTGTGTGTGTGCGTGTGTGTGCGTGTGTGTGTGTGTGTGTGTGTGTGTGTGTGTGTGCAACTGATTGGATAATCTATTTCAAACAGCTTTGACCATCATTTCTGTCCTCATCATCAGTTCTTTTCTTTTGACATGTTTCTCACTCCCCAAACATCTTTTTGGTTTTTTTTTAATCACAGAAATACACTTTAATTGTCGCAAACTAAAGTCCCTATTTTGCACTTGCTCGTTATTGTCAGTAATACGAAACTAATAATGTAGTAATGGTGAAGTATAAGTCTTGGGATCTGTGGAAAGTAGCTATGGGGATACAACAGGGAAGTATCAATGGAAAGAGTTCCAACCACGATACAAATACAGCGCTCGTTGCCTACCATCACCAATCAGCGCGGTGGGGAAGGAAAATCAAATCTTCCGCTTAGCGCTAGGGCTGCCGGGACGTGTTTACAATACATCCGTTCAGCGCTCGCGGTAAGATTTTAGTTCCGTTCAGCGTTTGTCGCTTCCCCCATCAGCGGCCTATTTTATAATACCTAAATTTTACATGTTGGTGATATTTTGCCTTTCTATGTGTTTTACTTTTAAAATGCTGTTATTATTTACTTCGTATATTTTATACGAATTATAGTGGAAGAATGAAAAGGAAACAGAAGCATGAGACATGAGAAGGAGTAGAGAGGGATTAACATTTGTGAAGTGCAAACGAAGAGGTGTATGTGTGGTGTGTGATATATATGCGTGTATGTATGTATGTATCGTATTGTATGCCTATCAACTTTGGCAATAGTAACATTCCTTTTAACGACGTTGTAAAAGACTTAGGGGTGTTCATTGATTCAGATCTTTCCATTAGAAGTCAAGTAAATAACATCAGAAAAATGTATATGATTTTGAACAGACTTTATAAAATACGACACTTATTGTCTAAAGAAGTATCCATCCTCCTAGTGAATTCTCTTGTCTTGTCGAATCTTGACTATTGCAATGCAATTTTGGCAAATATTTCAAAAGATACAACCTATTGTATCTCTATTGTCTAGAGTGGGGGTTTGAAACTACAGCCACAACCTTGTGTGATGCCGGAGGTATTACTTAGGTCTAGATTCTAAATATTTCTCGTTTGTTGTCTGACGAAGGGTTATACCCGAAACGTCCCGTGTTTGCTCTGTCTTTATTAGTGGAGTTGTCACTTATTGTCATATTTAGCCACAACCTATTGTATCTCTATGGTCTAGAGTGGGGGTTTGAAACTACAGCCACAACCTATTGTATCTCTATTGTATCTCTATGGTCTAGAGTGGGGGTTTGAAACTACAGCCACAACCTATTGTATCTCTATGGTCTAGAGTGGGGGTTTGACACTACAGCCACAACCTATTGTATCTCTATGGTCTAGAGTGGGGGTTTGAAACTACAGCCACAACCTATATGGTCTAGATCTACAGCCACAACCTATTGTATCTCTATGGTCTAGAGTGGGGGTTTGACACTACAGCCACAACCTATTGTATCTCTATGGTCTAGAGTGGACACTACAGCCACAACCTATTGTATCTCTGTTTGAAACTACAGCCACAACCTATTGTATCTCTATGGTCTAGAGTGGGGGTTTGACACTACAGCCACAACCTATTGTATCTCTATTGTCTAGAGTGGGGTTTGAAACTACAGCCACAACCTATTGTATCTCTTGTGTAGAGTGGGGGTTTGACACTACAGCCACAACCTATTGTATCTCTATGGTCTAGAGTGGGGGTTTGACACTACAGCTACAACCTATTGTATCTCTATGGTCTAGAGTGGGGGTTGGACACTACAGCCACAACCTATTGTATCTGTCTATGGTCTAGAGTGGGGGTTTGAAACTACAGCCACAACCTATTGTATCTCTATGGTCTAGAGTGGGGGTTTGACACTACAGCCACAACCTATTGTATCTCTATTGTCTAGAGTGGGGGTTTGACACTACAGCCACAACCTATTGTATCTCTATTGTGTAGAGTGGGGGTTTGACACTACAGCCACAACCTATTGTATCTCTATGGTCTAGAGTGGGGGTTGGACAGTATAGGCCACCCATTTTATTTTGAGTAAAAACTGTGTTATAGACCACCCAGTTTATTTAAGATTATAACGGGATCGTTGGTTTTAGGGTTAAAGGGCATGGAACATATCACATTCACCAGTCTCATACGCCGTCAACCAAGTGAAATTAAGAAAAAATGAAAAGCAAATAACCAAATGTTGAGTGTCATGAAATCATAAGGCAAAATTTATTTTGTCATTTTCGCGTACAAGATATTTCAGAAAACATTGCATATATATGGAAAAATCTGATACATCAATTCTTTCCCACACTTCAATAAATAAGTGTACTAATGGAAAATAAAAAAACAACTCAGTAAATAAGGATGAACATTGAGCAATATGACAAAATCTCTTTCTTACCCCCAAAAAAGAGACAATATTATCAATTATACAATGTACATATTAAAGATATGTGAATAAAGTAACAAAACATGGCATGGCATACAAAATAGAAGAAATATGCCACTCCAAAAAGTGGGAAAATGTTAGCGATAATCGATAATACATCAAAGAGGCTTCACTGTAACCATGTACACTGGATTCTCCCGAACAACCTGTATTGTCCCGAATGATTTCCTCTATTTTCCTAACATTTTTTTCACACCAAAGTCGAACCTGTTAACGGATTCCTCGAACTCTTTTCTCAAGCAGTCTGAGAAAATTCTACCTAATTTTGGTCTGAAAGTGAAAGTACTCTAGCCGGTGACTAAAAATAGCCTACACCATGGTAACGTAGATCCATGCTTGACGTGGTAGTAAGAACAGCGTGCAGAGCCTAGCCGGTGACTATAAATAGCCCACACCATGCTTAGAATACGAACAGCATGCGGAGCCTAGCCGGTGACTATAAATAGCCCACACCATGCTTAGAATACGAACAACATGCGGAGCCTAGCCGGTGACTATAAATAGCCCACACCATTTTTGACGTAGTAGTCAGAACAGCGTGCGAAGCCTAGCATGTGTAGTTGTAGCCCATTACTACTAGGGTCTATCTACTGCTCAGTGCCAATACATCAACTCCAGTCTCAGTCGACGCATCACTTGCATTGCAGGAAAATGGCAGAGAAAAGAAAATTGACTGTTTTTACTCTCGAAACTAAGAAAAAGATCCTCGCTGAAGTTGATAAAGGACGAAAGAAAACGGACATCTGCAAAGAATTCAACATTCCGAAATCTACCCTGTCGACGTACATCAAACATAGGGATAAGAATTAAGATTGAACAAGCTTTATCTTTCCAACCAGACAAAGTGACAGAGTTGTAAAAAATGATGATTTGAAGAAGGTTCTTTTTGTCTGGTATCAACAGTTGCTATGATTGTGGGCAATTGTGCATGGTATGCAATGGTTGTTTCCCTTGTCCTATAGTACTTTCTTGTGTTCCACCAACAAGTTCGACGAATGCGTGCTACACTGTAGTATATAATGGGTTAAAAGACTCTAGATTTATTCTATTCTAACATTAAGAACGCCTACCACCTTTAGGAAATTCTGATCACAATATGATCCTTTTGATGCCACAATATGTGACCCAGTTTAAATCTGTTGCGGTCGCTGAAAAGAAAGTAAAGGTTTGGGATGACATCGGGATAGAACGTCTGCAATCATGTTTTGAATCGACCGACTGGGACAGTCTAACAGACTCGTGTCAAAATGTTGATGAATTAGCCAATCTAGTAAGCTCCTACATTCTTTTTGTGAAGAAAGTGCAATCGATACAAAGACCGTCAAATGCTACCCAAACAATAAACTATGGATCACAAAAGAACTAAAACTTTTACTAAACGAAAAGAAAAGGGCCTTCATGACGAAAGACGCAGCGAAAAGAAAAACGATACAGAAGAAAATAAAAGACAAAACTAAAAAGAATACAAAACACAAATTGAAAATCAAATCAAATCAAACGGTATGGAGTGGCATGGCAACCGCGGCTGGAATGAAAAGCCAGAAAATCGAAATTCCATTGAAAAAGGGTGATGAAAAGAACTACGTCAACAACCTCAATAAATTCTACGCTAGAGTTGACGTAATAGACTTCGCTAATGAAAGAAAAATGCCGAAATCAAAATTATCAACCACCTCGGACATATCTATTAACGCCATCGAAACTCAAGTTTGCAAGATGTTCTACAAGCTAAAAACTAACAAAGCCAGTCAGTGGCCCCGACAACATCACGCCAAAACTTTTGAAAACGTGCAGTACACAACTGGCAGGGATATACACCACCATCTTCAATAAGTCACTAGAGGAAAAAACAGTGCCTGAAATCTGGAAGTCATCTAAAATTACTCCTGTACCAAAAACAAAAAGCGTCAAAGAAAAACAACGATATGCGACCAGTGGCCTTAACATCAATTCCCATGAAATGCTTGGAACGACTCGTACTAAAATCCGTCTTATCCCCGTGTGGAACAAAACTTGACCCGTGCCAATTTGCATACAAAGCCAACAGAGGCGTAGAAGATGCAGATCTACTCTACACCGACACTGTCTACAGGAATCTTGAAACGCCGAAAAGCTATGTCCGGACACTCTTTGTAGATTTCTCTTTGGCATTCAATACAATCCAACCCCACATTCTCATTCCGAAACTAACCGAAATGGGAGTTAACAAATGCATCACACTCTGGATTTTGGACTTCCTAACATCGAGACCCCAGTACGTGTCTATAAAACAGGACAAAGTGCATCATTCAACAACAATGATCACGAACACTGGTGCGCCACAAGGGACAGTGTTGACTCCAGTACTGTTCTCCATATACACAAACGATTGCAGGAGCACGAAAGGAAACACCCACATTATCAAACACGCTGACGACACAGCGATAGAAGGTCGAAAACTATGAGAGTGAGATTTCACTTTTTGTCGATTGGTGCGATCATCATCATCTTCAGATCAACGTTAGCAAGACGAAGGAAATCATCTTCGATTTTCGGATAGATAGTAACTCAAAAGAACACCAGATTGACATAAAAAACGAGAAAGTGGAAATTGTGTCCAATTACAAATATCTCGGAATTTTTTCGACGAGAAACTAGAATGGAGTGGACAATCTGCAAAGATCTGTCAAGACATGTACAAACGGATGTATTTCATGAGGCAACTCTATTCTATTGACTTAGACACCAAATTACTAACCATGTTTTTTTAATCTTTTATTTTAACTGTTCTCAACTTCTGTTTGCCTGTTTGGGGAGGAAATGCCAAAGAATTGGATAAAAGAAAAAATAATCGATGCCTTAAGCATTTTATGAATATGATGGAGCCACGGACGATGATGAGAATGATATGGACGATGATATTTTAGGTGCTCTAGATAGTGACAGTGAATCCGAGTCCGATTTATTGGACTTAGACAACCAGACAGAACAAAATGAAAGTAGATCTAGATCTCCGAGAGGCAAGTGAAACCAGTGGATGGGGATGGACTGATCGTACAATAAATCTATGGGAGGGGTAGACTTGCATGACATAATCAATAGAGATCTTATTATCCTGTTGGGAGAAGGTCTAAGAAGTGGTGGAGGTGTACTGTTTGGTTTCTCATGCAAGTTGCCATCATAAATGCGTGGATTGTCTACCGGAAATCATACAGATCAAATAAACTTAGTCACAGTATCCTTATGAGTCTTTGTCAGGGCAACTCTACAAGAAAAAGGAGGTCACTCTGATTCAATCAACTTGGGTGGACGTGCCTCAAGTGATCCTTCGGAGCATGTTGTCATTCGGCTTCATGGGAGGAAAAAGTGTTGCGCTTGGTGCAGGAAGACTGGCAACAAAAATTCCCGTAATAGGCTCCCCGACACTGCGTGGGGTTGCACTTTGTGCCAGGTTCATTCGTGTAAGGACTTTTGCTTTGGAGCATACCACAATGAGCTTAGGAATTGACATTTTGATGCTCTTGTGTGAGTGACATCTTATCACATGATCTTACCCCAAACATATTTTTTTCAGAATCTCTATTCATTTCTGTGTGTAAAAAAGTTTGTTTTGTGGCATTATATAAATAGGTTTTATATGAATTTTTAAAATGTCACCCAATTTTGACGGAGTTATTTCCCTTTACATAGGGATATAAGGCTGATTACCCGAAAATTCTCCAGGGCTTAAAGGGTTAAGGGAAAAGCTTTATAAACAGTCAGAGCAGTCAGAGCACACATACGTTGTCTCAGGGTCCACGCGGATGCAACAGGAGTGAAACCACTTCAGACAGGCTTCACAACCAATCCACTGAACCAGTGAATCTCTGTTGACTTCTCTAGGTGGGTCTTCACTGTAGCATACCTTGCACACATCACAGTCATTTTCAACATTAACCCTTTTTTGATTGTGTGTTCCAGAATTGTCACCTTTTCTTTTCACATCACGTTTGTTGTTGAACCGGCTCATTCTACGAACCTTACGAGGCCTTCCTCTCCTCTTTATTGCTGGCTATTGCATATCTCTCAGAACAGACAGGTCTGATACCACATTCAAAGAGGCACTAGCATCCTCAGTTGAGTAACTTATGTACTCATCCATGCTAAGTAGTTCAGCAGATTCCGGTAACTGTTCTTCCACATCAAGTGAAGTTATAGGTTCGTCGCGCGTTCTGCAACTGGAACCAGAACTTCAAGGACCACTGGCATTTCCAGGTCATCTTCAGCTTGGTCTGAAGTGGGCAATTCCCCTGACAACAGCAAGTCTTGAACAGATAGTTCTGTTCCAGCTTCCCAATATCCCAGTATATCTTTAAGCAAGCCAAGCCTCTAGGTGAATTGACTCGTTCCACATGTAGTCAGAACAAGGGCTAGTCGCTTGGTCAGTTCAGTTGCTTTGTTGAATCTTTGATTGGCAGTTATGACGGCACTCAACTGCGTTTGAGTAACACATGTGCCACTTGCCACAGGTAGTGACTCCAGTCTGGTATTACATTTTGACCACCTACTACCCATAGCAAGTTCAGCAAGCTCTGACCAAGATGCCTAGCCACATAGATCTGGTGACGACATGGCAATTGATATTGATTAGAAAAGGTACAAGAGCACTTTTTGGCTTGTAAGCACACACTATATGATTTGCCATTGTCTGTCACTGGATATGCCCCAGCAGATGTCACAGCCCCCACAACCATGGTCGCATTTGCTTTATAATTTTCGCGAATCTTGGTTATGGCAAAATCTGGCACTTCAGCTAATAAGCTTTGCATGTCAGCCTCGGTGTTGATGTAATGGACAGATGTTGCCTGCTGCAGAAAATGCTGATAATCCTTTCCACATCCAAGATTTGATTGTGAAACATCAAGCTTCTGACACACTCTGTAAGTGAGGAGCTAGATGACAATAGATACTTCACCTTGGCATTTTCGTATTCGAATCTGTTGTTCGTGTTGTTCCCAAAAGTAACAACAGAGTCACGGAGGTGTAGGACCCACATATCTTTCTCAGTGAGCCAATTCACTTCGATATAGTGGTGCATCTCATCATTCTGAGTTGACAAACTTTGCAAAAGTTCATCCATGTGGTCCCTCAGATCTGGCATAAACTATCTGCCTCATGGTTCTAAAAATTTCCTCTTTCTCATTCGTGGGCAGTAGCAATTCGCTAACTTTCTTCTTAAAGTTTTTCAGTACAAAGCAGAATCCTAGCCTGAGAAAGGTTTTCATGCACAGCTGAAATTTCATTTTGGTCTTTGTCCACCATCACGGTTACTGTCTGTCTTTGTATTTACAAATTCCTTAATTACGCGGTCTAATGACTGATAACTCTCGTTGTAAACAAAGGAATAAAACACTGCCCTACCTCTACCAAGGTTGTCTTGCACCATAACTTGGTAGAGCGGAAAACCATACTTGTTGACCTTGTAGGTCCCATCTATGAAGAGGATCTCAGGGTACTGTTTGTACAGTGATATCATCTTCTTGGATGCAAAAGAAACCATCTGGAACTCCTGCTCCTCTGACACATTGACAGAAACCCTTCCATCATCGCCAATTTCTTCAAGCAAGTCACACAAGGCATGCATGGTGTCTGACTTGACTTAAATTTGGAACGGATGTTGTGGATATCCTTCAACGTTACCATCTTGTTATATTTGGTTGCCATAAAGTCCTTGACTTGTTTGGCCCCAGGATTCAGGGCAAGTATGTCCTGAATATCTTGGATTTGCCCTTTCCAATCGTCTGTTAGAGGCGTAGAATCCAGCAGTTTCAGGATTCAAACTGTGATTGTGCTCCGTGTTGGACTTGGTCACAACCAGAAAGCCCCTCGAATATGAGAGAGCTACTTTTGCCTCACAGCCGCACGGCAGGTATCTGCAACACACAAATAAATATACATAAATGAGAGGCATGGGGTAAATTTACCCTTAAAAGGAGTCTAGTTGGCCTAGCTCTTAGCGGTGACGCGCCATGGCAAGGCGGTCGGTGCCGTAGAAGAGGAGGCTGGGGTTCGAACCCCCGGGAGAGGCAGTTTTTTCTTTCTTTCTCCGTGTCTTGTATTGTCTTTGGGGTAATCATATTATCCTTCTAGTCTTTACTAGATCTATTTACAGATAAATAAAGTATTAAAGTGATGTATTTGTCTTTAGGGGTGATTGGGGGAGGAGGGGAAGCAATGGTCACTAATTGCCTGTCGAAGTCCAGAGACGAGACCATATATGCTAACAATGTGGCCTGGCCCCTAAATTGTTTACATATGTCACTGAATCTTTCAATCACCCCCCTCAGCGTATGTCATATACGCTGAAAGGGGTGATTTAAAGATTCACCAAAAATTCAAATTTCATTCAATCAACACAAATCATAAAACAAAAAAGGTAATTAAGATAACAATGTAACTGTTGTTTTAATTATGGACATTCTGCGAGGTCAAAGCTAATGCCCTGAAGTGTCGCCTGTGACCTAATTGAAGCAAAGTGTGTGAATTCACACGTTAACTCAATCCCCATACAGCACCCGTAGTCGCCCGTTCGCTAGAGCCGTGCGCCTACCTAGATCGCCCATAGTCGCCCAGTGACGTAGCACTTTCGCTTTCATTATTTCAAACCTTTATAAATACCGGAAATTTCGTTCAATTATAATTTCACGAGACTTCCGTTGTATGTGCCATATCCGGGTATTTTAAGGCTTTTCCTTTCGTTTCTACATTGCTTCATTGCGAAGCTATCCTCGCTTGAATTTACACGCAATTTTTTCTACCAAAATCGACCTCACGCTTTACAATGGACGACCTGTTGAATTTGTTCGTAATGTGACAGATGACGGAGACCTACACGGTCACGATTATAATCCTTTAACTTTGAATTTAGATGAAGAAGATGAAGATAATGTAGATGCACCAATGCCTGGCCAAGACGATGGGTGGATGAATATTTGAGCAATGAAGATGATGAGGATGAGGGCAGTGAGGTGGTTATTCATAATTCTGGATGATGATTTATTGACATTGGACTGGATTGTTTATGAACTTTGTGTATTATTATATTATTGATTCCCTCCTCTGGATTGTGCTAATTGGATTTACCTGTAAGGCTTCTAGTGGTCTTTCTTGATTTTTTTCGCTTTTGGTCAGTTTGAATTTTTTTTAGCAAAGTAATTCTTTTTTTTCAACTCTTATTTTTATATATATATGTAAATAAAACTTTAGTCTTCTAGGAATTTTTTGCAGTTTATTTCATATTTTTATCATGTCTGGGTGCCTGTCTGTAGTGATTTTTTTAAAAGTTTGTCTAAATTGTGGAAGAGTTAGGTACAGGGAGTGGGGCTTAGGTGAGATTGAGTTAAACAAACAAAGAACTTGATGAAACTTCGATTGTTTGAAGGATGTAATAAATAGTTGAAGACGATAACACCTGTATGAAGACTCACTTTGCTTTGGTCGCACTCCATGGCCCTTGACCTTAGGTTGTCCGTAATGCACACAGCAGTACGTTATGGAGCCATATTTAAAATAATCTGGGATTGGGATCTTCCTTCGCTTGTTTCAAAACCAAAAGAGGAAAAGGATTTAACACGAAAAACACTACCAGTGTCCTGAAAAGAGAACAAATATGTATTTACATACCTGCATATTACAGTCTAATATACTAAAGTAGAAATACTTTAAACCGAAAAAGTTAAACCGAAAAGTCGATGAACCGCAAAGAAATTGATAAATTGTACAAGTTTCTTCTTTGTCTTTGTATCAGTTGGTGATAAACTGAAATGCTTCTAAGCGCAAATGTCTTTAAATCGGAAACAACTTTCCCTTTTCTTCGTTTCATCCTCTACAATTTCAATAATTCCGCAAAGGGTCACACACATAATGCCTATCGATATGAAATAAAGAGCGTAACTGAATAGGGGGAGAGGGGTGGTAGTCAAACCCTTCAATCACCGCACACGCTCAGACGGCCAAAAGGGAAGACAGCGGGGGACTGGAAGGGGAGGTGGGGTGTAGAACCACGCAGGCGAGATGTTCTTGCTTGCTCTGGTAAGTGTATAGTGTTGTAAGCAAGTGGTAAGGCCTAGCGTATTGTAGATAGCTTCGCATTGGTTGTCGTTTGATGTGTGTTCGCGACGCATGTGTGTGTGTGCGTGTCTGCTTTGTTTTAGGCCTTTTTCAACACGGGGATAGGGGTGTGTGGAGTTTAGCATTGATGCGTTTTCATTTCCATTCACTTCGTCTCCCAGTCGCTGTGCATCATTCATTTAATCTATTTATCACTATCACGAGAACGTTTGATCGTTTTGGTTTTTTTTTTTAGTTTTAATTCAGCCAGTCAAAAATGTCTAAAAGAAAGCACTGTGCATACAAATGGAGTTTACACTCAATATTCTCTCGGAAATGGACAAAAAGAAATTAAACAAGACGGAGAAATGTAAAAAGCATGGCACCCCGAACTCAACATTATCAACCATTTTGAAGGACAGGGAGAGGCTACAAAGGCTCGTGAAGAAACGAAGTTTCGCCCGTCTACGTGGATAGACTCTCCGTCTCAAAATCACGCCAAACATCTATAACAAACTTTTTCAAGAAAGCCTTATATCTTTTTTTATAAGTTGTATCCCTATCCCACCCCATACCTATTTACCTATTTTCCTTTTTTCTTTCTTGTTTTAATGAAATAAAGATGAAGAGACTGAATGAAAGATGAATACCTGATGATCCAAATTTATATTTTGTATTAAGTATGAATGAGAGTATGAATGGGGAAAATAAAAAATAAAACAACCCCCTCCCAAAAAAAAAATAAATACAAACAAACAAAAAACCCCCAAAAAAACAAAACAACAATCAAAGCAATTACATTACTATGGTCACCAAGAGGGCCCTTTATTCATCAACATTAACAAAAGGGAAACAACCCAATCCAAACATAGTTACCCCCCTTTAAAAACATCACAAAAAGGGAACTTGCTTTAAACCAAAATGCCTTCCTTGTTCTACGGTATTTTCGTTGTACCGCCAATTTACTGGTTGCATCAACCTTGGCAGTATAACGAGGTTTTACTGTACGAATAATAAAAAAACATGTCAGAGTCGAAATAGATAGAGAAAGAGAGAGAGAAAGAGAGAGAGAGAGAGAGAGAGAGAGAGAGAGAGAGAGAGAGAGAGAGAGAGAGAGAGAGAGAGAGAGAGAGAGAGAGAGAGAGAGAGAGAGAGACACACAGACAGACACAGAAATTTACACATTGCCGTTTATTACCAATATTAGATCTACGTCTAAAGATGAACATAGTTTTCTATAAAACGCAACTAACATGGAGTAGGCTTCACGTTAGCCCGACACACTAATTTATTCTTTATTCTAAATAGATCTAGATCCAGATCCACATAAACACAAATAGCACTAGTGTAGATCTTACACGACCCCCTCTCTCTTTCTCTCCGTAACACTCATGTGCGTTCACTAAAATCTTCGATCTCAGGCGTGCACACAAAGGCATTGGATCTAGACCTGTCATTATTACTATCTAAAAGTTAAAACAACTTACCTTCTGGAACTCCTTGAAACTGGTCTCGAAAGCTGCGTGAAGTTGCTGAATTTTTGATTCGCCAGGTGAACTCCGAAAGCGTCATTTGTAATAGATCTAGTTGTAGTTAGTTGTGCCATTCTTCTACGGGAGCCTTCTTCTACGGTTAGACGCGGTAAACAATGTGATGTCGAACGGGACCGGAATATAGTCTCACTAGGTCATAGTTTCTTTCCCGGCTTTTGATTGGCTGATACATACGGTGAAAATAGCCTCCCAAACTATTATCACCGTGCGGTGATAATAGCCTGGTATGATATTTTCACAGTGCGGTGAAAATAGTCACTCTGATATAATATAGATCTAGATAGATCATATGAAGCTTAAACTGTGCTGATCTCCTCATTTACTACGATTTACTTGATTTATAAATATTTGTGTCTTGATCATGGGGCTTAAGTGGTCCAAGTGGTCTAATTCCTGTTATGAGGTGGTCGAATTAATGTTAGTAATTGTTAGGCTGGTCGAATTGGTGTTAGTCTAATATACAGCGCAATCTCGATAACGACAATTCCCCGATAGCGGCATGGATCCCTGGTCCCGTTTTTTTTGTTGCTATATATATCATTAGTAAAAAAAAACTCCGAATAGCGACGTGAAACCCAATAACGACATAAGTCTAACCGTAAACACTACATTTGACATGAAAATTTGATCAATATTGACAAAATTGAGACGTATTCTTAGCAATGAAAACACTTCTTTTTCGCCAATGACAACGTGTGAAACCCCATGTTCTTAGCCAATGAAAACACTTCTTTTTCGGCCAATGACAACGCTACAGCAAGTGCTTCAAATGTTCCTATTACTGACGCGGCGACTGAGGAGCTGACTGCCCTGTTGAGCCGAATAGACGACATTGACATTAGTCCCGATGAGTATGTCAACATTGACAAAGACTTGCAGTGAACGGTGGGGTATCTGTTGATACCATTATTGACAGCATCAAAGAAAGAGAGCAGCAACCTGACGATGATGACGCAGACGACAACGAACCTGACCCACTTGTGACA